>VBSM01001044.1:1770142-1791813 GCA_008086735.1 Cheirogaleus medius | reverse complement strand
ATCAAATTTGAGAACTTGATAATGGTGTTTGATTCTATGGATTAATCTCTTCTATGGATTTAGTTATTGGCTATTACTTTATTATAAATGTAATGATTGATGATGAGCCAATTTCTAATTCTCTGTTATTTTTCACAAGTGGGCCCTAATCTTACCGTCCACAGCAATAGAGAACAGGTCTCTTTTTTCCGCCATGGGACTTTTTTTTTACTTCAGAGTATCGTGGGGGTACAAACACTTTGGTTACATAAATTGCCCTTGCACCACCTGAATCAAAGCTACATGTTTGCCCACCCCCCAGATGGCACGCACAGCATCCCTTCGGTGTGAATTTACCCATCCACTCCTCCCTCCTCCCACCTGCCCAACACCCTTTGAATGTTACTTCCCATACGTGCACACCAGTGTTGCTCGGTTAGTACCAATTTGCTGGTGAGTACATGTGGTGTTTGTTTTTCCATTCTTGGGATACTTCACTTAGAAGACTGGGCTCCAGCTCTATCAAGGATAACACAATAGGTAGTTCACTGTTTTTAATTTTTGTTTTTATGGCAGAGTAGAACTCCATAGTATACATACACCACATTTTATTAAGCTTCTGATGTATTGATGGGCAGTTGGTTAAAGAGAGCCTTCTCACGTCACCTTTTAAGTTTGCCTACTTTTTGCAATGGTTCAAATAACCATTCAAAGTGTGATATGGAATGCAAACACCTCACCCTTCAGAGCACCCTTCTTAGCACCCTTCCCACTGGAGGGCACAACAGTGATATCCCTCCAACATTGGTCACCAGTGAGGTGACAGGGACGTAAGTCAGTCAGTTGAAATTATAGCCATGCTTCCAAGAATTTATGACTAGCGGAGCTAAACTTGGCTTATCTAAGCACAGATTTCTCTAGCTGAGCTATTAAGTTTTTACTTTGAAGAGATGGGCAAATAATGTAATTTTAGATAAAAGATTTACTCTCTTTGAAGAGAATAAAATATTAATATTATGAAATCAGTGATTTTATGGTATTAATGCATAGAAGATTGTGGATTTGTAGTAAATATTCAATTATATGACGGTAACCTTATTCCTGATGTTATGCACTTCACAAAAACTCAAAAATTGCCTTCCTAAAAGTATTTATTAATATGATTTTTCTGGATTTTTTGGTACTATAATAGTGTCTCTCCTTTCCCTTTGCACTAGTCATTTATCACCCATTTCCCCTGACTCTCATCCTCCCATCAACTTAAGTGATCATTTACATGAATAGAAGTTATTTCCCATAATAGCAAGGTTTGGAATATTTTTATTGAAATTATTTTGTATTCAGCTCCACCTTCTTGAAGCAGTTCAAGGAGACCTAGCATTCCTAAAAGAAAATGGTTAACAATTGGAATATTAAATTGTTTGTTTTGACATTTAAATGGCTGATGATTAATGGAGAATGGACCATAAATCAATGCTCACAGTGTTTAAGAACTCTATCACCTCTCTTCTTCCTTAGATGAAATTGCTCATCCTCACAGTTGGGTGGTAACCAGGATCAGGTGAGGGAAGTGCCTATCGGATATGATTATGTCTAGACCAGATAGTAAATTATGTGAAAAGTATTTGTGGCACTCGTAAGCAGGTATAATGCGAAAATGGGAGCCTCATGGTGTTTCCAATAGACATATTTACAGTGAATATAAAAAATCAACTCAGTGTAGACAAATGATCACAATCTAGACAATTACAGCAAAGTGAAACTACAAAGCAAGAGCTCCTGGTTTAAGAAATTGCTCTGGCAGGGGCACAATTCATGAAATGTCAAAGTCTGTATATAATGTGCTGACCTCTGGTTATGTTTATAACTCCCGATACAAGGCATTGTGCTGGTTCCACTCCTAATGGAAAATAAAACCCAAGGTATCTGAAGTAGTATGAATACTTTGGGTTCTAAATACAAGTTTGAAGTTTGGATATCAAGGATCAGGAAGCATCCTCATGCAGTACATTGTGACATTGTAAGATAACAGCGGTACTTTATGATGATGGTGATGATGATTGCTGTGGTATGGTTTGGGTGTGGTTTGTTCCTGCCAAAACTCATGTTGAAATTTAATCCCTGTTGTGGCAGTATTGGGAGCTGGAGTCTAGTGAGGGTGTTTGAATCTTGAGGATGGATCCCCTATTATCAGATTAATGCCCTCCCACAGGGGTGATTGAGTTCTTGCTCTCCTGGGAGTGGATTAGTTTCAGAGAGAGCTGGTTGTTAAAACGAGTCTGACTTCCTCGGTTTCTTTCTCTTGCTTCCTTTTCCTTGCCATGTCATCTCTTTGCACACACCTACTCCCCTTCTGCTTTCTACCAGGAGTGTAAGCAGATGCCCAATCTTGAACTTTGCAGCCACCAGAATCATGACCCCAATAAACCTCTTTTCCTTATAAATTACCCAGCCTTGGGTGTTCTGTTATAGCAACACAAAACTAAGTCAATGATTATGATAAAGAATTAGAGAAGATGAGAGCAAGAGTAGAGCAAGAAAGGGGAAAATAATTAGGGGAGGGAAAGAAGTAGATAGAGACTGTGGAAGTAGAAATTGCTGACTAGCATTGTACAGTTTTTGAGAGAGAGGGGTGATTCATATAAGTTAATTATCCAGATAACTGATATGCCCATTAAAGATAACTAAATAATATAATATTTTGTTGGAATAATTTTGATTGTCTTTCTAAAATTATTGCATATATCCCTGACTACTTAAACAAAATATTCAGAATACAGTATGTCTTTTCTTAAAATGACTCTGTCACTATCGTAAATATCAATCAGTACCATAGTGATCAAGATATGAGCTCTGAAACCAAACTGTTTGGGGAAAGTCTAAGTTCCAAATTTGCTAGTTGTGTGATTTTAGAACAAGATGCTTAACATCTCTGTACTTTACTATGTTAACCTATAAAATAAGGAAAATAGTAATTCTGTCTCATTGGTTTATCGTATGGATTCAATGAATTAATGTGTGTATGTAGCTATAAAAGTTCCTGGCATGTAATAAGAACTGAATAAATTATCATTATTGAACAGTTCCATAATATTTATTGAGCAACTACTATGTGCTAGGCATTATTCAATGCATTTGGTAATAAAACAAAGATCCTTGCCCTTATGGAGCTCGAATTCTAGTAGAGGTAATGGATGATAGAAAATAAACATATATGAGTTGTATAATATGAATATATGTATGTGGTCATGAGAAATATGGAAATAGAAAAAATAAAGCAGAATAAAGGGGATTGGGACTGCTGAGGTAGGGGTAAGTTTTGACGGGGGGGAATGTGCAGACTACAGTATTATATAGGGTAGTAAGGTTATATAAGGCTCATTGACAAGATGAGATCGAAAAAAATACTTATACATCATATACAATAAGTAGCCCTAAACTACAGTACTTTTGATATAAAAGCACTTTTTGGTTCTCTCACTTGTATATGATTTTGCCCCAAATACATTGATGCTTATCACATATGTCTGCACGGTCAAATCAAAATGAAGCTGGGACCCTGGCTCTATGTGATTCAGAGTCTCCAAAAGAGAAACATTAACTTCTTTATGCAAAACAAATCCATGTTTAACAAGGCAAGTCCCTTGGACCTGGGGTGCCTGGCCACAGCCTTCCTCACAGCTCAGGGCTCCCGTACTGGAAGCAGGAATAACTGAAGGTATGGTGGGGTCAATGTCTTGGAAACTCAAAGAAGGGAAGAGGAACTTGCTAGCTCTCCCATCTGAAGTTATATATTAACTTCATTTAATAGTTGAGAGATTATACACAATCTGGAGCCACAATTTAATACTCCAATTATAAACTAACCTAAATGGTCCAGGGACAGAGTGAAGGGTGTCCTCTGTTGACCTTTACATTTTATGTGTACAGATATCTCAGAGGTTCTACCATGGCTGTTACTTTGGCTACATAGGGGTTACAATTTGGCATTTTGCTGTCAGTATGATCAGACAAATAAGTGCAACTGCTTCAGAATTGGGATATCTAATTTATATATTAGTTTAAATTATATACTATTAAATGACATAGGCAAAAGTGTCTGGCACTTTTAAAATAAAAAGTACCAGACATGTTAATATATGTTTAATTACAGTATATATAAGACACTATGTTTCACAACTACTCGACTAATATTATTTGAATCAATTTTCTGCTATTGAACAACTGTATTAACTTTGAACAATTTTTTTTAACTTCTTCGAACCACAATTTCCTTCTCTCTAAAGTAGAAATAATAATTCTTACTTGAAAAGTTAATGTCATTGTTGCAAGAAATACATATAAAGAGCCTAGTATAGTACCTGACATACAGTTTCAACACATGGAAGATATGTTTATTATAATTTATTAAGCAAGACAAACACTAAACTGTATTTTTTGTCTAGCAAAACAATTCTGTGATTTTTAAAAAAATAATTTATAGGTTGTTTAAATTGTTTTGCCACTAATTAGATGATTAATGCTCTCATCTAATGAGCATGATCATAAATAGGGCTTGTGTGGCATAAAATATTTATTTTTGTACTGAAATGCAATGCTGTATCATAAATTACTTCATGATGAGTGATTCATGCATTTATGGTACAAATCTTTCCTCTTTTGAACTACTTTATATAGTTTGGTTATATGCAATTCAATGCTCTATGATTACATGCACTTATACATCATCACATATCTCCCCAGCAAGTTTATATGTTTCTTTAAGGTTAAGAATAAACCTATTTTATGTTCTCTATGTCAAGAACTGTGGAATGTCTCGTATTTTACCTTATTTGCAAGCTGACAAGTTAACCTGCCATAGATGTAATAGATGCTCACGGAAGACACTGGACTCCTGGGTTGGAGACAATTTTATTACTCATGGCATAGCAGGCAGTATGCGCATCATGTTTGCAACAATTACCCTTGTCCCCTAAGTCTCGTAGGTGACATGGAGGTGGGCCTAGCTGGATGCAGGACACACAGTGAATTTGTATCGGTTTTTGAGTTTGGGAAACCAAAATCCAAGCAAACCAAGTCAAACTCTGTTTCACAGGGAGACATCATATTTATTATACTGATCAGCAAACAAATCTGTTCTCTACTACAGAGAAATATACACTACAAAAGGCAATCACTGCCCCCAATAACAAGATGTACACAAATGCAATAGCCCCTTGAAGAATTATCTCCCAATGTTCTACAGCACTTAGTAGCCTAGGCATACAGTAGGAACTCAGTTAATGTTGAAGTGAATTTGACCAGAGAATCATCTCATAAAAGTACTGAGTTGATGTCCTCACTGTGAATTACATGACTATTTATGTATACCTCTATGCTGGCTTCCCTTTCAATTGAGTTTCTGAGAAAAATATCGATTTATAAGAACTAAATATTTCTTCAAATATGAAGTAGAAAGATGCTAAGAGTCATGTCAATCAAATATAAAGGAAGATAAAGAAAAATAAAGGAAAATAAAGGAGTTAGTTCAGTTAGTGAAGTGACAAATTATAGGAGTTCCTTATTGAGATATTAGCAAGAATTGTGGTTAGCAGTGTCCTGGTAAATGTTTTACAACTGGCTCATTAGTTTAAAAAAAGACCCTAATATGTAGTCTTTGCATATTTTCCTGGTGTAAGTTATCCTACTGTGGCCAATTTCAAGCTACCAGTGTGACGTCTCTGAATGTGGAGTTGAGGGATGATGTGTACAATCTAGTCTCCGGGGCCATGGGGCTAGCTCCAGTGCACCACTGGTTGCATTTCATGAAATAAAAGTAATAACACCGAAAGCTCATTCACCCCAAAGTCTCACCCTTTGTCCCAGAGTTCTCCCTCAATATGAACAGAGTGATGGGTGCAATGTTAGTGGGTCATCTTGGGATATTTGGAAGATCCAGTCTTAGTTGCTTTTTCTACAGAAAAATCAGATGCAAAAGTCTGCTCTTCCCTGATACATTGTCCCCCAGTTGTAAGGTTAAGAGCCAGGAGATTACTTCTTATCAGTTTATTCATGCCTAAGACCCATTTATTTTCTATGTGATTCTAATTATCATTGGCCCAAATGTTTTAGCTTGGCCAGGGAGGCAAAGTGACCAAGTTATGAGGCACTAATGTGTTCTGTGACTAGTACTTGTTGACCGGTACAGGATTGCTACTTTTGTTCTATTATCATAGTACTCACAGTTTACAAACAGATTTGACATGTATTCTCTTTACCTCCCTTCCCAAGGTGAAATAATCACAAAAAGGTAAGTAGTTAAGCTCAAACCATGTCAAACTGCAGAGGAGAGATTCATGTAATAGGTGTTATGGAAAAATATTAATACTGGGCAGGCATGCACCCAAAGGAAAAATTCAGGTAGATGTTTGTATCATTTTTGTGTTACTGACCATATTCAGAAACGTGTCTCTTTTCAAAGAACTATACTTAACATACAACTGACAAGATAATTCTTGCAGTACCAAGCAGCCCCAACACCAACACATTCTGAAAGAAGACTGCTAAATTTCAATATGTACACAATAAGGTGCTCCTTACAGGAGCTGGAGGGAATAAATAAGATCTTCCATATTTCTGCTTCTCTAGCCAGATCCCCCAAATCTACAGTTTGGTTCCCTCTTTCTCCCCTCCACCCTAATTAGATCTATGTGTGTTTGTTTGTTTGTTTGTTTTAAATACTGGGTTTAAATAGTGTTTCTAGAATACAGTACTAGTTTGACAGTCTGCTAGCAGAGTTGATTACACATTAAGCTAAACATGGATGGACATGTCTTTGTTTCAATAGCTATAATTACTTTTTTGTTGGGTGTCTGTTTTCTAAAGCTCCATTTCATCTAGCAACTGTACCTGAAAATGCAAGGCATATCTGTTAGGAACAGACAGTACTTATTCTCTATTTCACCCCTGATTGCCCTGCAGATGCAAAATGCCCCTATGCTAAGAACGATAAGAACAATGGTTTGGTTTGCAAAGGAATTTATTTGTTTTTCAATTTTTAGAGAATTATACATTTTAGAATGAAATATTTGTTCCAAACCCTGAAGCAGGACAAAAAAAAAATTAAGACAGGCTTTTAATTTCTAATTACTCAAGATTTCCAAATGAGTGTGTATGTGTACTCATGCATATACATTTGTTTACAAAGGAATATTTTTAAAAAATTATTCTACAATGTTTATGTGTATAAAAACATTGTATTGAACCCCATAAATTATACATGTTTATTATTTGTCAGTTAAAAATAAAATACAACTTTTAAAAATGAAGAAATTATTTCATTTATTAATTTAATTATTCACTATCTATTATGTGTAAAATCCTATACTAACTACTAAACATGGAAAGCAAGATTTATATAGTTACTATTTTTAAGGACTTCATAATCTGGGGAAAGTCAGATGTGAGCTAACAACTTCAGCACAATGTTTAATGTTTGTCACAAACAGAATAAATTGAGTGCAATGGTAGCATGGTCAGATTAGTCCTCAGCTATTAAATAAAGTTATTTAAGAGTATGTAGCTGAATCTTGCTAACTTTGTATGTTTCTGATCATTTGCACAACCCTGGGCAGTCACTCCTCTGTGTACCTTCGTGGATTACAGACAAATTATTTTGTAGCAGATGGGTAGGTTGAGGAAGCCATTTCTCAACTTGCCAATAGAACAGGTAAGTCATGATTGAGATTTTCAGAGGTGAGAGAATGTTCTCTAGCCCAATGGTGCCAGAAGTCTACCAGCCGTAGGAGTTGAGATCACACATCCAGGGAGGCAAAGGCAAAAATGGAACTACTGAGGGAGAGAAATAACAGACTGGAAATCAGTGGCCAGAGAAACTTTTAAACAATATAATTGATACTATAATATTATTATATTTTATCCTCGCATGTTTGGATCAATTGGAATCCCTCCAACACCCACCCACTCTCTGATTGGCAATTCACTAATACAGTACCTGGTATGTATTTATTGTCTTTATAAAATTAGATTTTAATTCTATCCTAAGAATTCTGTACTTTCTCTTAAAATAATGAAACAGCCATGGAATAATATACAACCAGGGCCTGACTCAGTTGTATTGCCTGTGAATGGGGTACTTACTAAGATACACAGAGTGGGAATCTTCTTTTTTCTTATTCGTTTTTTTATCCTTTGAGGTGAGTAGGACCAGAAGGACTTCCTTGGTACTATCAAATCTAAACCACTGTGCTGGATGTGTCTTTAGTGTGAACTAAAGTCTGGGTTATGTTTTGTGTTCCTGTCTGCATGGAACTGGGAAACTATAAAAGAAGAAGCAAGAAACATTGTCTAATAATAAGAGGGATATGAGCCGTGGAAGTCTGGCAACCACTGGGTAGCTTTAGTCTCTGCTGTCAGGTACTGCTAATTTTCATTAGTGATAGAAGAGGAGTTATTAAAAATCTTAGGGGTTTAAATATACAACATACCTCTAAAGAACAGTATAATTAACAGATTTCTAAGGTTTTGGCCTTGAGATAGTTTCTTTGCTATTGGATATTTGATTCTATTTAATGACTTTTAAATAAAGCCTATTAAGATGCTGGTCTTTCATTAATTATGAATGATTGTACTTTATGAACTATGTGTAAATGGATGCTGAGATTTTCCAGAAAGACATTATTAAAAAAAAAAATTAGCTTCAAACCAAGGGACATTCTTACACAGAATTTCATATTTACTACGGTTTTGATCCACAGAAGCATGGCTTAGATGTTGAAAAACTAGCACCCTAAATTGAGACCCTACATAGCACAGGATTTTAATTAAAGGGAATTTTTTTTTCAAACAATAGTAGGTGCTTAATTATGAGACAGTTTGGGGGCTACATTTTCTTGTTTTCTGTTCTGCACTATGAGATAATGTCTGAGGTTAATTTAGGTGCAGGTGCACATAACATTATAGAAGGAGCAAGAAAGGTTTTTGGTATAGGGAATTGAAAACTCTAGAAAAGACTATATTGTCTACTTGATAAACAACGTGTTAAGGAAATGAGCTCAGGAAGGTACATATTGTAACTGAGTTGTTAGAAATTAATCCTTCACACCTCACATTGTTCCCAAGCCTAATATTGAGAAAACATGCAAGAGAGTGTTAGAAGGTGCATTTAGATTTTCACTTTTTCAACTCCATGTAATAAAAACCTACCATTTTTTTTGTTTTTCTATAAAAAGGATTTTTAATTACTGGAAATATAATTTGCAATTTCCTCTCTCACCAGGATAGTATATCTTTTATATCCCCTTTATCTCTTTAAAACCTTAAAAATGGAATTAGCTTTTAAAAATTAATGTAAAGATGAATAATGAGTAGTTAGCACTTCTGAAACCGTGTTTGAAAGGAACAGGGTTTGAAAAAAAAAATGCCTGCCTAAAGTGTCAAGGAGCATTATGGAGCTTTAAGAGGTCAAATGCCCAAGAAAGGAGAAAGTAATTTAGTAGAATACAGCTTGTCCTTGACAGTGAGGGCATTTGCTCTTTAAAATATTATGACAGTTTGAATTGGGAATTTTACCAGAGTTCATGAAGTGGAATGGAGGGGTTGAAAGAGAAAGTGGTGAAACCACCTCAGTCAAGACCCTCATTAAGAAATCCATTAAGGAATCCGGGGATTACTGTGACAATCTTTTAGACCATCTCTCTGTCTCCTTTATTCGTCCTCCAATCCATCATGAATAACACTGCCAGACTAGTCTTCTAAAAACATTGTTTGCATCATGTTAGTCTTGTGGCTAAATACCTGTAGGAAGATGGAGAAATTAGTTTTTAGGAGGTCACCAAAAAGAATTTCAAGTATAACAATAAAATTCACAACAAATATACGTGGTGATCAAAATGTAAAGAAGATGCCAATGAGAGAGGATGTGAGGATGAGAAAGAGAGAGAAAGAAGAAAAATGGGCAAGGCCTGATATTCCTTGGATATTGGAGGTGAAGGGGAAGGAAGGGAGAAGACTGCAGTGATGCTCTAGACCCCTGACCTCGCTCGCTATCAGTAATCTGGGTATCTTGGGCAAGTATTTATATATTCTTTGCGGCCCAGTTCCCACATCTCTAAAGTACAAGAATGTTGGAATATATCATTTCATAGGTTGTTTCAGTTTTACAACTAGGATTAGCTGTTATTTAGTACTTTAAACCTCTTTGCACAAATGGTGCTGATACACAAAACAGAGAAATTAAAAGGAAATGTCCAAACAAATTCGCAGGAAAAACAATTGGTTCTAAAATGGATGTATTGGCTTGAAAGTGCTGACATGTTTGTGGAGATAATCAAGAACATTTAAAAATTGTTTGTTGATACCCACTGTGTTCCAGGCACTCGGTTGAACAGATGTGTTCCTTGCCTGCTACCGTGGAGTCACTTCATAGAGATTTACTAGAGACAATTTTGCTAGATTTACTCTAGAGAAAGCCATACAGGGAAAACAAGACAGATAGAAAGGAAAACATTTAAAAATGATGAGAAATTCACCATGCCAGTTCACCATTTTATTAATACATGCCTGGAATAAGCAAGATGAAAGATGTGAATATTTTGTACTGTGAGTTTCATTTTCCTTTTAGCTCTCAGGCATGGACATTATTGTTCTGCTGAGCCTAATTTTATATATTTTTCATGCAACCATGGCCTCTGAACTCAAGCCAATTATTTCATGTTATGTTCAACCAAGGAATGAAGGATCCCTCCAAGACAAGAGGAACTGTGGCCATTCTGGTGTTATTGAGAGATGGTGTGTTGATCTGAAATATGGTTCCCTCCAAAGAGATCATCCAGGTTACTTTACAGTACTATGTGCGATTTCCTAGAAAGGAAAACAGCCTGCTTTATGACCACAGTTAAGAGAATCTAGGGGTTATTAGAGAGAAGATGGTGGAGTCTGGAATCATTAATACTAGGGAGGACTTTTATTCTTTGAAGTTTGTTTCCCTTTTGAGATAGGGCTTAGAAAAATATTTGAGAAGATAAAAGTGGTGTTTTTCAGAGATTACAGTGAACAGAAAGATAAACTTGGTTGAGTCACCTGTGAGATTCTTGTCTGATGTGAAATTAAATATGAATAACTAGGACTAGGCTTATAGAGAAGGATGAGGCAAGCAATTAGCTCAACCAAGAAGTAGCATCGTAGAGGTGAAGGTGCTAACCAAGGATCAGCAGAGGAAAGATGTCTGGATCAAAGCTGAGTCAAAAGGGGAGATTAACAGAGCTCAAAATACAATATAGGATGCAAACACAACTTTGGCATTCTGCCCTTCTCTTCTTTGAATTCTCTAGGTGGATAGCTACCTACAAGTTCATGTCTGCCAGAGGCTCTATTCCTAATCTGTTCCTTAGTTTGGAGGAATGTGTTAATGAATACCCCAGGCAGCAGTGGACCAGTATACAAACAGTCAGCTTCAATACTGTTCCTGTCTGCACAAATCTGTGTTAAAATGATTGCTACCAATGGTGCATAATCTACTTATGTGTATTATCTCAATCAATCAATGCTCCCAACAAGGCTGTAAGGCAAATATTTTTTTTTTCCTTTTTCCATAGGAGATAATTGAGACTTACAGAGGCTAAAAAATATTTACTGGCCTAGTCAATACTAGGCTTTTGTATCTTCTTCCCTGTGACTAAGGTTTTGCCTATTAATCCTTTATAGTGTGAGCTCCTTGACTTTCTCCCTGTTCCTTAGGCTTCTGTCTTGCTCTTTCCAGGTATTATTTCAAAAATTAAAAATCTAAATGTTAAACCAAGACCCTGGTTTATTTCCTGCCACATCCCTCTGGTGCCAAGGCCTATTCACTTTAACCTCCACTTGTTGTTCATCTTTGCTACCTGTCAGAGTTGGTTCTAGGGAAGTCGAGATGAGTAAGATTGGTTTCTTGATTTGAAATATGTGTTATAGTGGGGACATTCCCTGTAAAGAAACAGAAGGCAGTTTTACAGGGGCTAGGATCTGCAGGGAGTTCAGGATGGCTGGAAGTAGTAGTAGTTGAGAGAAGTCGAAAGGGATGAGAGTGGAGGGTCAATTGTACCTTACTGGGATGTAAAGGGGTTTGTTCTATATCATGTCCATGATCAGAGGCATTGAGTATGAAAATAACGTGTTTAGATTTGTGATAAAGAAAAATCATTCTGTTGGCAATCTAAAAAATGGGCTGGTAAAAACAGTAGGAGATTAGGCAAAATGGTTAGAAATGGAATAAGGCACTGCCGACGGAGGAGGTTCAGAAGGGGAACAGATGCCAAAAATATCCTATTTTACCAATTCCACCACATATATTTTTTATGCATTATAACAAATTGATATGCATCTTAATAACTGATGGTTTCTTAAAAATGTTGGTAACCAAGCAGCAGTTGAAGACTTTCATCATCTGTATGCTTGTCAACTTAGTCAAAAGTTAGTTAAGTGTCCTGGGAAAATATCACAGGGCTGTGATATTGACTGTTTTTGCGGGTGGCATGGCCAGGCAGCTACGATGTCTTATCGTTTCAGTTAAAAACGGTAAAAATGATTTGAGAAAGGATAGAGTCCTCTTTGTCTCCTTTGATGTTTTTTGTAAGATTGAGAGGCTACCAATGTCAAAACCTGCAGCACAGCTGTTTGCTGCACGGAACAAAAGAAACAATAATATGGAGCACAATTTTACAAAATACTAAATCACTGATGCTCTTGATGGCTTAGTGGACAACATTTTGGGAAAAGTTCTACACATTACAATTCTGATGAAGAGTGGATCTAAAAATTTGGACTCTGAATGAGAAGGTTAAGGAATAAGTTAATTTATTCTGTTTATATTTTCCTTTCATGTATAAGTAAAAATGATTGATTAAATGACAAAAATCTGTCATAGGTTAAGTCAGTTTAAGAAGGCCCTAAATTTAAATCCAAATTGCTAAGAAAGCATGGTGTCATAACTTAATTTCTTCATAATAGTAGATAAAATAATGCTGTATCTTATGACAGATGGTGTCTTAGCTTTGATGAAGTATGGAGTCAAAAATCTTTAGGAATTGGTGATTAAATGTATGTGGGAAGTGAATCATCTGTTGCACAGACACAAATATTCATTCAGTGTTGACAATAATTGAAAAAAAAAGAGGAAATAAAACATCCTGAATAGCTAATATTCAGCAGGTGAATGTTTAAGTGAAGTACTTAATGATCATAAGGAAAATTGTATTAAATGTATGTAAAATGAAAAATGTTAGGCAAAAAAAAAAGCAACTATATCATTGTATGTTTACATATATAAATAAATACAAAGAGTTGTTTATACAAGTCTGAAAGAAGATATAGCTCTATTAAAGGATGGGGATTTAGAATGATTCATTATGAATCTTTTACATTGGCTTAATGTTCTATAATGCTAAAAAAGATTAATTACATAGCTCAAACCGATAATTGTCTTATAAACATAAACACTATGAATTTATATTTTTTGGCTAATGGTTTTTAATTTTAAAACTTCTCCAGATATAAACAAAGCCTACTAATTTCTTTATTTCTAATGGAAATTAGCTAGTCTATGAATATTAGCCAAATAGCCATCAACATCCACTTGTGGAAATAGCACCCCTTTGTCCCATAGTCAGAAAGATATTCCTTTGGAAGATCTGGTTGATAGTTTTCTTTTTAAAAATTGTCTTACCATTTGTTTTTTAGTTATTATTTTAAATTAACAGATATAATCATATATATTTATCATATATAATATTAAGTTTTGAAATATATTTATACACACGGTGTGGAATGACTAAATCTACCTAATTAACGTGCAATACCTTACATAGTTATCATTTATGTGATGAGATCACTTAACATTCACTTTCTTATTAGCATTTTTCAGGAAAATAATACATTGTTATTAACTGTGGTCACCATGTTGTACAGTAGATCTATTGAACTTACTCCTCTCTCACTGAAATTTTGTATCATTTGACCAACATTTCCCAACCTCTTTTTCCATGCCAACCACCCCTGGTAACCATCATTCTACTGTGCAGTTCGGGGAGATGAACTTTTTAAATTCCATGTGTGGGTGAGATCATGCGGTATTTGTCTATGTCCAGCTTGTTTCACTTAACATAATATCCTCCAGGTTCATTCATGTTGTTGCAAATGTCAGGATTTTATTCATGTTTAAGGAGAAATAGTATTCCATTGTGTGTATATTGCCACATTTTCATTATCAGTTTATCTATTGATGAACAGTTAGGTCAATTTCATGTATTGGCTATTGTGAATAATGTGGCAATAAACATAGGAATGTGGATATTTTTTCAACCTATTGATTCCATTTTTTATATATAGCCGGTATTTATCAAATGGTATATATCAAATGGATCCTATGGTAGTTCTATTTTTAATTTTTTGAGGAACCTCCATGCTGTTTTTCATAATGGCTGTACTAATCTACATTCCCATCAACAGTGTACCAGTGTTCCCTTTTCTTCATATCATTGGCAACTTTTTGATAATAGCCATTCTTACATGTGTGCAGTTATATCTCATTGTGGTTTTATTTTTTACCTCTCATGATGACTAGTGATGTTGAGCATTTTTTTCATATACCTGCTTGATAGTTTTATGCAATTCTCTCCTGGTGCCTTCTTGGAGGTCTTTTCCCATCTATATACATTCAATAGGTTATCAGATCAATTTTGAATGAAAATATCTATTCTGTACTTAATCGGTAAAATCAGCTTTTATTTCCTCTTCCTAAATATCAGATGTCTTCAAAATTACAGAATATATGGAATTTGTACAATTTGTAATGTATTTATTTTGTAACAAGACCACTGAATATGAGTCAAAGTGCATAGCAATGTACTTTTACACCTCATATTTTATTAAATTCAGTAAACTGCTTTAATATGATTATGGAAAGAATTAAACAGAATCATTGAAATATTAAAACTATGTTAACTAAGTATAAATTTCAAAGGTCTCACCACAACAAATAAGTGAAGTGATAAATATGTTAATTAGCTTGATTTAATCATTTCACATTGTATACCTATATCAAAACATCACATTGTATAGCATAATGTATACAATTATTATTTTTCAATTAAAATATTATGAATAAAAACCACGTTAATAGAGCAAATGTTGAATTAGACCACATCTCCCTTAATGTAGCCTTTAACATAATATCTAGTTTGTCAATTTTATGTGATCATTGATTTTTCAGATATTTCCACAGATCTCAGCTTTTTATCCCATCTGTAATGCCTGTTGTCGAAAAGCTCCTTCTTCCTAGGGAGAACACTTGAATAGCTGGAAAGAAACCATTTGGGAAAGATTAGGGCTATTTTATACAATGAATAGAGTTTTTGATCTGAAGATAATACTCTCTTGAAATGCATTGAAAAAATATCTGAATGTTGGCAGCACTCCTGGATCAACTGCTATATGACTCTTATTTCCTCCTAGCAAAAAAACCTGGTGGCTATTAAGAACATGAAGTTTGAGGTAAAACAATCCTGCAATGGAAATCAAGCTCTGCCATACACTGGCTGTAAGATCTGGGCATGGGTAAATTGTTTAGTTCTATTAAATGTAAAATGAGATTAATTACAGGCCCCAGTTCATACTGTTGTAGATATGGGATGCCCCAAAAGTCTTCACCATTTTTATTATTTAATCTCTCCAAGATCTCTCCTGGGTAGTAAGCCTTCTGATAAATATTACAAAAATACTTTGCATTTGTATAGACCTTCGCTGTATTTATCAGGTGCTTCTCTAATCATGAGATGAGGCCAGCAGGGCAGAATTTTTTAATTTAGGTCTAGGTTTGCTTTATTATTACTTGATGGAAGGGTCATGGAAGTGTATATTTATCTAAACTTCCTATGGTAATAATTACAATGTAAAAGTATGAGGAAACACAACATGATAAGGAACATTTTTGAGGCTACCTGTGAAGGTTAAGAAAGCATTTTTATTGTCTTGCAATTTTCCATATTACCAACTGTAAAAGTTCAATAAGATTAAATGACAAACTCAGAAAATGCAGAGATAAATTTTGGATGCATGTCTTCTAACTTGGATTCATTATTGCTCAGATTTTCTCTGAGTCCTTGGATATCTCTGATGAGATAACCGTAGGAGTGAAGTGTCAGGCCCAAGAAAATACATGTGTGTAACTGATTCCAGACTCAAGATTCCAGGTGCACTTTGAAAATTTGAATTAAGTTTCATGAGAAGGAAAACATAAAGGCCCAAAGTAGTGATTACTGGTAGAAAGAAAATACACGACTCATTTATATAACACTTTGAAGTTCATAAACCACTTTCTCAACTGTTATCTCCATTGAACGTGTTTCTCTACATAGCTATGAAAGTCACATTATTTAGGAGTCAAAACATTTCAAAATAATTGGAGACAGTGAGATAGTATGATTAACATGTACTAAGGCAGAAGGAGATTTATTCCTGCACACTTAGGTCATTATTATTATAATACTTTTTGCAGAGAGGAGAAGACAGAAACTGCTTTGAATCACAGCCTAAAATTGGAGCAAATGAAATGGAAAAATTCTTTAAGAAACAATTCACGTAGCCCTTTTCCCATGTAGTTGATGTTTTGAATGTGGGAGGGTCACACAAGCATTGGCAGGGAGAGGGAAGGAATATGGAAAGACGACAGGAGGGAAGTAAGAAGTTACCCTGATGGAGTAGTTGGTGTGCATTCTGAGAGGGGGCTTTCACTCACTGTGACTATCACAGCCCTTCCTCTAAAACGTGCCAGTTGCCATTATTCTAGGCAATTAGGGAGACCATGTTAGCTTCTTTGTCATAGAATCAGTTGTAGAGAGGGTCTTAAATGCCACTTCACCCTTCTGCAGCCATTCTCTTCCTTTCTTTTCTCCTTCTTTCATCTTTCTCGATCTCTGGTCCTTCCACATTTACTCCTTTCCTTTATTCTAAGATCTAAACTGAAGGCAACTTTTAGTTGAAATGCATGACTAAGAATAATTTATTCATCATTGACATCCTTGTGTACATTTGCATTGGTTTTATCACACTTATTGCATTTGATCCTCACTTACAAACATAAAGTTATGGTGTTGTTGTTATTCACTTGTTACCATTTTATCACTATTACTATTTTGTTTTTATTACTATTTGACATGAATTGTATGATGCATTTAGTGAATTGTCTAAGACTACCGTGCTAGTCATCAACACGTCAAGGAAGTGTTAGAGTTAGGACCACAGCTACTAAGAAAAATCCAATAAGATAAAAAGTTGTCATTTATTAAGTAAGCTAAGCAGCAAGAACACAGAGGCCATCTCTCTGTCACTGAAAAACTGGACTATGAAACGTTGATAACCTGTCATGAGCTGTTGAGCCTATTCCAATGACAGGGTTGCCCAGCCAGCACCCAGAGGCATAAACTATGTTGTTCATGGTGAATAAGCTGACCCTGAGCAAGAGGTCAGCAAGAGGTTTATAGTCCAAGTGAGCATAAGGAGATGTGATCATCAGTAACTTTAACATCTCTTGGGTTTTATAAAATGACTAGATTTGATGCAATAAAATGTCAAATTCAATGTGTCAAATTCATTTTTAAGAAATATAAATATTCGTATATCTTAAATTTTTAATTTTTAAATGATGAACGCTTATAAAGAACATTGAACGTTATCAAATTTATAACATAGAATCTTTTCTTTCTCTTACCCAATTTCACTCCACAGAGGTAACTATAGTTATCAATTTCATGATTATTCTAGATATTGTCTATGCATATGTAAACACACACGAGATATACTAAATTTACTAATATGTAAACTTTCTTTTCCCACTTAAAATATTATGAGTATTTTTATATACATTTATATATTAATCTCCTCTGCTTTAATTATTGCATTCTTCCCATTAATTCATTCAATCAGTATACTATTGATGAATGGATAGGTAACTTAGATTTTGTTGCTATTACAAAAAATTGCAATGAACATCCTCGTGCAACAGATTATTTTGATAATTATGTGCATTTGTCTGGGATAAATTCAGATAAGTGGGACTTCTGGTATAAGGTAATCACTAATATTTTAAATGTGTCCATGGTTCCTTGAGATGCCATTTTTGGGTTTAATCTGTGAAGATGAAGCACATAAAAATATTATTTTTATAATAAAGGTGATTTCTTTACCAGTCCAGACAGACTAAGCTTGCACCAAAAATGGTTTGGTTCTGTTTCCTCCTGGAGGTACAAAGTTCCATATATCTAACAATTTTGATTCTCCTCTCTGTGTTGCTAACATAAAAGCAATGTGCCCAACCAGGCCATGCATATCTTAAAGTGTCAATATATGGAACTATTCAAGAAGGCAAGTGATCTACAGGTGTGGTAGCTAGAGTCTTCTTTCCTCTCACTGGACAAAATCCTAGAGTCCTGGATCTTTGCTGCTTTGTGAATTAGTTGAAAACCATGGTATCCATTTAATATTTTCGTAGCCTCTATGAACAGTGGATTTTTTTCTTATAGGAAGTCATCTTACCCTTTGAAATTATTGCTTTTCTTCCCCCTTTTAGGACTGCATGGGGACTTTATGGTATTGACAGTATGCCGGATCTCCGCAGGAAAAAAACATTGCCTATCGTACGAGATGTGGTAAGTTATGCCTGTTTAATTCTCTTTGATTACATGTGTTGCCTTTTTCTTTACTAAAATGTAATATCCTTCTCATCAACTGCCTAGCCTGTAAGTATTTCACAGAATAAAATATATGAGGCCACATTCTACCAAGTGTTATATTTATTATTTCTTTAAAATCTATTAGATGGAAGAAATAACTCTAACCTTTTGACAGCTTTTGATGGGAGTTGAAATTACAAATTGAGTTAAAATGACCCTATAATTGAGCAAAAAGAAATTACACAGCATGCCAAACAAGCTTCTGCAACTAGGCTTTGATGTGTTCAGTGTTATGAATGACCACAAGTTTAATTTGCAAAGTTTAAGCCTCGATTTGAACATCTTTGCCTTAACCCAGGAAACGTGAATACTTCAGAAAGCAAATAGATAATATTAATCAATTCTTTATTCTATCAAGGTCAATTCCAGCCAAATTAATAAGGTCTCCTACTATCTAAAGAAAACCATGGCTTCCAAGTCATTAAAATCTTTATTATTCCTGATCATGACTCCGAATAAATCACTCTCCTATAGTGAAATATGGTGAGGCCACTAAGAAATGCAAAGAATTGATAGCAGTCTGCATTAAATTGTAAAAATAAAAATAGCCCATAAGAATGAAAAAAAGTGTCTTCTATCATCCAAAAGGTCTTCATATTTTATAGACATATCTTAATAGTATATGATATGAAAAATGTGTTTTCTACCAGAGAAATGTGGATTCCCCTTTTAGCAACAATGTGTATCATTTTTTGATATAATTTTTAATTTTGCTAAGGAAACCTTCATCTGAAGTCTATCACTTTGGTTTTAAAATATGATCTTGACTGAAAAGATCTTATACTGGAGAGCATGACATGTCTGTGCAATTAGCTCAGATTCCTGTCATTAGGGTGTGGACATTTTTTTAGAGTATTAAGCTAATTTAACATTGTTATATTCTTTTCTTACCTCTCATATGTCTAATGATTTACACTTTGTTTCCTCTCATTCCTGGCATCTTCAGGCCATGGTAAGTGCTTTTCAATTTATCTAATTAATATTTGTCAGTCTTCTCAAACATGCACTGCACTTATTCATGGGGTAAAGAGGGCAAGGTGAGAAAATGAAAAGACAGAGACATAGAAGAATAAGGAGCTTGGGTTCTCCAAGAATTTAACATTTAGTTCAATTCTGAAAGACCAAAGTATGTACGCAACAGGTACAAACACAGACAGACAAAATTTGGGGGACAATACTTGTCAGAGATGGACGATTATTTTGGGTAAACCCTTGGAGATAAGCCGTCTATAGGTTCACATGGTAGGGTAGAGATGAGTGGAGAATGACATCCTTCCTCAGGTATGTGCTGAATTCTATCTTAGTGCATGACTTTTTTTGCCCTGAGGAGATATTTGTGTTACCAGATGGGACAAAGGGTGATCAGGAACACATTATTCCACTATGACTTCCCTTTGTTCATAATGGGATATCAGATTTAATATTACCATATGGAACTTCTGATTTCCAAAATTCTCTACAGCACTGTCAACTTTATTGTATTGCATATGTTGTAAGTAGGAACAGGTGATGATGGTTCTATTTTATAGGTATGGAAACTAAAGGGACTTCAGTCTTATTTAAGATTACCTAAGTTACCAGCATTAAGTGAAGAAAATGAATCCAGATATAATGATTCTCAGTAGATAAAATGAACACTTGGAGGAAAATATCCTGACTCGATATGGAAGAACATTCTAGGGAACTGTGAACAACTCAAGAACCATCAAACACCAATTATAATTCAGGAGTTTCACCCAAGTCAGGCTGGCTCTGTATCAATGGTCATGTTTTATGAAAAAAAAAAAATGTGATCATGACCACCATGGGCAATAATAAAGTCCTAGGAGCTTCTTGCTACCCTGGTAACCTTGGGCTGGTCATCTTGCCTTGCTGGACCTCAGTTTCATCACCTATAAAATGTAGGGGTTAGGTTCGATGATCTATGGGATCTTTTCCAGTTTTAATGCTCTATGATTCCATGTTCCAGATGAACCAGCTGATTGCTGAAAATGGCAAGCACCTATTAACTAAAACATGAACAGTGATAACTCATATTCTTACATTTTTACCTTCTGCTGAGCATTATCTACATGGCAACCTCCCCATGTATTAATAAGTCATAATTCTATTTGTTTTAGACTTTGGCTGCCCGGAAATCTGGACTCTCCCTGGCTATGGTGATTAGGACATCACTAAACAATGAGGAACTGGTAGGTGCAGTGTCAGTCACTAACAATGTATTGATCATAGTCACAAGAGGAAAACCATTCTGCTTGAGCTGCTTGTCTGTAATGTTTATTGCAATGTTCCAGGAATAAGTGGGAGCGTGGGGAGAGCCTGATCCCAAACAAACTTCCTTAGGGCCTCAACTTCACTATCATACCAAATCATCCTCTGCTCCTCAATCGTGTATGCACCTTCACATCTTTAGAAAGCCTTTCTGTCCTAACAGAGCTTACCTGTTATTCTCCCCCTGGAAAAACTCTACTTATTTTTTTACATAATTTAAGTTTTGCTTCTTTCATGAGGCTTTCCCCAAACACCCTTCTCCCCTTCCAGTTGAATCATTAGTTTCCTCCTCTGGGTTTTTCTAGCATTTAATCATGACCTCCACAGTGTAGTATGATTAAGAGTCAAGTCCACTTGGTATGAATCCCATCTGTGCCGCTTAATTAGCATTGTTATATCTGGCAAGTTATGTAACTTCTCTGAGCCTGAGTTCCCTCATCTATAGAGTGAGGTAATAATAAAACTGAGAGGATGACGACGGAGTGGACATACACTTCACATTCATCATCGCCTAGAGCATAGTAAACAATGTATGAGTTTTTGTTTTTATTTTGTTATTAAAATTAATTTATTTTGCATGATAAACCTTTTCTTTTAAACTGTGATATACTTGAGAGTAGCACTATGTCTTGTTTTTCATTCTCGTTAACAGTTTTTTTT
>VBSM01001044.1:1734035-1759513 GCA_008086735.1 Cheirogaleus medius | reverse complement strand
GGAGCTTCAAGATTAGTGGATTGGGGAACTCAATATACTGCTTTTACTAAGTTTGGAAGATAATTTATCTTCTTATCAAAAAGAATCAAGTAACTGGCTTAGGCAGAGTTAGAATCCAGGTCTCTGAACTCTTAGCCTAGTGTTCTTTCCTAACTTATAAAGAAATATGCAAAATCAGTCCTAGGGAAGAAATGAAAAGTTGTTGAATTTTATTTTAAGTGCTTTTCCACTTTCTCGTTATCCCTGGCTTGTATACCTTCTATGCTGCTTAGACTTTGTTTCTCAGATTTCTCACCATGACAACTCCTCAAGACCCACCATCTATAGCCAACCCACCAATAAACCCTCTGTACTATGACCCTCTCTCTCAACATATCATCACATTGACTTTTCAATGATACCAAAAGCCATTTAGGTAAAATGGAACCAACAGTCAAATTACCTTAATGCAATAGTCAGTTCTTTAACCCAAAGGAGTAGACTAATAATGAAGCACTTGCAGGTGTTGTGGTCAGCTGGGGACCAAGAGGATGAGTATGCCTTACATATTGCCATAGAGATATTCTATATAATATACACAATGAAGATCAATGTATACATATTTTTTCATAGTCTTGAGCTTCTTTAAAAAGATCTGACTTCCAATCCTGCTGGTACTAGAATTTTTTAAAACCTCCCTGGGCATCATTTTCCTCATACATGAAAAGAACTAATAATACTTATCAATGTTTAAACTACAGGTATGTTACTTGTAGTTTAAAAATTGTCTTTTGTTATCCATCACTGTGAGGAAGAAAACACACCAGGGTGAACTGCAGGGCATCTCAGCAAGACTGTGTTACAGTTTACTCTGAATAAGGTGTTGACTGGAAGTGAGAGTGATTCTATGATTTTTGAATCTTTAAAAATCTTATCCGGAAGGAAGGCAGACTAGACTGAAGGCATATCTTTACAGTCATATCCCATTGTCTGTGATTTCGCTTTCCTCAGTTTCTGTAACCCATGGTCAACTGCAGTCCAAAAATATTAACTAGAAAATTCCAGAAATAAACAATTCAGAAGTTTTAAGTTGCACACCATTCTTGGTAGCATGATGAAATCTAATGCCGTCCAGCTCCATCCCATTAGTCATTTAGTGGCCATCTTGGTTATCAGATAGAATAATAACCCAGTATGCAGAGAATTTGGTATTGTTCATGATTTCACCACTGAGGGTCTTGGAACACATGTCCTGAGGCTAAAAGGATACTACTATACTTCCTAAAGAAATAGTGGTCACTCATATTAGTTAGAAGAGGAAATATCTTGCATTTTGTGATTTGCACAGTGCTTTGTTTTTGTCTGTGCTTAGACAAAATAATGAAGTGGTCTTCCTTGTCTCACTTCGACACTGTCACGGAGTGACCTTGTCTGAGGCCGATGCTCTGCAAGATTGCTTATGTCTGACAGGACAACATGGCCTCACTGTGAGCACCAGGCAAGCTTGAAACAACACTGTCAACTTGTTGTGTCACCTAAGTTCCCAGATGTCAGAGGCTGTTCAAGAAATAACAGAAATGTGTTTTAAATTTGTGTTTTCTTTTGCTTATTTTTTGAAAAGAATATGAAGAAATCTATGTGCCTAAATGTGATAAGAACAAAAATATCTTCTTCCTACCACCTCTCCCTTGCTTCTTTTTTCGTTGCTTAGTAAAAATATTTTGAAAATTAAACACATTTTTATTATAATTAATTTGTTCTTTGAAACCATATAGATAGTTTTTGGCTCTTTGATGACTGGGAAATCTTTAGAAAATGCTGATAAAATGTAGTAGCATACTATGTGAGAGTGCATTCCTGATTTTTGTATTTTTTAATGCAAATGTTTTCACATTTGTTCTAAAAGTTTGCATTTGCCAATAATGGGATGATTGAATATGGTGGAGTGGAAATGGTATAGGCAGAGGAGCAGGTAAAGTTTGGGGGGAGGGTGTTATTTGTTTTGGGTGCCAGGTTCTCTGACAGTGAAGTCACCTTATAGAAGGTGATGGTTCCTTGGAAGGGGGCTACCTGCCCACACTCTCACACTGTCTGCAATAGAGCCACCTACATTCTCACCCGCAGGAGTGGGAGATGATACTGCATTAGATCTGTACTCCTCCGGTCATCCTTCTGTTAAACATCAGTCTTTTGTTGTTCGCAAGAAATGTAGAGTGTGTGGCTTTGATTTTAATAGACAAAGAAGGTTGCTGACTCGAAGACTGGAGGAGTCATAGGTCTGTTGCTTGAAGAGATTGAAGGCATCTTAAAAGAGGAAGGGTTGAGATTATCTTGAATACAAAGCAACTAAAGGAAAAGGATAAAAAAAATGCCCACAACATGCCCACCTACACGATTTGATAGGAAAGAAAAACAGAGAGCCACCCAACGTGGGCCCCCCACCTGCATGATTTTATAGGGAAAGGAAAGGAAAGCAATAAAGACCCATTTATGCTCATGGAGGGATGCCTAGAGAGAAAAAGGAATATTCAAATGCCTCAGATCAGTCCCCTGCATGCTCTCCATAGATGTTAATCACCTACCTCCTCTGGGTCCTTCAACCTCAAATGCAGGTGAGCATTTATAGATGTCAAAAATAAATAAATACATTATTTTCTGTAGTTTCTTTGAGCTCTAATTTCTTTGGTCTTTAAGCATTTCATTGGCCCCATCTACTAAATAATTACAAAGCAGTTAGCATGTGTCAGACACTGGGCATGGCACTGTCCATGGGAGAGTTTCCAAGGAGTTGTTTCACAGGTCAAGCATTTATGAAGCTCAAAGCTCTAAAATGTTCTACTGATGTGGAATTCTTTGATAAGTGCCAATATCTCCACCATTTTGACATTCTGAAATCACCGCACTTATTCAATTGCTATTACTAAAGCTATATGCATCATCTCATTTACTCCTCACACAGCCCTGTTAAGGGAGGCATTGTTATTCCCTTTTGTTTTTCAGATGAGGAAAATATGGTTTAGAGAGATAGAAACTAGTCCAAGACCAAATGGTTAGTGCCCTAGTCTATTTAGGCTGCATAACAAATTACCATAAATTGGGTAGCTTATAAAAAACTGAAATTTATTTCTCACAGTTCTGAAGATGAGAGGCCCAAGGTCAGGGCTCCAGCGTGGTGGTCTGGTTCTGGTGAGGGCCCTCCTCCCAGTTGCAGACTACTGAACTTCTTGCTGTGTCACCCAGGGGTAGACGGGGTGAATGAGAGCCCTTGGGCCTATTTTATAAAGGCACTCATCTCATTCTTGAGGGCATAACCTCATGACCCAACCACTTCCCTAAGGCCACACCTTTTAATATTATCACATTGGGAATTAGGTTTCAATATGTGAATTTCACTGGGACACAAACATTCAGACCATACCAATTCATAGGGGCAGATCAGGATTCACACCCAAGATTGTCTCCTTCTAAACCCAAAGCATCTTTATCGTACACTTTTGCTTTGTTTAAAAGTGATGTTCTTGATATATTTATTCCATTTGTAGTTGGAGTTATGCTCTTGTTTATGCTGAACTATGTAATGTACATGGCATATAGGTCAAACCAAATCTGCCTTTTTTTTTTTTAACTTTTTAAAAAATTTCTGCCCTTGGTGAACAAAACCAAATTCTGATTTCTAATTATGGGCATACACACAGCCTTTGTTTTCTGAGAATTCCAATTGAAGCCAAGGACCAGGTATATTTTATGTTTTTATAAGACGTATTCCACAGCCTATTTGTCATTTTACTTTGAATTTATTCTTGTTTATTCCAGAATTGTGGCCCCAGGGTAGTAGTTTTCAAGAAGTTCATAACACATTAAATTAAACTTGAAACCAAACTAAATATTCACCTATGGCAATTATTTTACCTTAGGCTTTCCTCCAAGAAATATTTATCTATTTATCAAATATATGCTATTTTCCTATTTTCAAAGCAGTGTGCTAGATACTTACATACACATTTAATAGAGGTTAGCTTTGTGATCTAGCATGAGGAATAGACATATATGCAGGTAGCCATGTTACTGGTGATTGTTAAAAAGTCAAGAATTTTGTGAGTTAGTTGCTTAGAATCATCCATGTTAAGAATAGTTACATCATAGAAACCTGCTAATACTACAAATAAGGATTTTTTTTTTTTCTGTAGGGAAAGAGAAAAAATGTGTCTGTTGAGTTTAAAAGGCTACTATTTTCTGTTGAAAAGGAGATAAGATCATATGCTGAGCATGGAGGTTAATGGGGGTGAGGTAGGTGACTTGAAGAGAGTAAAAGTGTTTTGGAATAGCTGTTGAGAAAAATAGGAAATTGAAAGAACTGAGAACAAGAGAGAATATAGAAGTTTTTCTATGAATAGATAATTCTTTGGAAAAAACACTGAAATTGTAACTTGCCTTGTAAAGGTGGTAAAACTATGTGTTTCACATAAAATTGAGATGTTTGGGGTAATAAATAAAAATTAAAGAAAAATGAAGGGTTCTGGTTAGTTGATTATCCTATTAAATTATGTAGAAGGGAACCAGTTTGCCCTGCCTGAAATAAGTTTGGCTCTGTAAGGTTGAATTCTCTTGCCATTTTGTTTTCCATAACTGTGTTGCCTGCTCTGTCAATTAAGTGTTTTTAAAAGTAACAGTGAGACATTCCATTTGGAAAATGTATTATATTTTACAAAGTGCTTTCACTGTACATTATCTCTTTTGATCTCATCTGTTGATCTTTGGTTGGGAAATACTATATTTCAATGAAGCTACTAGATCTTCTACCATGCACTTGGAAGGAAGACTCATATAATTCTCATATAAATGCAAATTTAAAGTTATCTCTTATGGCTTTGAGATAAACAGAATAAGGCTGGAAATTCCTGACAAATTACAATTATTTAAGAAATAGTGCGGTTAGATAAGTGAGATATGGATTAGATAAACAATAGTGCATTGGAAAGTACTTGTAGATCACTGACAAAAATTAATTATGAATTAGTCTCTGTATATCTGAGCTAAACAATCTAAGTTGAGTAATTTTCTTCAGATCAAAAATGCAAAAGCAAAAAATTTTAAAGGCTACATATTTTTTTAGAAATAACAGGTAAAAGGCTTAAACATAAGTCTCTATCAACCTGCTCTCCCCAAATTGGCAATTTTTCAGTTTATGGGTGTGTCTATTGTCTGTACATATTAGAATAGATACTCAAGAACATAGGAAATTTCAAAGCTAATTGTCAAGCTTTCCTAATTATTTTTTAAAGGATTCAAGACACAGTCCTTAAGAATAGAGATTTGGTTCCTTTGGATGAAAACTCTCTTAGTGTTCTAGCTTGGTATTGAATAAGCACTTGTGTAGGTGGTGATTTGCGGGGCTCTTCCTGAATTTAGGAAAATTATTCAAAATATATTTAATTTTACAGGACGTTAGCACTCCTTCTTAGAGCCTTTGGGGGCACCAATAGCAACAATAATAATAGTTGTTTAGAAATTAGGGAAAGAGTCAGCATTTTTATAACACTTGTAACTCTTTAGATATCCTGTGCATGGCTATCATAACCAAACTTTTGAGGCACTTAGAATCTTACAAGTAACACCTCCTAGCCACTGCTGTCCTTTCCATTTAATGAATAGTCAATACTTGAAGTACAATATGCCTGTTTTATAGTTGCAACTGTTTAGTCCAGCCTAAGCTAATTTACTGTGTAAGAATTATGCACCGTGTAGTGAAGCCATTATTGATAAATTACACACACGTTTATTTGCTTAAGGGTACACAGTTAACAAATGAGTTGCTCTTCTAGGGCATGTTTGAACAGATGAGTAGGGCATTTACAATGTCCTTTTAAATTACGTTAAATGGAATGCATTCATTTCTGTATTCCTTTTTAAAAATGTGGTTTATTTTCTCAAAGGTTAAAAAAAAAAAAAGGTAATCTACTTTCTACCATTAGAGTATTCACCTCTTTTAGCCTCCTCTTTTCACACCCTCATTATTATGAATACGTATTTTCCACTTTAGGAAACAAATGTTATACTTTCAAGTAAATGAATATTTATACAGAATTACTGCTACCAAATTATATATGAATTTATCATAAGGAAAGTTAATAGTTGACCTGTCCTCTTTTGTCTTAGCTTCTATACTTAAATTGGACTCAAACATTCATAGAGTTAGATTCAAAGAACATTATCGAGGTTATCCTTTATGGTAGAAATTGTGCAGATAAATTATCGCATTTAATCTCCAAATATTTTATGAGATATTAGTATTCCTGTTTCAGAAATATGATATTTCAGAAAAAGTAGAGTACAAATTAGGTAATACTTACAGTCATATAGATGAAAATTGGAGCAATTACTAGCGAGGAACACAAATCTTTTGATTCTTTTCAAATATCTTAGCTGCTTCTGTGCTAAAAAACACTTGATTTTAGCAGTGGCAGTTCCTGCAGATGCTGGTACATGGGCTTTTGCTTTTTCACTTCAAACTCACTAAGGAATTGTGAACATTGAAATCCAGGTCTACTGTTAACCTGTGTACTGTTGGTCCACACAGAAAGCTATACATACCAACAAGAATATCTGGCCAGTATCTTGAGGTGAGGGACCCAAAAATGGGATTTTGGAAATCCTTCACTGACAGAAGGATTTGTGTTACAAACAAAAATACCCAGAAGATTGAGACCAAACTTGAAAAACAATAACCTAGAAATCAAAAAGAGTTTTGAGTGAGGTAGAGTGAAAATTCAGTTTTTTCAAAACTAAAGAAATATGAGAAATATAAAATTTAAGTCTGTGGTCTAAGTTACTTTATAGGTCACCTACCCCAGAGGCTTCTAAATATTTTTTAAATAGTTGAGTAGCTTTTATTCCAAGTAAAATCTTACCCTGTATCTTAATGTTTAACAAATAGCAGTGATATTTATTTTATGGGAAAAATTTAAAACATTTAATTATGACAAATGTCATCAACAAAATAATGAGGCCCATTGGATAGACACAGCATTCGAATTACTGATTTCTAAGTGACATTTGCCATTTATATCCAATCAATTTTGTTTTGGATACCCAATGAGTAAATGTACATGGTATAGAACAGATTTGATTCTGTGCCTTCTTGTCGTATTTGAATTTTTCTTGGAAATTCAAGCCAAACTTTTGCACAACCTTGGTTTTAGTTCACTAATACAAGTGGGAAAACTGGGAATCGTGGAGGTCAATGTACTTGCCAATAACACAAAGAAGTGCGGGTTGCTCTGAATCTTAGCACAGTGACTTATTCTCCTGATATTCTCCCAAAAGGTAACCCTGACTCTGCAGAATGAAAGCATTCATTCATTCTCATAATTCTCCTCTTCTTCTTTAGCCGTCAAAAAGTAACTTCATGTACGTTCACATCACCATTGATTTTTCCATTATAGGAGCAGCAGAAAAAAGTTCTAAACATGGTGCCGAAGACAAGACTCAGACCATTATTACAGCCATGAAAGAAAGAATGAAGATCAGGGAGAAAAATAGGCCAGAGGTATTTGAAGTAATTCAGGAAATGTTTCAGATTTCTAAAGAAGATTTTGTGCAATACACAAAAGCAGCCAAACAGAGTGTACTGGATGGGACATCTAAGTGGTCAGCAAAAATAACCATTACAGGTAAAAATAAGTCGTCTTTAAAATTTTTATTCCAAGTGCAGATTTTGATGTGTCTTAGACATCACTGCTAATAATAATTACAGGTAAAATTAATAGAACTTTTCTCTGTCTTGTTAATATTGATAGGTCTATGTGGTACAGCAAATATCTAAAATATATGCTAGATAAGTGAAGTGATTTCAGTCTGTGTCTTGTTTTAATCAAAAGCTCTTTACAGGAAAAAAATTTCTGATTTTTAATATATTCACCAATACCTTGCAGTTTCCCAGAGATTAGTTTTGTTGCTGCCTGTCACTGATAAATTACAAGAGTAGCTATTAATCTCTTCAGTCAGTTTTATAAAATGAGAAAGATGTTTTATTTACTCTTCATTGAATACCCCTTATCCCTTTGATCCTTGAGCCAAGGAAATTTGAGTCTAGTGATATGTAGTAATTTGAACTTCCGAAGTTGCTTGTGATGTTAACAGCAAGTAACTATGTATCATGTTAACATTTACCAAGCCTTTTATCTTGCTCATTTTGTATTTACAAGGTAAATAAAGATGCTCTTTCTAAATGAGTAGAGTTGATCAATATTGACAGCAAACTTATAAATAAATAAATCAATTTGGATCTCAGACCTTTGAATTATGTTGGTTAACTTTTTGTGTATTGTATGTATTCCTCCTCCTTTCTCCATGTGTACAGTAATGTATATATGAGTGTATAGCTACTAATATATATGTGTGTATATATAAATATACTTGTGTATATATAGCTACGGTTCGTTAGAGGCAAAAGCAAATATTGGTTAAAGGAAGATTTTAATTCTCAGTGTATTTATGTTTTAAAGTCCTGCTGGTTATGAGAATGAAAACAATGGGGATGTATCTGCAAATCCAGGGAACCAAATGATAGAAAGTATTTCCTTATCATTATATTAAAAATATATATTTTGGTTTATTTCAGTGGTTTCTGCACAAGGCTTACAGGCAAAAGACAAAACAGGGTCTAGTGACCCGTATGTTACAGTTCAAGTTGGAAAGAACAAAAGAAGGACTAAAACCATTTTTGGAAACTTGAATCCAGTATGGGATGAGAAGTTTTATTTGTGAGTATATAATGTGAAACTATTACAAATATTAAAATATTTAAGAATAAATAAAATATTTAAGAATAAATTTAAGAATAATAAAATATTTAAGAATATACTTGCAAAAATTAACCAAGCAATAATTATCTCATATTTTAACAATTTCTTATGCAGAAATTACAAAAAGAGTGAAACTAATGTTATAAACTCAATAATCCCATACTGTTTATTATTTTTTCTTCATCTTTGTAAGCAAGTGAATAAGAAGAATATTTCAAACCAAAATAAGGTGGCACAACTGGGGGGACTTAGTAGAAGGTATAAAAATGTTTCACAACATGATCTATAACTTGGGATGACCCAGGATAGCTAGAAATCTATAGGCTTGATTCACTAATATCATGACATCTGAATATTTATAACTAATGACAACAGAAAGACTTTGAGTATCACCTGGTTCATCACTTGGGGTAGAGCCACACCTTCACTAGCCTATACTGATAAAGTGGTTGATGATAACTTTTAAAAACACTAATTTTCCATGAAGATATTTATTTTTAAACCTCTTATATCTTGCACCAAATCGCAAGAAATCATTTTCTCTTAAGTTTTTTTTTCTTTCTACCACTCATTCTTAGAAAGACAAAATAAAATGGCTTTCAACTACCATTTGGTGGAAATGAAAAACCCAAAGTAATTTATTTATTTATTTATTTTCATTTATTTTAATTTCAGAATATTATGGAGGTACAAATATTTAGTATATGTATGTAACCTATATTGCCTATATTATTTTATATAGGCAATATAGGCAATATAGGTTATTTTATATATGTAACCTATATTGCCTTTGCCCTGCCCAAGCCAGAGTTAGAAGCATGTCCATCCCCCAGACAATGCACATCGCCACCCATTAGGTGTGAATATACCAATCCCTTCCTCCTCCCACCACCTGCCCAACACCTGATGAATGTTACTACCATATATGCACACAAGTGTTGACCAATTAGTACCAATTTTATGGTGAGTACATATGGTGCTTGTTTTTCCATTCTTGTGATATCACTTAGTAGAAAGGGCTCCAGCTCTATCCAGGATAATACAAGAGATACTAGTTCACCATTGTTTTTTGTGGCTGAGTAGAACTCCATGGTATACATATATCACATTTTATTATTCTACTCATGTATTGATGGGCACCCTGAGTGTATTTAAAGGCAGTCCTTTTTCTTTAGTGCTTTCTTTGCAAATGGTTTAAACATCAATCTCATTAACGTGTTAAGTAAGCAAACCTGAATATCCAGCTTATTTGGGAATGGGAGCAAAAGTGTGTAAATAGTTTCTTGCATATATAGGCTGATATAAGAAGTATTAAAAAATAGGCTTGGAAAATCAGTTGGGACCAAACAACAGGGTACTATAGGATGAGTTAAGGAATTTGGGTGATGTCTCCCTTTCAACTGATGGGAGAGACTAATACTCCTTCATTTGTTAACAGAAGACAAGAAGTCAAGTGGCTGGGGATGGCCATGCTTGAGGCTCTGCCTCAAGGGGGTAGGGGAGCATGGGCAATATATGTAACTGTAATATTTGTACCCCCATAATATGCTGAAATAAAAATAAAAATAAATTTAAAAAAAGAAGTCAAGGGGCAGTCACAAATATAAATTTCTACTAGGGTCAAATAAATATTCACTTAAGGGCAACCAAGGGAAGGGACGGAGACCATGACAAACTGGAGGACAAGTGGGTTTCAGAAAAGAAACGGTTTCCCTTGTCATGTAATTAAGAAGACACAATGCACCTAGAGCTTCCAACTGATCAGGAGGAGCTAGAAATTAGAAAATTTAAAAACAGCTTTATTGATGTATAATTATCATAACATAAAATCTACAAACTTAAAGTTTACAGTTCGTTAAGTTTTGACCTCTATGAAATCATCACCACAGATAAGGAACATATCCATCAATTCCCAAACAGGTTCTTTACGTCCCCATTGAGAGTCATTCCTCCTGACTTTCCTCGAGCCAAAGCAATCACTTATGTGCTTTCCCATGCTATAGAATACTTTCCAAATTTTGCATTTTCTAGAATTTTATATAAATAGAATCATGTGTTTGGTACTCTTCTTTTGTGGGTTTCATTCACTCAGCATAATTATTCTGAGCTCCATCCAAGTCGTAGGGTGTATCAGTAGTTTATTGCATTTTATTGCTGGATAGCATTCCATTATATTAATATATCACAGTTTTTTTAATGTGTTCACCTCTTGATGGATATTTTGGTTTGTTTCCAGTTTGGGGTTATTAAAAGCAAAGTGACCTATATGTTAAATGAGTGATTTGTATTAAAACTAACATTTGTGCATAGGTATTTGTATGGATGTGTATTTTTATTTTTCTTGAATAAATAGCTAGAAGTGGAATAACCAAATCACATATTAGGAACATGTTTAATATTTAAGATATGTTTCCCAAGTGGTTATGCCACTTTATATATCTACCATAAATCTATGGGAGTTTCAGGTCAAGCACATCTTTCCAAGACAAGTGATCATCAACTTAATGATGGTTTGATTTAATGATTTTTTGACATTAGATTGGGTTTATAGGGCTATAACCCCATTGTAAACTGAGGAGTTCCTTACAACTTATAATGGGGTTAGGGTTTCTATTGCATGCCTGTGACTTTTGTACCCACATAAAGTTGAAAAATTGTTAAGTCAAACCATCATACGTTGGACCATCTGCTGTGTTGCCAATGTTAAGTGCATTTTTGACTTGCATATTATCACTCTATGGTGTGTTTATCAGTATGTAACCCCATCGTAAGTTAAGGAGCATCACTACTTGGTAAGGCCAACCTTTTAAATTTTAGTCATTCTAATCAGTGTGTAGGGGTATGTTATAATGGTTGCATTTCGTATTTCCCTAAAGACCATAATTTTGAGTATCTTATGTGCTTATATGCTATCCATGTATCTACTTTGGTTAAGTGTCTGTTCAACTATTTTACCCATTTGTATTATTTTTGTATTTTGTATTCATATAAGTTTTATGGTTTTGGGTTTTGCATTTAGGTTTATGATACATTTTGAGGTAACTTTTTAGTGTGGTGTAAGTTATAGACCCACGTTCATTTTTTGCATATGAATATGCAATGGTTTCTGTGACAATTTTTGAAAGAACTATTTTTTTTCTACTAAATTACTTTTGTACCATTGATAAAATTTAGTTTTACATATACATGTGGCTGTATTATGGACTGTTCATTCTGTTCTATTGATCTATTTTTCTGTATTCTAATACCACACTGTCTTAATTACTGTAGCTTAATGATAAGTCTTAAAATAAGGTTGAATTTGTCTTTCTTCCTTTCTCAGAGTTATTTTGGATCTTTTAGGACCTATCAACTATTTCCATATCAATTTTAGAATCAGTTCATTATTTTTCACAAAACAATACCTGCTAGAATTTTGATTGTCTTATAGCACTGGCTAAGATTTCCAGTATGATGTCAAATGGGAGTGATAAGAGCACACATATTTGCCTTGTTTACAATTTTAAGTGTGAAACATTCCTTTCTTTATTTACTGTGATATTAGCTGTAGCTTTATTGTAGATGCCATTTATTCAGTTAAGAGAGCTATCCTCTATGCCCAGCGTCCTGAGGGTTTTAATCAGAAATGGATGTTGGATTTTGTTATATTCTTTTTCTGCATCTATTGAGATGATCACATGATTCTGATTATCATTTTAAAGTAAATTTACATTAAAGATATTGCTTCATTGTCTTTGTGTTTGCATCGTTTCCTATGATAAATTTGTTGTCCGCATTTTTGTTCCCCTGTACAAAACACGTCTCCTCCTTCCCCCAACTGCTTTTAAGATTTTTTTCCTACTTATTTCTACAGTTTGATATGATTTGACATGGTGTGATTTTCTTCCTGTTTCTGTTGTTTAGGGTTTGTTGAGCTACTTGGAACTATGGGTATGCAGTTTTCTTTCAAATTTGGAAAATTTCAGCCATTATTCCTTTAAATATCCTTTCTGCCCCCCTCCCACCCTATATATGGAGACTCCGCTAGTACATATATTAGGCCTCTTGAAGTTGTCCCATAGCTCACTGATGATCTGTTTTATTTTTTAATTTCTTTTTTATTCTCTGTTTTACTTTAGATTTTTTCTATTGCTGTGTGTTTAAATTCACTAATCTTTTCTTCTGTAAGGTCTAATTTGCTATAAATCCCAGCCACTGTATTTTTCACATTAATTATCTTATTTTCCATTTTAAGAAATTTAAATTGGGTCTTTGCATTTTCCCTTTCGCTACTTAACTTTTTAAACTATCATCCAAAAGACCATCAGGATAGCTAAATAGTAGAAAGGAGAGCTTTATTGGCCATATCAGTTTGGAAACTGGGAAGAGACAGTCTTCAGCATGCACCAAAGGTGCTCTGTCTTTGAAGAGGGCAAGGGAAGATTGGTTATTATGCCTCACAAGGTCTGTATCACACAAGGGAGTCATACATATTCAGCAGGTTTGGGGAGAAAGCTATACAAGTTTATGAAGGGGGGTCAAGTGCATGTTCAATGGGTAAACATATATGTAACATACACCCTATGTTCACTTTGAGGCAGGGTTTTAGCATTAAAGTGAGGTGGAATTTAGCCCTTTATGTCAAAAGGTGAACTGTAAGACACAAAGACAGTTTGTGCACAGTCTCTATAAGCTAGCGGAAACTGGCTTGAGGTCTACATTTGCTTATCCGGAAAGAATGTTTGTAAGGCCAGTCTTCTGTCCAGTAAGAGTTGTAGTGGTCTGGGTTGTAATTTAGGGTTAGGAAGAGTCTGACAATTTGCCTGATCGCTTCTATTGTTAGGTAGTTTAGCAAGAGTGTGTTTTTTCTTGTAGCTTTCAGAATTTAAGAAGTTTCCATGCTAGCTAAGCCCTGAACCCTTGACCTGCAGGTAACTTTTGTTTTCTTAACCTTAGAGCTCATTTTACTTGATTGAAGGGGTCTCTAATTTGATCTCTCAGATCGCAAAACACATGCAAGACTGCACTACTTATGGTAACTGTTTTGATGTCCTTGCCTCCGAATTCTAACATCTTTGCCCATTCTTGGTCAGTTTTGATTGATAGATTTTCTCTTTGTTACACATCATATTTCTCTGCTATTTTGCATGCCTGATAATTTTAGATTGAATTCAAGACATTGTAAATATTACTTTGTTGGTTGATGGATATTTTCATATCCTGTAAATATTCTTAAGCTTCATTCTGGACATAAGTTACAAGTTCTTTGGATCTTGCTTTTAAAATTTATTAAATGGGAATGAAATAGTGCTCAGTCTCAGGCTAATTATTCCCCACTACAGAGGCAAGACTCTTCAGTGTACTCTTCCTTCTCACTCATGCATTATGAGGTTTTCTAATCTGCCTAGTGGAAATTAACACAATTTTGGGCCCTGGGTTGAGTGCTAGGCACTATTACAACTAAATATTTTGATGGCTTTTAACCTAGCTTTGGATAGCATGCACTTATCATTACTCAATTTTTTCTCATGAGGAACCTTCTGCAGATTATTGATGTCTTCCTCTGTTGAGCTCTCTTCTTTTTGATATTATGCCCTGTGACTCACAGCTGCCTTGCTCTTGCCAGACTTTCATCTCTATCTTTTCAACTCTGAGGGTCTAATGTATTCTGCCGAGGTTCCCATTCTTTCCACAATACTCAGGAAACTCCCTCAAGGCAGTGAGCTGTAGTGATCATGGGGCTCACTTTGTTTTTTCTCTCTCAGGGATCACTGTTCTTCATTGACAGGTCTCCTTTATATTGAAAACAATTGTTTGATATATTTTGTGCACTTTTTGATTTTTCATGTGGAAGGATATCTCTGGTCCCTGTTACTCTTGAAAGTCTGGTAATCTGAACTTAATTGATAAGCAAAAATAAAACAGTATAAGAGCCAACACAGGGCATGTCAGACAAAATATAGCTTCTAGTGATATTTGATCCATAGGTTGCCAGTTGCAATCTGTGAAATTAAGTAGAAATATTTATCATAGTATTTCAACCCTGCAAAGAGGTCCCCTTGAGAAATATACTGAGTAATAATAGGTGCATGCATGTGACAACACTACCCAGCACCACCCAAAAGGAGACTAGATATGACATTGTCCAGTGGTCATCCAAGCCAGGAATAGTGCTTATTTCTACCAGACTGGCTAGAAAGCATCATAGATCATGGGGGCAAGTACACAGAAATGTACACTGGAAGGAACCATTACAATATGAATTATCTCTATTCCTATTGGCAGTTTTCATACAGTTTTCTATGCTGTATGCTTCTGTTTTCCTTTTGATAGGACGTACCATCTGTACTGGCAATAACAATGTCTGTATTTTTCAAACATAATTATTTAAAAAAAGAAATTTAAATTTAAATCCATTATACTCTGCCATGCATGAAATATATATAGTATTACTTTTTCAAAATATTTTCCATTTTACTGACAAAATATTTACTGAGCCTTGAGTGAAGTTACACTCACAATTATTTTCTATCTGTTTCCTTCAAGAATATCAGAAATAAATGCCAATCATTTAACATAATTCTTTTCACCAGTTTCCTGAACTCTGAGATTTTATTCTTATTGCGGATGTTCTATATCAATGGTTTCAGAAGTATTATTCTGAAGCTACTTATGCATGTTTTCGTTTTATCATGAAAATGGCATGTGAATTGTAAAGTTATCTTTCCTTTATAATGGGTTCTCTTTTGCACAAAGAATGGGTTTTACATGAATTTATGTAAAGATTTTGAGAAATGCATACATGTCAGAAATGAATTCATCCATGCCTCCGCCTACCCTGATAATTCTGCCTTGTGAACTGAGTTGTAGAGATGTATCCTGACATTCCAAAAACAGGATGTTTTATTAATAGTACAGCTTTAAATTTTAAGCATTAGCTTTTTTATTATAAACATGAAAAATTGAGATAATAATACACACTTCACAGAACTGTTACATTTTTTAAGATAGTGTATGTAAATCTCATGGCCCTTAATAAGTATTAAAAATAGTTGCATTATTATTATTAACATTAATAACATCATATCCTTTGCACTGAGCTTCAGGACTTTACAGCAAACATGACATTAATACTTTGATGTCAAAAATGTTCCAACCTGAATAGTGAGGCCAAGAGAGGACCAATGAACAGCGTGTTATAAAAAGAAAAAGAAAGTACTGCTAAAATAAGAATCAGAGAACTGAGATGGAGAAAAGGATCTGAGAGATTGTTTTTTCCAACTTCCTCAACATACTAATGAAAAAATCAAAGCTCAGCTGGGTTATAGTAGAGAGCAGGCACTACAAAGCAGCCCCCTGTTGTGAAGCCACAAATAAGATACAAGTAGAAATTAGAAAGTGTGATTTTTCCTTCATCCAAACTCTTCACTTGAAAAAGTGCTGTTGGCCTAAACAAGGCAAGCAATCACAAAGCCAGTAAAATGAAAATGTAATTGAAATAATTTTCCAAGTTTAAAATTCAGTTTGAAAGCTTAATTGTCCCCCATTCATGGCACTTTGATGCCTTCCAGAGAGTTTAATGCCAATTAATTTCAATTTTAATTTTATCTCTCTTACCATAGGCTAAAACAAGAAGCTTGAGGTTTTAACCTTCAAAATACTATGGATGTTGTGTGACTCTAGCATGGGGCATCTGGAAAATGTTTGCGGAGAACAGAGGAGGCATGACCAATCAGGCCTTGCAGAAATCTGGGTTAGGAGGGGTTGTAAGCAAAGGTCTATTTTCTAGGATATCACATGAAGATTAATTAAGATAACATATATCAAAGTGCTTTGAAGATGATAATGCATTATATAAATCTAAGGTGCTTCTTATCTTTGTTCTTTGATCCTAAGTTGTATAGTTGATCATTTCATGATTAATTATATCATTTGATTTCGCTTTCGTATGCTACCGTTGATGAAATGTTTTATGCTAATTATAAAAGATTACCTCAGGAGGAAAAGAAGTAAGTCTCTTCCAGTGAGTTATAGAGAGAAAATCGTTGTATAGTCTGTCCATTTGAATAAGAAATTTGAAAATTAGGAGATCTACATTTTCTGTATATTTTGACGCTGTGTTTTCTGAGGACTCTATAGTTGATTCCTTGTTGCCTAAGTTTTGCTAACTTCTGAAATAAAAATAAAATTTTGTGCTGACTCCCTGCTAGCGGCGAGATATGTCATAAAGGTAATAGCAGGTATGTGTTACTTAATCTATTTTAAATTGATATTAATATTGGAGTAAAGAATTATGTTAATAAAAGGAAGTCTGGTTAACACAGTGCTTGTGATAGGAGTGCAAATGTGCCGTCATTAACTGTAGTATTGAATAGGCACAGAATGGTGTTTAAACATTCAACTTATGTAACTGGACAACCAGTTCTACTTATTTTGTGGAGTATCAATTTAATTCCAGCTACATCTACTGAGTAACCATTATATGCAAAGCATTGTATTTAGGTGCCATGGAAAGTATTGACTTAAACATTCCATGTTACACTAAAAAGCTCTCTGATCTACAAGATTGTAAACCTGAGTTCCAGAACTGTTTTGTGCCTAGCATCCTTCTTGATCTGCAAAAAAAAAACCTAACCTCTTTAGATCTCAGTTTTACCACGGGAAAGTGTTAAAAATTATTCCCACCTTGACAGGCAGTGTGACACTAAAACACCATAAACTCATGATGCTATTGTTTAAAGGCATGATTGTCTTGGCCCTTCTGAACCATATGTGAGCCATGTTCATTTCCCAGCTAGCCAGATGTGGTGGTACACTGAGTGCCTCGGGCCCATGGATCTCCACCATGCCATGTGCTGGTCAGCCAGGGCTGAGTATGATTTAAACATAAATAAAAATATCTTCATAGCACAGCAGACTAACATTTAAAAACGACAGCCTGAACATAATCAAGGATTTGGTTTATTGCCTAGATTACTAGCACAGTCCTTTCCTGGGCTACATGGGAAGGGGACATTTCTTCAGTTTTCTGAGCCAGCTTACAGTGATGGTACCAGCATCAGCAAGTCATTTATCATAGAAGATGGTTCCACAATTGTCTAAAGCAAGAAGGGGTTTAGTCACACTTTATAAGATTAGAGTTTTTGTTCAACTATTCATTGTCTACACTGTGACTGACCGTAGCAGTAGGGAGCTATAATAACCAATACTGCCCGTCACTTACTAAATGATGTTAGACCATTACCCATCCACATACAGCAGAGCCAATTGGACAGCATTTACTTTATTACGGCTTCACACCAGACCATAGGGGATGTGTAATAAGGATAGGAAGGGGTTACGGAAAGAGATCTGGACTGAATTTTATAAAGTATGAACTTAGGGTCACCAAAGAGAATTAACTCACAGCATAAAAAAAACAAAACCTAAAATATCAGATTAGGATGCGTCCTTAGAGATAGCACTGTGAAATTCTATAGACAGAGGTGGCAGGTGCCATGAACTTTACTTTAAACTGAGAACCAGCAGAATTTTTTAAAAATCCCTCAAATCTTTAGGGAGTAGTTAGATTACAAACAGCAGTCCTTGGGGCAATGAGGGCTGTTCTGTAAGAACCCTCTTGGTCAGAAGAAATAAAACTCTCCAGACTTAACCTAGTCCTTAGAAAAGGGACTAGGAGAGGGAAATTTTTATTATATGGAAACAGAAAGCCCTTGCAGGCATCCAGGGAAAGCCAAACAACAACAAGTTCAAAGGGGGCAGGGCAGAGTTGATTATATTATTTTATTCCTCTCTTTATTTTTCTATGAGAGTTTGTCACCTGTACCTGTTTTTCTCTGTCCCTACCTATTCATCTCTCTCTCTCTCTCCCATCTTTTGCTTTGTACCCTCCTTCCTCTCTCCGGGTTTCCTCCATTCCTCTCTCCTCTGTATACTAATCTGATTCCTGATCACTACTCGGTAGCTCTTCATATCATTAGCTTCCACCTAGTACATAATAGCCTTGGCCCTAAGGCATTTGTCTCCCAACCCCAGCACTCACAGTTTGCTGCCAGAAACCTCTCTGGGTTTTTCACCAATTAGCCCATTTCATCTTTGCAAAACAAACCATGCAAGTCATAAGTTGTTGGTCTGCCAATGATTAGAACATCATAAAACTATCAATTGTATGTTTTTTGTGTGTGGAGGGGAAAAGTGGGGAGTGCCAGTGGTCTGCTGGCCAATCAATCAATTGGATTGAAGCAATTTCCCCTAAGTGTAATACATCTAGTAAGAGCATTACAGCCATCCTGATCTAGCAGCATTTTTAAGACCCAAAAACTACAGTGCCAAACAATCTCTGTTTGGTTCATTTCTCTACTTCTTGGATGTACCCCAGGTGTGGACCAGCTGTTTTGAAAGCAAGAAAAGAAGATCAATATGCTAATACTATTCCTGGCCAAACTGGGAGTCTGCAGATGTCTACTGACCCAGACCCAAACAATGTAAAATCCAGCTTTCTAGGCAATGTTTTTTTTTTCTAGTACCAGCTCCAAAGCTCTTTGGAGGAATAATTTATTAAACATATATTTATGTGTAAGGCACTCTCCTAAATGCTACAAACTCTGAGGGAAATATAAAAGACAAGTACTTTTCTTTTCCCCAGAAATTTCATTACAGTTGGAGTAGAGATGGTTTGAAGGCTAATATTATCAGCCATGAATAGCCATTCCTAGGAAGTTGGGGAAGAAATGGACATTTCTGCTTGGTGCTGCCGTTTTGGCCAGGCTGGACAATAGAATAGTTATTTGACTCTAAAGGATGTCTAAAACAAGATAATATTTGAAGGCTGGGAAAAAGAAGTTCTAGATAGTTAAGCAACTTGTTTGAAAGAAATAATGGTTGGGAATGAAAATCTAAAACCCAAATCATTGCAAATTTCACGTTAATTATAGGCCCTAACGTTTGTGTAGCCATGTAATAGATGTATCTCAACTCCTGTCACATATATTATACTTCATAACTAACTTATGAAGTATGACCATCATGATTGTTGCTGCTGCTGCTGCTATCATTATTTTACAGATGAAAAAGCTAAGGCTCAGAAAAACCTACAGATTTTTGCTAAAGTATCCATCACCATAATATGCTGAAATAAATAAATAAATTTAAAAAAATAAAATAAAAAAATCACATCGATGGGAAAAAAAAAAAGAATCCATCCCAACAAGGAAAATGAAAGAAACAGGACTCATATCCATATTTTTTATTACCACAACAAATGACCTTTCCACACCATGTCATTTCTTCACTAGAGCCAATCATTCAAAACAACCTCCCAAAGGGAGCCATGGAAGAGTTAGTATAAACAGCCCCACATGAGAAAAGGTAAGTGGAGACATGGAAGCTATACAAAAGACTAAACTGGAAAACAATGAAAAGTATGCTGAATAGGAATGACAGAAAGTTAGGTACTACAGAAGAAAAGATTATTGAATTTAAAAGTTCAATAATAGAAAAATATTAAATGAAGCACTGAGAAAAAGATTTAAATGTAACAACAGTGAGACCACTTCAAGCAGCCTAATAAACATCTAATCAGAGTCACTAAAGGAGAAGAGAGAGAAGAGTGTAGAAACATTATATGAGAAAATAATGGCCATTTCTTCCCAAAGATGATCAAAATTAGAGCTCTGCAGACCCAAGAATCTTAATGAATCCCAAAGACAATAAACATGGAAAAGAATTACACCAAGGCACATCACAATCAAAACCAAGGAAGAGAAAATTGCTTGGAACCAGTGAGGAGAAAATGTTGAAAGCAACCATAGAAAAAGACATTATATACAGAGAGAAAAAAATAATAATAATGGCAGCAGACTTCTTGTAAGAAATGATGTAAGCAATATTGCAGTGGAGGAACATCTTTAAATTATTGAAAGAAATACTCTGAAACTATAATTCTATACCCAGAGAAAATATCCTTCACAAATGAAAGCAACAAAATAGTTTCCAAAAAACCAAACACAAAATAAAGGCCTTTTTAGACATAAAAATATGAAACAATTTCTGCATTAAAATAAATGTTATAAGAAGTACTTTAAGAAGAAGAAAAGTGATACAATCTGAAAATGTGGATCTATATAAAGGCATGAAAATACATGAAAAACACTGGAAATAGTTACTGCATTGACAAGTATAATAGACCATTATGTTATTATTTATATTCTTTCTAAAAATAATTGATTAAATAAAAATAAAGTTTATTCTTGGGTTTGTATCATATGTAATTGTTAAAATGTGTGGTAATGATTATATAAAGGCCTGGAGGACAGAACTGGAAGTATAATATTGGAAGTTTCTTAAATTATACAGGAAGGGCTATAATATTATTTGTAGATTGTCTATGACAATTTAAAGATGTATACCATAAATACTAAAGCAACTACTAAAATGAGAAAACAAAACTTATGACCAGGAAGCCAACAGAATAGACAAAATTCAATATAAAAGTACTCAATAAATCCAATAAAGGGGACAAAAAATATGTGGGGAAAATAGAAAACAAATAACAAGATGACAGACTAAAAGCTAAATATGCTGATGACCACATTAAATATAAAACATCTAAATGACCCAATGAAGAGGCAGAGATTTTCAGATTGAATGAAAAAGCAAGACCCAACCAAGACCCTGCCTATAAGAAGTAATTTTATAAAGACACAAATAGGTATATACCTTGTAGGTATGCTACTTAGAATGCTTCATTCAATAACAGCAAACTACACATTATTTTCATTTTCAAATGCATAAAGAACATTTAGCAAATAACATATGAAAATATGTTCAATGTCATTAATCATTAGGGAAATGCATATTAAAACCACAGGAAAACCACTTCGTGCGTGGTAGAATAGTAGGTTCTTTGCCTTTTATTATTTTTTGTGCATTTTTTCGACCAATTGAATATTTTTTATAATTGCATTTGATCTTTATTGGATTATTTATACCTCATTTGTTATTTTAGTGGTTGCTTTAGAGTTTATAGTATATCTCTTTAAATTATCACAACCTATCTGTAATATTATATAGAGTATAAGAAACAATACACGTCCTGTTGTCTCTTTATGCTATTGTTGCTAAGCATTGGCAAGGATGTAGAAGGAATGTGGTGTGGTACAACCACTTGGGAAAGCAATTTATTAGTTTGTGTACACACAAAGACTTATACGCAAACATTCAATGCTGCTTTTTTATGAAAACTAAAAGCTGAAAACAACTCATCAATAGGTGAATTAATAGTTGAGTAGAATGTTGTGGTATATCCAGAGTATGGAATATTACTTGGTAGTAAAAAGGAATGAACTACTGATATACATGACATCAGGGATAAATTTGAAAATTATTCTGAGTGACAGAATTCAGACAGAGTACTTACAGCATAATTACATTTATATAAAATTGGAGTAAATGCAAAATTGAAACTAATAAGAAATCATGTCAGTGATTACCTGGGGAGAGATGAAGAGAAAAGATGAGAGAAACTGATTTCAAAGAAGCCCTAAAAGAAACTTTTGGTGGAGATAGTTATGTTACTTTTATTCATCATGGTGATGGTTCCATGGTGAATACCTATGCCAGGACCTAACCAATTATGCATTTCAAATATGTGCATTTAATTGTGTGTCAATTATATCACAATAAACTGGTAAAGAAGAAAACCTCTGACAAAAAATTAATTTCATTTGTCATGTTAGCAGAGTCAGTATTCCAGTAATTATCCATACTCCACAAATTCAAGATGATATAAAATTGCTGCTGCTAGTATGATGAAGATGATGAATAATGACAACCACAACAATAACATCAATGACTCCCACCACCACCATCCTTTGTACTCTGACAGTTCATAGTGTACAATCTTCTTCTACATATCTAAATTATTAGAAGAAAGTGTCATAGGCATTTGTATCCTCACATTTCTAGCTGAGAAAAATGAGTCTCAGACTTTTATGAAATTATAGGTGGTAGTGCTAGAACCTCAGCCTTTACCTTCTCAGTCTAAGTACTTGATCTCACTGGAGGTGCCTGGAGGAGCTAGTTGGTACATAATGTTGTGCATTTTTCACACTTTATTCATTGATTTCCATATAAAAATTACTTGAAATTAAAAGAATGTGCTATCGAAGGCTCATCTACTTGCATTTGCCATTTTTCCCATTAGTCTTTCAATATTTTAGACCATTTTTTATATAACCCTAACAATTTTTGTCTTTTATATATGTTAACGTTATTTTCTCACCTAAGTTTTGAGCTCCTTGAGGATGGAGACCTTCCAAAATAATGTTTGGTACAAAGTAAGCCTAAAAATCTACTTAATGATTGTTTTCAAATGATTTATAAAGTGGATTTCTTATCAACGAAAGTGTCTTATATAAACTTTTGTGTTTTTTTCATTTATTTGCATTATTGCTTCACCTTTATTTCTCCCTTCTCACTTTTTTCATATTTAAAATGGTTTAAGGTATGCTTTATTAAATATTTAATTTTAAGCTACTATTTATACCCTAGTTTGTTCTATGGAGGAATTGAAACAACTAACGCAGTTTCATTTTTCAATTGTATGTTCAGTCATAAGGATTGAAACGAAACTAAGTGGTTTGAACACGGACTATTTTGTACTATGGGAGTACTGTGGGGAAAATAGTACATTTGGGGAAAATTAAGTTGCTGATACATTTATGAACTCGTGCTATCCAGGGGATCTTAGAGATTGGGGGCAACTTTAAAGTAAAAGTCATTTAAGTACAAGTATTATAGTAGCCAGTGCACAGTCAGAGAGACCCAGTCCCCTTAGGAGACTTTTTGTTTATGGAAAGGAGACCAGTGTGGGCATACAATTCAAGAATAACTCTCTGTCAATGCTATCTACCACCCTGGCTAAATTTTCTTACCATCATTGACCACCTCATCCTGACCTCAGATCTCAGGCTGTTTCGCCTAGCTTTTGCTGTGCCTTTTTTTAATGTTGTCACCCCACTGTCTTTTCATATTTATTTGAAATCGTATCTTTTTTTTCTTTATCGACTACCTTTATAAGTATGGATCTTACATTTCTAGAACTCCAAGAGCTCCTTAATAGCCAAAAGGTCTTTTACTGCCCCCTGCTTTAGGGTCAAATGTCAGGATAATATTCTCATATGAGTTTAAAAGCTTTAGATTTCTTTGAGTAGATAAAATTAATCCCCGGTCTGACGGCAGAGGGACCGGGAAGTCCCCTGAGGGGTAGCTGAGTGTCTGGCAAAGCATTTCACCAGATCTAAGTGATCCCCTCTAGGGTCAATGCCATTCTCAAATAAATCAAATTTAGTAAAACTTGCCGACCTCCAGGGCTTCCTCTACATTGTTACTAAGCTATTTGATGTCCTTTATTGGCCTCCCCCTACAATAATCTCTTCAGTATCTGGTTAAGAATCAGACTAGGATCTGTGAATGCACTCGTTTTTTTAAATCTAATAGAATTTCTTGTATTCACCAAATACAAACTGGATTGCCAATTAGTACAGACAAGACTTAATCATATAGAACTGGTTATTACATCATCAGGTCACATGAAATTATTGGTATTTGACTCTTTTGACCTAAAAAATGATGATTTCATGTGGTCCAACCTAATGTAATAGCTTTCATTAAAATGATTTCTATCTGAATCATCAGTCTTACCTTTTTATCATCTAGAGCATTCTATTTTTTATACTTTAAAAAAACCCTTAAGCTGTGTTTCTATTCAATCAAATTGAGTTGTTTTAGTTTTATTACAAAAACTTTTGGAAGTTTTGAATACATTCAAAGAGGTGTTTGGTAAATTTTTCATTTAGTTGTTCATAATCATATGTATTCAACTTTAGTCTTTATGGCACTTGAGTTTGCTTTTTAATGACAAAGGGTAACAATCACAGATGGATACCAGTGCCAAAATATCACAGGTGTTATCAAGTGTTTAGTAGCATTTGTGCAATAACTTTTATTTTTTATTCCAGCTCTTTGTATTTTCTATAACATCTAGTAAAAGAGTCCAGAGAGGACTGAAGTATAACCAACATTACTATTTATGAATTCTTAAGCATAGTTGCACCATTCCAGATAATTGGTTAAAGCTTAGATTTAAGTGGAAAATTTAATTGGAATATAGGATTTCCTAACAGTTCTTTTTTTTGGCAATTCCTTGGTGATTATTACAAAAGTTTTTTTTTTCCTTAAATAATCCTGTGCTGTGCTATTTTGTCGCTGATATTTGGATGAGAGAGATGTTATTAATAGTTAATAGTGTTTACCTTTATGATTGCCTTTCCTGATTCAAGTTTGGTATTCAGATAAAGTCTGGTCAGGACTTTTTTAAAATTTTTAAAAAATTTTTTAAATTTTTTAAATATTCACCAATGTACGTTTATTTATCGAGGAAACCATAATGAATACAAAATTACAGCAATCATGTGCCCTTTTACATACAATGTCATTAAAGCAAACTCTAAACCACAGTTTGTAAAGTATTCAATTTACCTCAAGTCCAATCTGCTTCTCCCTAAGACACTGTTCCCATCACAGTAGCCATTTTAAGCCAATCTTCTTTTAACACACGGGTAGTTTCTGTAGAGAACATTTTTCTCAGGATGAAAGTGCATCGAGCATGCATAAGAAAAAATATATATATGCACAAATACATTTAAGAGTTCTCTA
>VBSM01001044.1:1712899-1733935 GCA_008086735.1 Cheirogaleus medius | reverse complement strand
ACTGGTATCAAATTACTAGTTTTAGTATTAAAACCATTTCCATTAATTAAAAAATAAAACTATATTTCTCATTTCTAAAAGAAACATCAAACCATAGAACTCTAAGCATCACCACACTAAGATGTCTTAAAGAAAACTAAAAACATATTGTCAAATTTTTAAGTGCTAAATGAAAATCAATCTTTTTTTTAAATGTATCTTTGTTAACTTGTCCTTTGCTGTTAAAGACAGAACATATGTATGCATTTGAATGATATAATGAGCTATAATTAGTTAGCTGTAGTTAAAAACCTGTAAGTGCCTAACACAGTTCTAAGTGTGTGTTTCACATATATGTATCATTTTTAATTCTCTTAAAAAGGTAATTATTGATATTCTAATTTTACAGAGTGGGCATGGAGGCTCAGTGCAGTTGAGTAACTTGCCCAAGGTCATATTGCTAGTAAGTAGCTCAGATGGAATTTGAACCAGACAGGTCTTTTTCCAAACTGGTCCTATTATTCCATTGTGTCTAAAACACATTGACCTTGGAAGTAAAATGCAAAAAGGTGTAACTTATACTATAAATCACAGATCTTGGAATATTAGAACTAGAATAGTACAACCACAAAAACATCAGCAACATGAACTGTTCCAGGCCCTTTACCATTATATTATCCTTTGCTCCTCATTACAACCAAGAACTTTAGAGATCATGAATGTACAGCTCTTTATTCTATGGACAGGTAAGTTGAAAAGAACACGTATCATCACTTAAATAAAAATAATATTTGAGAAGACAATGTCTTTATCAAAATGTCAAACGTATATCCAAAGTGGACCTTGTTTCCAACTTCAAACAAATGGTCCAATTTCAAGTACAGTAATTATGCCACTAATTTGAACATTCATATTTATCATATTTAATAAGGAACGAAAAGGAAGAGTATGATTATTACCACCTGTGATATTTCTCTAATTTTTTTCAATAGACAATTTTGAATACTTACTTGCTGCAGGTACAAAAGTTCAGAAAATTTAAAACACAAAAGCAAAACCAAAAAAACCTTCCAGGGAACATTCATACAGGGATGACATTTTATCTGGGTCTTGAAAGACAGTTGAGTATTCACCAGGTAGAAGAGTAGGGGAGTAGGGCAAAGACACCCTTACGAAGAAAAACATGAATACGTGATCTGAGCTGGGAAAGCATGGTGAACCGAAGAAATGGTGAGTAGAAAAGACCTTCACCATGAAAACGTGTGCACACACACGCACACGCTCTCATTTCTCCTATGTTCTTGAGAGGACAATCTGATTATCCTCTTCTCTGATCTCTCTCTTCTTAAGTGATCTCTTTTCATGGCAAATGGACACAGGTATTTTTTTCAAATGAGTGTCTTACCTTTATTTTAATATTAATAATTTTATCTAATTTATATTTTACATTATAAGATTGTTATAATATTTTAGTAGCCTAATAATTATTTAACATTATCCAATATTGATTTTATTACTATTATAATATTTAATATTATTTTAATAATTCTCAAAATAGCTATTAAAACAAGTTTATCCTGCAACATTATCTGTGGAGAAAGCATTAAATATAAAAATATAATACAAGACTTTGAAATATTTATAATCTAACTGTGGGGGCTAGAAGGTGGTGCAGGGAAATTCCTTTATTTTATAAGGTCATACTTTGCCTTTTGGTTCTATGATCTGTTAAAGCACACGTACTTCCTTCAGTCAACCCTCAAATGCCAATGCATGAACTCTACTTCTCCCTCTTTTCTTTTCCAAAAATATGCTAATAATTCCCTTCTTGTCCTTATATTTATTATCTTCTATGTTTTGGACACAAAATAGATTTATAATGCCCTAATACTACAAAGAAAAACCTTGAGAGAACAACAAAAGTGAAGTGTTAGGGATTTTTGTATTTTTTAAAATTGTAATTCCCATAGTTAAATTCTTCCTGTTTAAAAAGTTTCTCTGCATTGTCACTGGGTTTTGAACTTAGAGCTTGTCCATCTACTGTAATGGAATTAAAGTTAACAGGGTTAGGGATCTTGATTCAATAACGAGTAAGACACCAGTATTGAGATGGAAGTGGGTTGCATAATTCATGATAAATCACTAAAAGGAAATGTGAAAGTTGAGTGTCTCATAGTATTTCCATTTGGTGGGTCAGAGTTTAAGGAATTAAGCTGTAACAGGAGAATTTAATTACTGTTTGAAAGGCGGCTGCTGCTTTGCCTCAGGATGGCTTTTGCAGAAGGTTCCGGCTGGTGATTTTCTCAAACAGGGCCCCGCCTTCCAGCCTCAGTTGAAATTAAATTATTTACAATTACTAGAAGACATTTAAAATATAATTTTTATTAGAACAGAAAAATATAATGAATAAAATAAAAATGTTCACTAATTTTAGTACTTATATTTTGATATATACTCTTACAGCTTATTTCAATGGATATATATTTTATATGCATTTATGTATATTTAATATTTCTTTTATCAATGTATCTTTTAAAAAACCTGGCATAATACGATTGAAAATACTACAGAATCTTATTTAATGCAATTAAAATATACAACTAGAAATTTTAAATATTCTTAAAGAACATGATTTTTAATGATGACATCACTATTGACATTTTTGTCTGATATAGTTGCAGTGTGAGATATATTAATATTTTAGATGTTTCATCAGGTCTAGCTGGCTTATAAGTTCATGTTTTGGTTTTGAAATTCTTTGCTAATATACTGCTTCAGTGACGATGTTACATTAGGAGATGATTACCTGAGCAGGAACGTTTTCCCAGCAGAAATTAGGCAATCAAGCTTTATTGACCTTATGCAGTCCGCGGGCATCTCTCTAGGTAGAGCAATCCATCACTTAATAGGTTAAACTCTGAGGAGTTGAGTAAGGAGAAAAAATTTTTTTGCTTTAATTATAGGAGGTAAGTATTGGGCCATATCTAGGAAACTCTAAATTAAAAATATCTGTACTGAGACCATTTGAAAAGTTGGAATAAATAATTTTAAAGAAATTAGTCATTTAGATGGCTGCCCAAGAAAATTGGCCCAATAGTGATTGGCTCTACAGAGATATGGCATGTGAATTAAAAACAAAAATAAAACCAAAACCACACACACACATATAAAATAATCCTGAGTCCAGAAAGAAAAAAATTGTTGTCCTTTAATTTGAGATGGAATAAAATATTTTATTTCCATGGAAGCAAAACCAGCTCTCTCATTAGCAATAAAAAATGTAAAATTAGAAATATGAATCACTCTTTAAGAAGAATTATTTTTAATTAAAGGAAAACTACAAAGGAAATCACTTGGCTCTAGCAGTACTTGTTTATCATGAGTTTAAAGATCTTATTCATATTTTTCTATTGATAAAAAAAGCCAAGTTCAGAAACTGGTAAACTAAACCATGAGTCTTGGTTAGCAAATTAATCAGGTTGGAAATTTTCTAGTAGAGTAAGATTTAATGAGACTTTGCATTCTCTATTATACATGAAGGATTTTTTTCTCTAGTAGATAAAGATATTTCTCTTGCTATCAAATTCTGCTACTACAAAAGCCTATCATTTCCCATCTTAAATGCAAACCTTTATATTTTCATAAAAGTCAAGGTTTGTGAAACACATTTTAAAGAGTTAAGGAATGCTATAGAACACAGCAAGTATAAGAAATAATAACAGTTCATAAATTCGATTTATTTTAAATCATTTCAGATACGATCAAACAAAATCAACTCACTAAGATTTTTTTATTCTTTTCCCACCTGATTCAATTAGAATTGTATTTAGTTTCACATTAAGCCACGGTTGTGGCTTAGTCAAGGAAGATATTCATTTATTTCATTCAACAAGAATTTTGGGTACGGGCATTTGGGAGCTAGTATGGTAACTCAATATTCTATCAAAGAACAAAGCTTATTCTGTCTTCCTGTTTTAACATCTTTAAAAAAGGCTGTTCTGCATCCATGTTCCAAGGTAGTAAAAGGAGAAAATAGAAGAGACAGCATCAGAAGACTACTGCTTATATATCATTAGCAGAACTTTAGCAAATGTCCATCTCTAGTTCAGGGGAGTTTTGGGAATTGTGTAAAACTAGGGAAGGGGGGGAAGTGGCTTGAAAGATTGTTATATGAGCAAACTTGCAATATTTGCCACCATCTACCTCTTTGACTTCTCAACATTTGTATACAACTTTTCTACCCCTATATTTACTTTAAATGAAATGAATTCATCCTCTTTCTTTTGAGGTAGGTAATCCCAAAATTATGTCCAACTTCTGCCTTTAGCTTGAAATCCAGGATCTTTGAGTGATCTGTACATCAGCTCTAGGTTTTGGTTCTCTGTTAATCCTGGGACAGAAATTAAAGACAATTCATCTTCTTCCAACACTCCCAAAGGTATCGTCGTGGAGAAAGAAGATAAGATAATAACAATTTTAAATTTCTTATTTCGTAAGAGGGAAAATGAGAAACACCTGTTATTGGTACATAGCTAATGTAGAGTCCTGCTGGATAGGTATACTCAGGACTGCCTGATCCTGGCAGCAGAAGTAGTTATTGAGTTAGCCAATCTGGTGTGCCATGTCACTTCTTTCTGGATGAATTTCTTTTATACAATTTCTCCAATTCCTTAGATATACAGCTGGGTAGACCTCCTTTGCCCATTTTGTCAATGCCTACACTCAAAGTGGGTACTATGGAAAGTGAAAGTAAACTAAAAAGGCCTGTAAAAATAATTTTAAAAGCATTCCATTATTTATAATACCCATAAATTGGGACCTGCCCAAGAAATCCAGGCAGGTTCTCTTCCTAAGTGGGAGGAGACTGTACTTGGAGTCTACTTTCTAATGCTGTGAGTTCAGGGACACTGGAATTTCTTTAAGTATAGTTGCAGCCAGCCAAACCTTACGGCACATTGACAATACTCTTTCCTGGAAAATTTACCAGGCTTCCAGGAGATGGGCTTTAACACAATTTTATGAGTGAAAAACCACATAAGCCTGGAAATTTTGACTCCTTAGCTCTTGGCTCCTCTGTACTGATCAATTCCTCTCTCTTAACCTAATGGTTGTAGCCTCAGTCCCCACAAAATAATATGCCAGGGTGAGAATGAAACACCTTTAATCAGATTTTTGCCACTAATTTTCCCTTATTGCCACTCAGAGAAGTATTAAAAGATGGTGCGGAAAAGCCCTTGGGCAATAATTTTAGCTCTTTTTTGGAGTTGTGCTTAGAAGCCTGTGACTGTGTGGGCACTGGCTTGTCTCAACCCCACAGGGTTCCAAATTATGATTGTTTCAGCCAATTTACAGTGCAGGGCACTAGCAAGTGAAACTCTTTTGGCACAGCTGTGCTTCCCTGTATCTCTGCTTACGGACTGTTTAGATCTAGTTTGAGCATATTAATCTTCAGCATATTTTTGAAAGTGACAAGATTTAGTAAGCACACGCCAACATTCTGAATTTTATTTCTACCATTCTTACTCATAAACATGGCTCAGTTGGCACGTGGTCAGGGTTTCTAAACATAGCAGGCAACAGTGTGACCAGCTGTTTTGCCATGGCACATCAAAATGCATTGGCTTTCCAGCCCGAGGTGGTTGAGTCTTCATTGCTTGTCCCACCATCTCCTTCATAGAGTCAGTTCTACATTTTTTTTTTTGAGACAGAGTCTTACTCTGTTGCCCTGGCTAGAGTGCCGTGGTGTCAGCCTAGCTCACAGCAACCTCAAACTCCTGGGCTCAAGCGATCCTTCTGCCTCAGCCTCCCGAGTAGCTGGGACTACAGGCATGCGCCACTATGCCCGGCTAATTTTTTCTATATATTTTTGGTTGGCCAATTAATTTCCTTCTATTTTTAGTAGAGATGGGGTCTCGCTCTTGCTCAGGCTGGTTTCGAACTCCTGACCTTGAGCCATCCGCCCGCCTCGGCCTCCCAGAGTGCTAGGATGACAGGCGTGAGCCTCTGCGCCCGGCCCCAGTCAGTATTCTTAATTGCAAACAACATAGTCCACTTTGGTTAGTTTATGCGCAGAAAGATTATTTCATAGATTATTATGTTGCTCAAGAATAGTCGGAGAAGTCAAAACACGTCAGCAACAGAAGCAACTGTGTGAGAACAGTATCAAATTATAGGGTAGGGTTTCCTTGAAGAAAACACCAATCAATATTTTGGCCCCCACCCCCCAGATTAAATACTAGAAACATTATATTAAAGTACTAAAGCACCCACTGCCACTGTTGCCAGAAGCGTAATTTCCCAGAATTTGGCCATTGCATCACTTTGCTTGGTTTTGAGTTCACATCTTGCTTGAATGCAAGGCAAATGTGCAGACCATAGCTGCAAAGGAATCTAGGAATGGGTGCTATCTAGCTTCGTATTGAGAAGATGAGGTACATAAGGAAGGCTGTATCCAAAATGTAAGCAGAATGCTCAGAGATGCTGTGCATCCATATATGTGATGGTTCTTCACTAGAGCATCTTCATCTCAGTCTCTGGCTTTATACCCATTCCCAATCCTTTGTGTAAATTCCAATACTTGAAACAGCAGCTGCATTGCTATCTTTACTCTGTAGAGGTAAAAATGTAAGTTTCTGACAGTCTAAACCTGAAACATAATGGCAAACTTCGTTTTTAATGTTCCTCAAAACTAGCTCTTAGGAATGAAGGAGCCAGCCATTCTTTATGTGGAAAAAAAAAAAAAAGGTAGAACCAATGTTTGTTTTGACAAATATTGTGAATGTATTGTAAATGCAAGATGTTAATAATAGGAAATTCTGGGTCAGGGCATACAGGAACTCTCCAAACTGTTGATGTAACTTTTCTATAAATCTAAAATTATTCTAAAATTAAAAGTTCATTTAATTAAAAAATGAAAGAAATAGAATCAATGAGAACTGCAGAGAGACTCAAACTCTCTTAAGCAAAATCCCAAGTATATTTATAGGAAGTACATCATTATTTATATCTGTCCTTCACTTATTAATATCATATATTTTTTATATTAAATAGAAATTTTGAAAGAAAGATAGTATAATCTTTCCCTCCTCTTGCTATACAATATATGTGTAGATAGACACATGTGCATATATATTTATGAATTCTGTAGAAGGATATTGTCTATATATATGTGTATGTGTATATATATGTATACCTATATGTTATTACTATTTTATATGCATTACTATATGTATATATATTTAACCAGTTAAAAAGAATTTATCTTTATAACAAAAACTAGAGCCTCAAAAATTCTTTTTCAAAATGAGATGGGATATTTTATCTTGTTAAGTAATAGATTCTAAAACTGGGTACCAATCTTTATTATCTAGAGGTTGCTATTTACTTTACCTGCTATTTGCAGGTAAATAATATATTAGATCTCTGTCTCCTAGGGCTTACATGAACTCTGGTGACTTATTTTATCAAAAGGTGACAAAAAGGGGCATCCTTCTGCTTTTATAATGCTTTGAATGTTTAAGACGATGATAGCTGTGTTTCTGCTACTTTAAAATTTCTTTCAATCTTTTTGTAATATAAAAATGAAGCAAATAAACTGGTAGTTGAGTTTTTGTTTCTACCTGAACATTTTTTAATTCTTCTTTTTGGTAGCAAAGAAATTAAAATCTGGGCCATTTTTAATATAAATTTGGGGCAAATGCCAAATATTTTATCATCCAAATATCATTGCTACAGTAATTTCAGGTGTATATTTATATAGTAATCTTTGGAATTCTGAGAGGCTGGAAAACAGCTGTGCTTTTATCATTCTGACTGCTCTCCCTGGTCAATACTGGACTTTGTTAGCTACTACAGACATAGTATTGTGGATTAATTCTTCCTCCCTCCCCACTGTTTCCACCACATTTTGCTAATAAACATCAGTGAAAATACCCCATGTAAGGATTTCTGACTCATGTTTGATTATATGTAGTTCTCTTAAAGGAACTAGGATGGGGAAATGGGGTTGGATTTTCTCTTATTAACACTATTTAACTAATCAAACTTTTCTTCAGTATATCTGCATTGTATACCTACAACATGCCATGGATGGAATGCGTTAGTGGGGAATCTCATTTATTATGTAATGTACTATGCCTTTGTGGATTAGATAGATTTGAAATAAGTTACAAACATCAGATGCCACTTAGAGCAGTTATCAATGGTTGTTAACTTATCCACATTTATTTTCAGTGAGTGTCATAACTCCACAGATCGAATCAAAGTCAGAGTGTGGGATGAAGATGATGACATTAAATCCAGAGTCAAGCAACATTTCAAAAAGGAGTCAGATGATTTTCTGGGACAAACAATTGTAGAAGTAAGGACCTTGAGTGGAGAAATGGATGTCTGGTACAATTTAGGTGATTATCTTTATATCTACTTGAAAACAAGTTAAATAAAATTCCAGATTACCTGTAGCATGTATTATATTCCCATATAAATAAAAATAACCAGCCAATGCCTTTCTAGAACATTCTGTTGGATTTAGATGATTAGTTTCATGGGCAAGTAAAGACTATTATTAATTTAAATTCAGTATTATTGAAAGGCTTTGGTAAATGAAATGAGAAAACCCTTTGGAAGAATCAACTAAATATCTTTTAGGAGAAAAAATATCATTTCATTCTTAATTTGTAATTCATACAATATAGCTTCAAAAACCTTCGTCAAATGTGTGGGAAACAAATAATCAACCTATGATTTAATGCTGTTTGATTCCGGTCCATTAATGAAATTTTGGCAATAAAGAAAAAATGTATTGGGAATATGTTTAATCAGCATGAGTTTTTAAATGGAATTTTATTATGCAACCAGAAATTAAATGAAGACAAGTTCTAATTTGACTTTTATTGGAATTACATAAAAACCTAAATCTTCAATGGTGATTTAATAACAGTGAAAATGTGTGGGTCACCTCAGTTTCTGTAAATGACTGATCAAAAGATTTCTAATCATATCCTCTGAAATGTTTTAATTAAATTTTTGAGGGGTAACTGGTTATAAATCAGGAAGTGTTGACACAGTCCCAGTATTACAAATAGGTACAATTTAGCATGCTAATATATTTTAACAAATTAAAAGGTGCTTTTGGGTTTTTTAAAACCTACATAACTCAAGTAATATAGTCATTAATAAAGTAAAGGGAGAATGTCATAAAATTAGTGAAATTCTATATAGAAATTTAAAGAAAAAATATATTTAATTTATCTTGGCACAGATGATTCAAGCTAGACTAAGGACTCATTATCAAAAAATATTTTAAGAAATTTTCCTGAAAGATAATTGGTGCTCCTACATTATTGGAGTAGAGTTTTTACCTCAGTTGTAATGAACACCCTCCCACATATCCTTTAACACATTGACAGCCACACTAGGAAAAAAAAATTTTCCCTGGGGCCACATGTATTAGAAACAAAGCAACCATTTCTAATTTTTTTTGTTGTTTTCTGTGAGTGAGTTATATGCAACACAATCCACATTTTTAGAATTAAATTGTCAATATTAATTGTAACAATAAGAACATCGACAAGTAAGATTTTCATGAACCATCTTCAGGGTTTTGCTTCACGAAGCCCTGGGCTCAAAACTAGCCTGAGTTAAATACAACTCACATGGCAGTCAATGTGTTAAATTATTAAATAACCTTATATATGAAAACAGAGATGTTAGCTGAGGATAAAGTTCAGACCATTAACTCTGTGGAACATTCACAAATTATGTCTTACTATTATATTGAAGAGGTTTATCTCTACGTGGACTCCTCCCCACATCCCTCCCTCATGGGTAAATTAACAAGTCCTTGGGTTGCAGCAGTAAAGCTATAATTCAGAACAGAAATTCCTCATTTTTTTTTTTTTGTTTTGACAAAACATATATGGATATATTTAGTTTGCCATGGAACTCAAATGTACTATTACTGAAATCAGTTGTCCAGCTCTCAGGCTGTAACTCTCCTTCAGTCTATGAAACAAAAATATGGTGCAACACAATATTGTAAGCCTTTGCCAGCTCACCTTCAGCTGGTTCTTTTGTGCCCTCATTGCTGATGTTTAACCTTTGAGAGAAAAAGAGAGAACATGTTTTAGCTTTTTAAGCTTTGTGTAAAATCCTTAAATAGGTTCAATGCCCAAATACCCTATTTTCAGTCTTTGTAGTACATTTTCCTCCCTCCTCATCACTTAGAATTCATTCCACCACACAAAGGAAGACTTGGCCAAAAGCCCTGGGTGTCCAAGCAGAGCCTGCTTCGCAGAGAGCCTTTGGCATGATGATAGTTAAAATCAAAGAGCCAAGAAAGCTCCCTGGAGCTCTGGAAAGAGGTGTATGACAAAAAGATTCCAGGACTTGCATTTCTCTTGGCCCCAGCAGAGAACTTTAATATTTGTTGAGAATTAACTATCTCTCAGCTAGTAAGAAAAACTCTCAGGATCCTAGAGCTACTAAAATATAAACTTTGCAACACAATGGCTATTTTAATAGTAACAAGTAGAAGTCAGCAGGCATTCCACAAGAGGAAAGTAGCCTTCATGATTTACCCTGTATTTTATATGGCTAAAAATACAGTTATGTTTAGAAAGAGGACCAATTTAAAAAGTGTCCAGCACTGACTTTGTGCCACTTTACCTAAATCCTATTTTTCATTTGTAAAATAGGTATCAGTCCCCGCTCCCCCAAACTACAATCACATCCTGGAGATTCTGTGACTATGCATTTATTTCTCCCAAAGCTACTGAACATTTTGAACACACACTCATGCATATTATTTGGCTAAATTGACTGTACATTGATTCCATTCAAATAAATAGTTAATCCAACACTTATAAGTAAACACAGGTTATAGACTGTAGGTCTTTATGAATCACTGATAATGAAAACTATTAAAATGTGGCCGGGCACAGTGGCTCACACCTGTAATCCTAGCACTCTGGGAAGCCAAGGCAGACGGAACACTCAAGGTCAGGAGTTCAAAACCAGCCTGAGCAAGAGTGAGACCCCGTCTCTACTAAAAATAGAAAGAAATTAATTGGCCAACTGAAAATATATAGAAAAAATTAGCCGGGCATGGTGGCGCATGTCTGTAGTCCCAGCTACTCAGGAGGCTGAGGCAGGAAGATCGCTTGAGTCCAGGAGTGTGAGGTTGCTGTGAGCTAGGCTGACGCCACGGCACTCTAGCCCAGGCAACAGAGTGAGACTCTGTCTAAAAAAAAAAAAAAAAAAAACTATTAAAATTTGTATTTGCTAACCAGAGCTTTGGCTCATCTTTTGAAGCACAGAAAGAAAGAAAAGAAACTGAGCAGTGGTAGCTTTTAGACAAAACACTTTCCTGGTTAGTTTTATACTTGCAGTTGTCTTGCTTTTAATTGCCAAAAATTTATTTAGTTTCATTGTATAAACTGATCAAGTACACAGAAATTTATATCAGAATATCAGGGTGCCCTGATAAAGTTTTTCTACTGGAGGGATCTGTAAGACAGTGTGACAATCACAGTGACACAATAGGAAAATATTTTAAATTATATTTAGGGAAATAATGGTGGTTACTTAATCAAATCTGACCTAGAAAAGTGGCTTTTAGCTATTTAAACCTTTTTTTAAAGCAATTGCGGATGTGTATGAGAAACATGGTATTGTCAAAGATGACTAATCAATTACTTTTTTGCTTTATCAGAGAAACGGACAGATAAGTCAGCTGTCTCTGGGGCCATTCGATTGAAAATCAACGTGGAAATAAAAGGAGAGGAGAAGGTTGCTCCATATCATATACAATACACATGTTTACATGAGGTAAATAAATTGTATTTTATGGATGATAAAACCTAGAAAAGAAAATGGTCTTGATTATGGATTATAGAACTAAATAATTTGGTTTAAAAAAATTGTTGAATTAAGTTTGTAGAGTTGTTCTTGGAGTTCTGACTCTCCCCTGTGGCAGGTGATGTGCTAGGGTGTCATAAATCCTGTATTGCCCCCTGCAAGCTTGTCCTCTGATGAAAGTTTAGAACAAGCCCATGAGGCACATATTAATAGGCAATAAGATGATAATGCATAAGTAGGGAAAAAATTACCATTTTTCCAAAGAGTAAGAAAGAACATTAAAAAATATTCATTGAAGAAATGAGTAATGACAAGTACTTTGGAAGCATTAAAGAGCTAGTACTTCCTTTGGTAGCACAGGAGAGGATCCAAATCATAATTGTTTTTGAGAACTCTGAGTTAGGGTTCAGATTTTATGGAAGATTTAATTAGAGGTATTATTTATAACTAGAAACATAAAAATGCTGGTGTGATTTCAGTGGCTTTTGGGAGCCAATGTAACAAGCAGTCATTTTTTTCTTCCTTTTTCTGAGTACAACAAAGGGCTTCATACATATTGAACCCTCCTCCATTCTAACTTTTCTTTCCACAAAGATATATGAGAGGATCAGAAGGTGGTTACCCACCAAAAAGGTAGGGCCTGGTTGGCTTGGAGAGAGTGAGAGACCACTCACCATTAATCCAAAGGGTGTATTCACCAATTTCCTTTTATGCCTCAGTATGGATGTATAGACTCATAATCTTGGGCTTCTGTTGGATGCTTTGCAGCTGATAGGTTAGTTAGAGATGTCACTGGAAACGTTTTCTGATGCAAATGATACTTGTCTCATATATCAAAAAGTATGAGGTGAATCTGAGGAATGAATGTACATTTCTCCATGTTCAAAGTGATAAAGAGAAAGCACATTCCTAAGACAGAAAAAGACAGCTGAAATACAGCTTTGCTCTTTTGCATGCTCTTTTTCCTAAATACATTTATGAAAATTCATACATGTAAACATTTACACCCCATTTTACTAAGAAAGAAATGAGGAACACTGTTTAAATCCATTTACATATTACAAAGTAATTAGATAATAGGATTTAGGCTTAATTTTGTGACCACAATCTAGTAGTCACTGATACTGTTCTTTGAAGAAACATGGTTCAGTTTTCAGACCAATAAAAAGAAATCCCTTGGACTGGCATGATGAAGAACTCTGGCCTTAAAGTGTGGGCAGAAAATATCTGTGATCAGAGGAATAGTACCGTGCTTTACTTTTTAGAGTCTTTTCTTCTGGTCCAAGAACTAGGTATTATAAAACTGAAATTGAAGATTTCAGTTTACCCAGGCTGCATCCATATAGCAGTTCCTAAACCTGTTAGAAGCAAAGATGAATTGAGGGTAGTGATTTATTTTTGCATTACAAAATTTTCAAACATTCATTTCAACCTCAATTCGTTGACCTCTTACCATTTTGCAGCTGAAGCCCTTTAGTATCATTAACATAACTAAAATCACATTATTCATCCAGGGCACTAAAATTTACTCAGAACCTATGAATGCAAAATATATTCTATTCTGTAGAAATGTCTACATACAAAAACTTTTACTTCTGAAAATGGTTTGGTATGCATAAAACATTTGAATCGTTGATTCTGCATAGACCCAGGCAGAAGTAAAAGCAGATTTTTCATAGAAGATGAAGCGAGTTAGAATAAAAATCCAAGATATTCCTGTTGCTTGTAGATGCTGATGAAATATTAGAAGTGATGACAATGCAGGTGCATTTTGCTGAAGCTTATAATTAAGTATTTCTGGCCTATTCTAAAGAATCACTGAACAATTGAAAACCACTTGCTTTTAGAATCTATTCCATTATTTAACTGAAGTGAAATCTAATGGTGGAGTGAAAATCCCAGATGTCAAAGGAGATGAAGCCTGGAAGGTTTTCTTTGATGATGCTTCCCAAGAAATAGTTGATGAATTTGCCATGCGTTATGGGATTGAATCCATTTATCAAGCTATGACGTAAGTATTATAGAACATTTACATGGTCAGAAATCTCTGTTGAAATCTAAAAGAAATAAAAAAGAACATTCATCTCACTTCTAATTCAAATGAAACTTTGATGAAAACGAGGATTACATTTCTTTGTGCATGTTTGATGCTGACTGCTGTGTCTCTGACAGCTGAAGTACTAATGATTTGGTGATTCACTAACACCATCCTCCCAATCCTTGTCTTGTTCTCCAAGTGTGGCCCCTTGACAAGCAGTATGGGCAGCACCTGGTAACTTAGAAATGCAAGTTATTCAACCCACCCTAGACCCACTGAATAAAAAATTCTAAGGCTGTAAGCCCAGTCATCTGTGTTTTAACACACCTTCCAGGTGATTCTCATATAAAGTTTGAGAACCAAGGCCTTATTTGATATCTCAGGAAACTAAAGCCCTGATGCCCTGATTTGTACCAGGTTACAAAGCCTTTTAGTGTCAGAGATGTGGCTAAAGCCATAATTGGTCTTGCCCCAATTAGACTACATCCTTCCTTCTTATATTTATATCAGCACTACTAACTCAGTAAAACAATGATTTGTTTAGCATGCACAGAACCCAAATGTTATAGCAAATGTGGTACCACAGGATTGTCTTATATGGGCACCTAACCCTTATTGAGGAGTTTCAGTAAGGATTTAGAACTGGGTCATTACTTCTCTATAATTTGCTTTTTGACACCTGGGCTAAGTTTGTAAGTGTGTTTGGTTCAGCTATATATGATGTATAACACGCAAACTATTTATATGAATATATTAGAGGCCCCTTTTTTTAGGGTTATATTTTCATGTGAACTGAATAAATTCTGGACCAGATAATCAGTCAATTTCAGCCAACTTAATGATGGATGTAGATTGGACCAAAATCAGTATCCCTCTTCAGAGTTTACTGTTCTTAGCATTTAATCACTAGTTATAATTCTAGAACAGGATAATGTAACAATGAATGTTTTTTAATTATTTCTAGAGATACTGTGTGTACTGTTTCAGTTTATAGAATGTTCTGATGCTAAATAATAAAGATATACAGATTCTTAGATACAAAACAAAACAAAACAAAAAACCTTTAGAAATTACCCAATTGAACCTCCCTCCCAAATTTAGAAATCCTATTTTTAGATCCCTGAATGACGGTCATCATCCCTTTGCTTGTTCACATCCAGTAACAGGGAGCTCATTCCTTTCAAGGCAACCTATTTTATAATTGTGCAGCCATAAAGGAGTCTGTGACTTTGATATCTTCTCCATCCATGCCAAAGGCTGTAACTCAGTGGAACACCTAGTATAATATTTGAGCATAATTAAAATGCAACTATGATTAACAGTCTAAGGTAAATGAACTGTTCTACCCAAAGAAAGCTAGGTTTAAAAAATCAAAACAACCTGCTTATGGTAAAAATCTCAGTAAAAGAAAGGATCAAGTTATAAATTTATTCCAATATATCTCTGTGAGCTGGTGTTAGATTCCTTCATTTCCACGTTCCTATTTTCTGAGAAGCACATAGTCGTGTTAGTATAGAAAATTGGTAAATATATGAGAATTGAAAAGAGGGGAATTAGCCCTCCTTCATTCTCTCACATTGTATTTTTCTCTTGCCTCTCAACCTAAGTAAATAATACAAATTATAAAAATATATACATTTTGGATACTTACTTGGTATCAAGTGCCAGCAGATATATTGGGTCTTATTTATCAAGCTAAGGTTTGACAAAGCTCTCGTTCACACTAGATAATAGTATTAATATAAAATAGGAGTTGGCAATATTTTTTTTTCTGTAAAAGGCCAAATGGTAAATATTTTGTGGGCCTTGCAGTCTCTGTGATACTGCTCAGCTCTGTAGTCCTAGTGCAAAGCAGCCATAGATATCAAGTAAATAAATGGGCATGGCTGTGTTCTGATAAAACTTAATTTAAAAAACCAAACGCTATGCTCAGTATTTGTCTCGAGGGCCATAGATTGCCAACCACTGATCTAAAGAATGAAAGCAAGGACATAGGAAAGAATGCCTTTTTTTGTATGTGTGTGATGCATTTACATATGCACTTTAATGATGACAAAATGTGATAGATTATATCTCTTTGTGGTTATACATTTAATTTTATATTAATATTTTTATTTATTACATGTTTATTTTAGCATTGAATACTGATCAAGACAGACTTCACATTTCTCTCAGCTTGACAAAACTTTAGACAGTTTTGGCAATTCCTATTGCTGTAGCTGTGAACAAAAATTTTCTTGCCCAATGAACTTCGGTGCAATTTTTGCTTGGACACTACAAATTTTAACATTACCTTCCCAGAAGAAAAAAAATAAATTTCTATTGTCTGACAATCTGATAAATCCTAAAAACAAATTACTACCAACATAGATATAATCTCTTCATTTACTATTTATTGGTATACGTTAATTATTGGAAATTAATTGCTTTTATACAAAAATACACATGTATCCATTTTATATCTATATGTTAATATGATTATAATCTATAATTATGTTTAAGAGAGATAATAGAATGGCGCAGCTTAGAGGTACGTTTGAATTCTATTCAAAGATTTAAAAATTAAAATTTTGAAGAGAGCAGTCCTTTTTCCATTACTATGTTTTAAGAAGTTCTTGATGCATGGTAGAAACTCAATATATTTTTGTAACTGAATGAATCAGAAGCAGAAGTTGTTTATCAGAATTATATTTATTTTCAACTTCTCCTGGTGTGTTTGTAGGTGTCAGAGGTTTTCAGTTGCCAAAAGCAAGCAAAGTAGAAATGAAAAGCTTAATTAAGCTGATATAGGTATCTATTTCACCACTTATGTTGCATTTAAGCATTTTAGAGCACACCACATTGATCATTTCTAATAATTTGAGGGAATTTCAGAGTACTGATGTTTTTCAGTCAGGGGTTGAAATATGGCTTTCAGAGTTAGTTTTGACCATACTTTCAAAATGATACTTTTGCAGTTGAACTGTATCTTGAGTCCTAATCTATTTTTGACCAATGACTAACTCAAATGGAAAAAAAAAGTTTATGAATAAATCTATTTTCAAATTTAAACTGGTTGAATAATGAACAACTATTTGTTGTTTTGAAAACTTGCTTCAAGGAATAACAATAACAAAAAATAACCAGAAAACCAACCAACCAACCAACAAATAATAATAAAAAAAAACCTAGAACTAAATGTTTTAAGCTTATCTCAGAATTACTTCCTCTTAATTTTTAAAAACACAAAATAGGAGAACTCAGTTTCAAGGAAGAAATGGTGTCCTGTCTGTATAGTAAGGATATTTATGAGTTTGGGAAGGGACAAAACTGCTTCATTCTGTAGACTTTCCTAGACATTATTTGATTGGAAACAGAAGTCAAATTGCAGTTTCTTTTGATATTTAAAAACCCTTTAAACTTATCCAAATCCCCAGGTAACTTCATAATCTTCCTTTTTTTATTAGAGATTGCTTGGTTTCTTGTAAGCATATCACCAGTTCTTTGAAGATAGATTTGGAAAAGAAATAAATAAGGAGAAGTATGCATTAAGTCAGAGAGTCTAGTAGCACATTATAAAATTTTTCTCTTGTGTATTTCTTATCATAAAAAGGAGACCGTATCTATTTTTCTGGTAAATAACCTGAACATTAAGACTGAACTTTCCAGTTCTCCAAGGCAATTCCTGTTTACTGTAAATGCATTCCCCTTTCACCACAAAATAGTCTTTCTGAGGACACAATTTATTAATATTAGCCCTATGTGCTGCATTAAAATGTATCCTTTATTCTGGAAGCATTTGTGAGAAAGAAAAGCATTACAATTTTTCCATTTGAACAAGTAATGGATCAAGGATCTGAAGAATTTGTTCCTACATGGCAAATGAGACCATCAATCTAAAATAAAAGCAGTTTTCTGATTTATGACAGTAAGAATGAAAATCTGTTCCCTTTTTCAAAGGAGCGTACTATTCTGGATATGTTGCCTCATGGGTTAGGCATGGAACATGTTTCCATTTCCATCATGAGAATTTTGGAAATTCTTGATGCTTTTCATCTATTTATGCAAATATATATGTTCTTGACAATGTTCTGACAGATTCACTGTTGACTGCTGAAAACATCTAGGGAATCTCAAATCAGGCATTAAGGATTAAATCATCCTCCAGAGGGGATTTCTATCAAGCAAATACATTTTAACTGAGTGTTTAATTAGTCATTTATTGTAAAATGTAGCCCAACATGTCTCACAAAATCTCACATTCTGTTAGACTATGGTTATGCCTCCAAAATACCAAATGAGAGAAAAGCATTAGGTCAGTATATTTTTTACCTCCATGTGCTTAACAAACAACCTGTACTTTGCCACTGGCTGTCTTAATTCAATCTGTATTTAAACCAGAACTGTTTGGATACAGTTTACTTTAAAGGCACCAGTCTATTTTAGCTGCTTGAGCATGAGCCTGCTTTCCAAGGAGAGAGCTGCTTAATTGAATCATTTATTCAAGAAATTTAAGAAATATTTAAGAAATATTTACTGAGTGCCTATCATATTCTAGGAACTTTCTGTTCTAACTTTCTGTTTAGGCACGAAAGATACAAGAGCAACAAGAAGTGAAGGTCTAGTTTCTCATGAAGCCCACATTCTAGAAGATTAAATTAATTTATTCAATACACATTTTCTGAGTGTCTAAATGTGATGACATATATATGATGTCTTAGTGTGTTCAGCTGGTATAACAAAATACCATAAACTGAGTGGCTTATAAACAACAGAAATGTATTTCTCAGACTTCTGGTGGCTGGGAAGTCCAAAATCAAGATGTTAGTAGATTCAGTATCTGGTGACGGGCAATTTCCTGTTTTATTAGATGATTATCTTTTATGGTCAAAGAAGTAGAGAGAAATCTCTGGGGCCTCTTTTATAAGGGCACTAAAATCCTGTTCATGAGGGTTCTACCCTTATACCCTAATCAGTCCCCAAAGGACTACCTCCTAATTCTATCACCTTGAGGGTTGGTTTCAACATATGAATTTTGTGTGAACACAAATATTCAAAGCCATAGCACAGGGCAATGGGGAATATACAGCAATAAAAGATAGCTCTTTCCTCTGCTGAGCTCCTAATTTAAGAGGAAAAGGAAGAAAAAATTAAATACTGACAAGATAGTATAATAGAGTTACATATAGGGTTTCTAAGGGCATGGATTTGGAGGAACCAAAAGCCCCTGGTAACTACCATTCTATTATCTACTTGTACGAGTTCCACATTTTTATATTCTACTTATGATTGAGATAATGTAGTGTTTCTCTTTCTGTGCTTGGCTTATTTTACTTAGCATAATGTTCTCCAGGATCAGCCATGTTGCCACAAATGGCAGAATTTCCTTTATTTTTGTGGCTGAATACTATTCCTTTGTGCATATATACCACATTTTCTTCATCCATCTATCTGTCAATGGACATTTAAGTTGATTCCAAATTTTGGCTATTGTGAATAGTGCTACAATAAACATGGGAGTGTAGATATCTCTTTGACATACTGATTTCAATTACTTTGGATATACACCCAGTCGTGGGATTGATGGATTGTATGGTAGTTCTATTTTTAATTTTGTGATGAACCTCCAGACTATTTTCCATAACAGCTATACTAATTTACATTTGCTCCACAGCATACAACATTCCCTTTCTCCACCTCTTTACCAACACTTATCTTTTCTCTTTTTTGATCATAGCCATTATAATGGGAATGAGGTGATATTGTGATTTTAATTTGCATTTCTCTGATGATTAGTGATGTTGATCATTTTTTCATATACCTGTTGGTCAGTTCTATGTCTTCTTTGGGGAAATGTCTATTCAGATCCTTCATTTGTTTTTTAATTGGGTTATTTGTTTTCTTGCTATTGAATTGTTTGACTTCCTTATATATTTTGAATATTAACCCTTTATTAAATGTATAGTTTGTAGATTATTTTCTCCCATTCTGTAGGTTGTCTCTTAACTCTGTTGATTGTTTCCTTTGCTGTACAGAATCTTTTTAGTTGAATGCAATCTCATTTGTCTATTTTTTGCTTTTGTCTCTCTCCTGTGCTTTTGGGGTCATAGCTAATAAATCATTGTGCAGATCAATGTCATGGAGTTTTCTCCCTGTTTTGTTCTAGTAGTTTCATAGTTTGGGATGTTACATTTAAGTTTTTAATCCATTTTGAGTTGATTTTTTTATATGGTGTGAGATAAGGGTCAAATCTTATTATTCTGTAATGTGCCTACGTAGTTTTCTCAACACCATTTATTAAAGAGACCATCCTTTCCCCGTTGTGTATTGCCAAAACTCACTGATGCTTGTTAACAGTCATTAGGCTGTGAATTCATGGATTTGTTTCTGAGCGCTCTATTCTGTTCCATTAGTCTATGTGTCTGTTTTTATACCAGTACCATGTTTCATTATTCACAATAAGCATCATCTTTTGGAGTTTGTTACTCTAACTTTTCCCATGGAACTGAAATTCCATTTGTTAAATTGTTTTGACATTGACCCCATTTACTTGCAAAAGTGAAGCGAAGTACTTTTAACATTATTAGTCCATTGTTTTAAATCATTTCTTTGGGGAAGAATGTTCAACATTTCCAGAGATTGCAATAGTACTTTTTGACCTATTTCTTTTTGAAGAGGTGCTTTTAGTTTTTTGAAGAAGTGGTTTGCAGCAGAGATATAGTCAGTCATTTTTAATTGCTGATTGTACTTTCCACCCTGAGAATAATTTAAGTGGCATTGGAACTGTAGCCTTTAAAGGGAAATGATTTTCAACAGGGATGATTAGAAAAAAGAAAAAGTTTGCCTTGGCTGTAACCACACATAGAGAGAGAACACACACAAACTCAGAGGCAGACGTTTTGCCAAATTGAACTCTGTGCAGAAGCCCATTAGCTGAAAGCTCTGCACAGAGCAAAAGTTGCTTCAGGTTGCCTCCCCTGTCCTGTGCTCTTATTATCCTTCCTAAGCCCAGGCTCCAATAGAATCAAATGCTTAGATCTAGAAAGGAGTAGAAAGAAGGGATGTGTATAGCTAGGCTAAACCAACATGTTATTTATAGTCATAAATGTATAACATGTTAGAACTTGTAAGGATTGTTGCTGCTGTGATTGCCTTTGGGGTCTTCTTCATAAATTCTTTGCCTA
>VBSM01001044.1:1676017-1712799 GCA_008086735.1 Cheirogaleus medius | reverse complement strand
TAACAGTCTTTTCATTTTGCATATGGAAAAACTGATTCTAAAAGTGATGCTGTTACTTTTCTAAGGCCACAGAAGCAAGCTAGGGTTAGAATGAAGCACCTTTCGGCAATGGTACTTTTAACTCTACATTGGCCACCCAGACTCTCTTTATCCCTCCACATGCCAAAAGAAAAAAGAAAAGAAAAGAAAAAACAGTTCACTGACCATTTCTTCAAGGTTTCCAAGAAATGCGTCTACTAATCTTCATTAACACTTTTTTTAATTTAAGTCTTTTTTCTTCCTTTAATTATCTAAGAAATGTGTACTTTGTTACCTACTACTACCTTTTCCGTATCAATTGTCTAACCATTTACGTCATAGGGTTAAAAGTGAACATGAAAAGGCTAGTTCAATGTAGATTATTGTTTTGGTACCAAGAGGTACCTTCTTTAACTTACCATGCTCTTAGTCACAGTTTTTAGAAAAGGGCAGGTATTTTCACCAACCTGGGAAAAGATTATACTCTTTTGGAGTGTGAACTGAATATTCTTTTGCTGTTTCATTCTGTTAAAGTCAATATCAAATGATTAAACTTTTAATCTTGGTATTCCAAGTTTTGTTTAAATCCAAAGTCACTAGTTATTTCTAAGAAGAGCATTTTAATAAGTTCCAAGAGGTGACAACTACTTCCTAGGTATTGTGTCTTTAATCATTAGGTATACTGAAACATGCTTAACTTAATTTTCACCAAATTTAAGATGGTCATCTTTATGATTTTAACGTATTTACCTTTTTGCTTTCATCAAACGACAAAAGTTTTGCTGATTGATGATCTGACAAGGAAAACACCATGGTAATGCTAATTTAATATTGAAACTGGTATAAAAATATAATGAAAAGAAAACTAGCATTAAGTGAAATATTGAGTTTTTCTCATTAGCCTCAGTTGATTTTTCACATCATCACCATTCTCATACCTGTATTTTGTCTCAGGAAGTTGTGTACCAAAATCATTCCATTAATATTTTTAAAATTCCTGCTATACTGTACTTAATGCAATCAGACTGATATCTATTTAATAGTAATTTTATTGTATCAGGGGGACATATACTTGTTAGCCAGAAATTACTAAAGTCTATGATAAATTTGGAAAGAAAAAAATCATGTTGTGAGCATTTGTTTGACTTCTTCCACAAAAATCTTATTAAATGATATTTTAAAGTATCATTATATATTAGACAGGTTTGCATTATATACTTTCAAGGTTATGCAGTTTTTTTAAAAAAGGAAAATACATATAAAGAAATTTTAGTTAAACAAGAATTTTAAAAAGTTAAATTATCTTACCAGTTAATTAGTAAAATTTAATATATATTTTATATATTTTTCTGATTAGGGTAATAAAACATGCTAATAGTACATTTTAAAAAATACAGTCCACATTTTTTAAATAACAAAGTTCTATAGTTCCAACCAGAGACCATTTAAGTTAGTGTATTTCCTGTCAGGTTTTAGGTTGTTTTGTTTTCATATGTAGACACGTACACATAAGTATATGTGTGTGATGTGCACAAATGTGTGTGTATATGTGTGTTGAGATATACAAAGGCATTCGTATCCTGCTTGTTCAGGCAACTTGCAGTGTTCCTTTAAATCCATATTTGCTGACCACCTGTGTGTTGTCAGCAACCACCTGCAGACTTTAAACTGAAAAGCAAGTCCCTAAACATTTTTCACATTTTGCCTTGTCTTTATTCAAATGAAACTCTTTTAGACTGGGGGAAAATATTCACCTGATCCTACTGGTGGGTTATCTAAGCCTTTTTTTTCCCCTAAACAATGTAAACAACAATAAATTTTATGTTGCTAAAAGCAGAACATAAAAGATTCTATATAATCCCCAGGGTAGACTGTTCCCATTGCTTTTCCAGCCCTTTCTTCTAAGTAGCTTCACATCCCATTGCCCATTCTCTATTGCACAGGCAGTATTACAGCTTTGAGAATTGTATGCTCTTTAATGAGTATAGAGTGAGAAGGTATGGAGAAATGAAAAACAGCTTCACTGGGTTGGGAGGCCATTACCATGAAATAGGGAGTGATTGATTAGCCTTGATGGGCATCAGCCTAGGCCCCAGATATCCGATATAGGGGCTGATGGTGGATGACTCCTAGAACTATCCTCCTATTTCCCTCTGGTAAGGTTAATGTTTTAGGAGTTTAGACACTAGTCAGTCACTGAATATTTCCCAATCTATTCAGTTGCCCTAAATTTAGGGAAAGTTCCTCTGAGATACTGGGAAATGTTTGATTGGTATCCCTAATTTCCAGTGCTATTGTGATTTTTCATCATTTTTGGTTTTCTTGTAAGTTTCCATGGGAAGCTTAGAGGGGTGAATCATACACAGGTAGCCACCATCCATCACACCCCAGAGATCACCTCATTTAAATTTTAATCAGAAAGTAAAATATTTCTGTCAGTTCTCTAAGATGAATATTTGCCTAATGCTCTGGAAAATCTCAAATACTGCTCTTAGCATACCAATGATAAGCAGAATACTATTAGCCTTCAAAGAAGCCATTATCATTACAGCGTTAACTGCTGTGTACTTCAGCCAAATTTTCACAAGGTAATCGGATGTTTTCATAAACTGTCATAGTCAAGGTAACCAAGCACATGTCCTGTGCTCTCTAACTCTACATAAATACCTTTGGTTCATATTCCTTTGTTTTCATTAGGAAATGTTTATTGATCAATTCCTATGAACAAGAAAACACTGTGCTAAATATGGGCCAGATAAGAGTATAACAAAGCATGAACCAAACACATTCTAGAAGTAACAGATACGTACACAAGTAATACACAACACTGAAGAGAGAGGGAGGCTATCCAAAGGAATAAAATCATTATGTCGAAGAAGACCTGCACTCCCACATTCATTGCAGCACTATTCACAATAGCCGATATGCAGAGTTAACCTACGTGTCCGTCCATGGATCAACAGATAAAGAAAATATGGAATATATACACAATGGAATACTATTCAGCCTTAAAAACAAAGGGAATTCTGCCATTTATGACACTATGGTTGAACTTGGAAGATATTTTAAGTGAAATAAGCCATACACGGAAAGACAAATACCAAATAATCTCAATTATATGTGGAATATAAAAAAAGTAGAATGTTGGTTACCAGGGGCTGAGGGGGAAGGGAGAGGGTTGGGGAGATATTGGTCAAAGGATACAAAATTTCAGGTAGATGGGAGAAATAAGTTTAAGAAATCTATTGTACAACATGGTAATTATATTTAATAATAATATATTGTATTCTTGACACTAGCTGAGTGAATTCCGTGTGTTCTCATCACGAAAATGACAAGTATATGAAGTAATGCACAGCTTGGTTTATCTATTCCACAATGTATACATATTTCAAAACAACATGTTCAATAAATATATGCAATTTTTATTTGTAAATTAAAAAATAAATAATTTTTAAAAAATATTTAAAAGAGAGCAGGACAAATTAAGAGAGAGTATACCCTATACCCTAGAAGTTTAGAGAGATGTGTCTGAACTTACATTGCCTGAATTCCAATCTTTGGGAGCCTTACTTGCTCTGTGACCGTAGGTAAAAAAAAAAATTAGAAAAGCTAAGAAAATATTTAATTACAGCAAATACAGAGTGGAAGTCAGACTTCCAAAATACTGGCAAATCAACACAACACAAAACAAAACAACCAACTATTTGGAGACAAAACTGAAATTCCTAAGATTGCCTAGTTCACATTGTGTTTTCATGCTGTTTGTGGTGGGAACAGCAACTTTCCCATGTGTTTTCCTATTTTCAGAGATAATCATACATCTTCAGTTATAACATGGTCAAAATCAGGTTTAAATTTGTTTTGACAGGAATTTTGGTTAATAAAGAAATATTCAAGGTTTTTTTTATATTTTGGAGATCAGAAGCAGAGAGTGATTCTGTGATTTCTGGATTATCTCAAGGTCCAAAGTATTTTTTCATCTTTCTGACTGTCATATAGGAAGTGATTAGTCATTTTGGAAGCTGGGTGCAAAAGTGTCAATTTTCACTTCTATGCCTCCTATGTTGCTTTTTTGCTTCTAATACCTACTCATTTCAATCCATCTTTATACCACTTCAGAGTCATCTCTTCAAATTCATCTGATAATGCTAGTTTCCCCAGCAAAAATCTCAGGTGACTCTATATAGTCCACATTAGAAAGTCAGAACTCCTCAGCTGTATACTGTACCAATCAAAATCTGGTTATGACCTACTTTACCTTGGTCATACACTGGCCACTTTTCATCTTATTTCCTCTTAGTGCAAACTTCTGTCATTCTACTAACATTGATCTTGCTAAGATCACAAGGATGTTTATTTGTCAAGTCCAATAGCTTCTTTTCTGTCCTTATTTTATAAGACTCTTACTGCACTTAACAGGATCAATCATTCTCACAATTTCCCTGATTCTACTTTCCTTTTCCCTATCTAGTATTTTATTTGCTCTCAGCCATAGAATTTACTTTTTCTTCCTCTTCCATCAGTTCCTTTTATATTGATGTTTCCCAGATTCTGTTCTCTAACACTTCTCATCAGCCTGGACGATGTTATCCTTTCTCATGGCTTCTCATGGTTCATGCTGATGATCTCAAATCTAAGTGTCCCATCCAGGTCTCCAAAAACCAGTAGAATTCTTAATATGGAAACTTTATAAGCACCTTAAGCTCAAACTTGACATCATCCCTTGCTTTGAATTCTTTTTTTTTTTTATTTTAGTTCCCAGTTCCCTTGGCAAAAGCACCATTCATTCATCCAGCCACCCAAACTAGACCCTTGGAAATTTAACCTTTTCTCTTCCCTACCTCTTATTCCTTATCAAGTACAAGTCCTGACAGTTTATATAGTTCTCAAATCCATTCTCTCCTCCCCATTTCCATACTAGCCCCCTAGTTCACTTATCATCTCTTCCTTTCTTAGACTCACAAGCTCCTCCCACCCAAATTAGTCTATTTAAAATACAGATCTGTTGATGTCACTTCCTACTCCATGTAGAAGAGCTCGAGTTCCTTGTAGATTTTTTTAATGTTTACTCTGTAAGATTTTGAATTTTGTTTGAAAAATCTTTTGACCTATAGAATAGGTCCAACTTACCTAACATATTGCATAAGATTCTCTAATACCCCCAGCTTTATCTCAGACCATACCAGTTCTGGAATATTCTCTTACAAATCTGGGCTCTACAAGCCTAAAATTGCTAGAGTCCACTCTACACAATATTTTATTTCCTTCCATTGTATCTTGATTTGTACTTTGCTAATCCTCTGCAGCATGTTCTTTATCTAGCAGTGATACTGGGCCCTATGCTTGGCTTGGCTATATCCTAGTCATGCATTGCCTCTTAGCCCAGCCTCGTCTTGAGATGTCTTCCCTGGCCCTTCTCACAAGTCTGTGATATACACGCTCTAACCCAGTATCCTTGCAGCACTCTTTTGTGCCTTTTTCATGACTTTCTCATAATTGCATTCAATTTCTTGTGGGGCTGATTCCCCCGCTAGTCTATAAGTAGATCACTACTGTATACCTAAAGCTTATACAGAATCTGCTATTCAGACTTGTTCAATTAATGTTTGTTGAACCAACTTCCCGGAACACTAAATTCTTCAACTGTCACAATCATTGTCTCAATATTATCCTCTAGGCCTTGGCTCCAACATTTCCCTCTGATTTCTTCTCTTTTCACCACTAGTGGACTGAATTCAGCCTTTGGAGCTTTGTCCTGCACCTCCAAGCTTCACTCCTCTATCCTACAGCCCACTTAAGCCTTTTAGCTGACTCCATAATAGCACTTTCTGCAGTATGACAAAATTAAGATTTAATGTGTGTGCCTCTCAATTAGGAGTATGCATGTTTTACATCAGGAGCATGTTTTCATCAACTCCACATCCTTACCACTAAGAAAGGTGCCAAGAATACAGTACCTGTGTAGTCAATAAAGGGAGAGTACTCTGACCAGATGGCTTAATGTAAAAACTAGAACAGATTAAAAGTTAAACAGTAAAAAATCCTAGAATCAATTTTAATATTAACTCTAACTAATTTTGATAAAATAAATTATTACAATTACTATTCGGCTATAAATTGAAATTATTTTAAAGGGAAAATCTAAAGTAGTAACAGATGTTTGACCTCACTGATTTTCTAAATTTCCTATGAATAATAAATATTAACATTAATGATAAGTGCATAGTATTATATCAGTGCATTGTATTAAATCAGATAACTCAAAGTTGTATTTATTTACATGGCTTTTCTCATATATGTATTTTCATATATAAACCTATAAATTATTTGTTAAACTTTTCATTTTGGTTGTGAAACTTCGCTGTGGGATCCCAAAGCCACAATTTCTTAGGGCATTTTCATCATCAAGATATTGGCCAAACCAACTCAGAATGTAAAATAAGCAAATCTTGATTTTTTTAAATTCCAGTCATCCCATGTCCCATTCCTGTTTCCCTCGGATGGCTTGTAAATAGTGAGCATAGAGTTCAATAATTATGTATTTTTCTTTTTTTAATGTATGCTTATTTTTTTAACCCATTTTCATTTTTTATTGATTTCTGGGGTATATGTGCAGATTTGCTACATGGTTATATTGCATATATATGTGAAGTCTGGGCTTTTTGAGTAACCCTCAACAGTTAGTGTACATAATTTCGCAGCCCATACCACTCTCCCTCCCCACGCCCTGCCCTTCTGAGTCTCCAATGTCTATTTATTTCATTCTGTGTGTCTATGTGTACTTATTATTTAGCTCCTACTTATAAGTGAGAACATGCAGTGTTTGACTTTCTGCTTCTGAGTTATTTCAATTAAGATAATGGCCTCTAGTTAATTTTTTGAGGAAATTTTATCCTGTTTTCTATAAGGACTGTACTAATTTATTATACATTACTACGAACAGTGAGAATGGTTCCCTTTTCTCTATCTCCTCACAAACATTTGTTATCTTTTGTCTTTTTGATAATAGCCATTCTAGCAGGAGTATAGTGATATCTTATTGTGGTTTTAATTTACATTTCCCTGATGACTAGTGATGTTGAGCATTTTTTATATACCTATTGGCCATTTGTATATCTTCTTATGAGAAATATATATTTAGATTTTTTTGTCCATTTTTTAATCCGGTTATTTGTTTTCTTGTTATTGAGTTTTTTCAGTTTCTTATATATTTTAGATATTAGCCCCTTTTCAGATGTATGCCTTGTAAATATTTTCTCTCATTCTGTAGGTTGTCTCTTTACTCCATTAATTATTTCCTTTGCTGTGCAGACACTTTTTAGTTTGATGCAATTTCATTTGTCTATTTTTGCTTTTGTTGCCTGTACTTTTAAGGTTATATTAAAAAAAATTGTCATTTTCAACATAAGTCTATTTCACTTATGAAAATCACACTACGAATGCCTTATGTAGGTTATTACCATTTTCTCTATTATTTATGCTTGAAGTAACTGCTAAGCTATTGCTGCTATCTTAATCAGGCACCAATCACAGGGTAGCAGCTAAAAGAAGTAAAGCCTGAGTAACACGGCTACAGTATGAGGGTGCTAATCCCTTTTTAAAACCAAGAATAAGATTACACAGTCTGATGACTGCCAGTATCCCTGGCAGGCTCAAGGTAATAATTTGACTATGCAGGCTCAAGGTAATAATACTCTATCTAGTCTTTGAGTTTCTTAACATTTTATTTTGATAATTGTTTATGATGATTCTATATCTCTTTTCCCCCTTAGTATGTATGTTTTCCTTTTGACATCTCCTACACCACCCTATTTAAGCACTGCATGTTCCACAACTTTGACCTGTGATTTGAGTCTAATAAATCTAATTACTTGTGAATTGTTGAAAAGAGATGGTATAGCATATCTCTAGATTTTTTTAAATTTCTATTTTAATACCTTTATATTCATTTGTGAGATTCTTAATAGATATTAATTAATTATAATCAATTTAGCATATAATAAATTCAAAACATGTACCATTTATCTTAATGAAATCAGCATTGATAATCTAATTCCAGGGTTAAATTACACACATCGTGGAACTCTCATGGCATAAATTTTTATTCATGATTCTCAAAGATGTATATTTAAAAATTTAAACTACTTTTGTTGGCCAATATCATGACAAGCTAGGAGGAAAGCTAGCCTGGTTGAGATCTAAGACAAGCCACAAATATCAGGACCACCATCTATTTATTTCAGGGGTACCACTCAGGGCATTTAAGTATGTGTATTTCATATTTGTGTTCATTAATACAAAATTCAGAAATGGTTAGGTGGAGGATAAATTACTACAATAGGAGAGCAAAATAGGATCAGATTATATACTGAAAATTGCTTTCCTCCATGCATATTTTATCTTTCACTTTTATCATAAGCCACGCTTTCAATTTTCAAGTCTTTTGTTAAAGTTCAAATGAAATAGGTTTCCTTGTGAGAAATAACAGAATTGAACACTTGATACTTCTGATGGCTCTAAATGATACTATTATTCAAGGTTTAAAAGAAATGGTCTTTAAGCAATGAAGCTGGTATAATTCAATCTGTTCTTACTATTCATCTGTTTCCCTTATTAAATCCTGTCTGTAACAAAGTGCTTAGAAAACAGAATTTCTTGTGTAAGGTATTCCTTCCTGAAAAAAAAAAAAAAACCTCACAAATTGGACTCAAGTCAGATGTTACTTGACTTGTTCAATCAATGTGTAATGAGAAGAGGCCCTCTTGCTACTACATCAATGCGAGAAGAATACAAATGCAAAAGGAAATTTTGGCTGGAATATGTCATTTCAGGAACTAAAATAAGTGGAGTCAGGGTCTGGGGAGAGAGAGAGAGACTCTTGTGATTTCTGACGGTACTAAATTCCACTGGAAATTGCACTTTAGATGTGTACACGCATAACATTCACACCGTTGAAAGAAGTTATACACATTCTTGTGGCAAATTACATCTTAATTAATCCAATTCACATTTATGAATTAAAAATTTCAAAAAGCTGAAATCGTTTTCTCTTTCAATTAGAGATTGTGGGAGTTTTCTCTCCTTTTCATAGATGTGGTTGAGGAATTACTTAATTGCTGATGTTAAAAGCTATGCTGTTATGTGAATTAATTATTTCTGTTTTAAAAGCACTTTACGATTTTTGTGTTGCAGGCACTTTTCATGTCTGTCTTCTAAATACATGTGCCCTGGTGTTCCTGCTGTCATGAGCACCTTGCTGGCTAATATAAACGCTTTCTATGCTCACACAACAGTTTCAACAAACGTTCAGGTTTCCGCCTCAGATCGATTTGCCGCAACCAACTTTGGTGTAAGTATAATTTTGTAAACTTTAAAATTCCTAGTAGCTTATGGAAGTTACATTTCAAGGGCCTTTGGACTTAAGATAATCTTGTAATCTTATTGCAGAGGGTACATTTCATTGTATATCTCATAGTGTAATGGGCTACCTCTCAAAATGTATTTGAAATGTTTCCAGTGAAATGGTGGATAGTCAATAGGACTCTTCATTAGATTGAATCTCCATTTCTGGAATGACATTTTCCAGTGAGGAAAAACATACGGCTTATAAGAGAATGCTGGGATTCACCATTTCAGATTTACCATTTTTCAGATAGTTTCCTGGTTGCTATGAGCTTGGCTGTCTTTTTGGTGCCTACTAGGCTCCATTTGTACTTCCTGTTGGTTCCCACTGGTACTGATGGATAACGCCACATCCTCTAAGTGAAAAATAGCAGGTGTATAAAGAGCCTAAAAGAACAATCTTTACCTAATTAGACTGTACATCTGAAGTATTCAAAGGCATTAAGAACACAGTGAAAAGTAGAAATGTAAGGATTCTAAAGAGTCAGGAATTTGTCTGCTGCACCCATCACGGAACTCATTGCCTACAAGTATAATGAAATTGAAATTGGCAAGACTGGAAATAGGATTAAGAATAATCTCCATGAAGTGGTAAGAGTCAAAACTAACACAGAATTAGTGCAGGTGGGGAAGAAAAGACACATTTAGAGCTTTTCAGGGCATAAAATCAACAGTGCTTGATGTCTTGGGGACATGAACAGTGAGGGAAAGAGAATGGTACCTGAACAGATTACCAGGATTTTGGCCAGGGCAGCTGAGTAGGAAGTAGTGCTGTTCGATAACTCTGTAAGACAAATATTTTTAGTCTCCCCGCCTTTTTTTTTCATGGAGGAAACTAAGATCTATTATAGGACAGTGATCTCTTTTTTCTATTGCACTTCCAGTTTAGTTCACTGAGTAGGTGTTTGTTATTGAGTATGTTGTTAGAAATCAAATCTTGGGGTATGTGACATAGAATAGAAACAACTGAAGCAAGTAGATTAAAGGGTGAAAACCCAGTATGAAAAAGAAAAATGTGTGCTGCTGTGTTTACTCTTTCTCTTTTACTCTTTCCTTCTATAAGAGAGAATGCATGCATGGTATGTGAGGTGAGTTTGAATGAATCAAAGGAAAAAGTAATTGCTATGTAATGACAAATCCAATAAAATACCATTAAAAGAGAACACTCTTTGGGTTGGGAATAACAGAGGTTAAGTTTCTATTCAAATTTAGGAAGTCAGTTCAGTCATCCAAACCTCACTTTCTCAATCTGCTCAGTGCAGATGATAATTTGTGTTCTAACATTTTTCTTAAATTTGAGATGAAGAATGAGATAAAAGGTGGAATGAGATAAAAGATGGTAAGCCAGTTTGTAAAAGTTAAAAATGCTGTCCTTCTATAAGGTATGAGGTTTTTTGTCTCTCCTGCATTACCTCGAGTATAACCAATACACTATTAGCTGCTTCTGTTAGATTGACTTTTGCCTGAGCTGGGACCAAAAAACAACCTTCTAGCTACCTCAGCAAATACTGTTATGACCAAATACCAGATCATAGAACAGTTTTGTTATAAAAACCTCATCTTGGTAATAGCAGTCATTGTCTTGGGATTTACTTGTAACATAAAGAATTCTGTGTTATGAAATTGTTTTGTTTCTAATAGTCTGTGTGTGTACATTTTGGAGAGTAGGCCAACCTTATACAACTTCTGCGAAAGAAGATGTGTTTATATGATTAATATCCACCATAAAAATTACCTGGAGGAAAATTAGATAGCGTGCTCCTTTACTTCATGCTGAACCAAAGAAGAGAAAGCAGATTGATTTCAGTACATTTCAGTGTTTCAACAGCCACATGGTTATAACAAATTGCATTTTATAAATTATATAACTTAATATAGAATGGAGAGAAAAGGAATATTTCTTTACGCTACATCTTGCTACATTGGTTATTTGGTATGTCAATTTGACTATATTTTTCTGTAACTGCTGAAAATAAGGCTATTTGCTAAGTTAAACATATCTAACCTTGTAATGTTTGGCGCCTCAAATTTTTGTTCACCTGACTGGAAGTACAGTAGAAAAAAGAGATCACTGGGACCCAGTGACAATTACATGGTACTTTCTTTATCCTTCTCAAAGGTGTGTTACCCAGACGTTTTGACTCTCCAAAATATAAACCAGTGGAAAAAGATGTCTTACCTGTAAGAATTGTAAAACAGACAAATCTTTAAGAAAATAAAACCAGAACTCTTATAAATGCAGATTTTTTTATGTAAAAATATCATTTGAAATTAAGGTGTGAATGCAAAATACTCAAGAATAAGGTGAAAAGGACAGAAGCCTTGGATTTAGAGAAGAGATACAAGCAAAGTTAGCAGAGGAAAATGATTAGAGAAATTGGCTGAAAATGATCATAAAAATGTGATATTATAAAAGGCAAGGGAAACAAGTGTAGGGAGGAGAAGTGTATAACATTGTCAATTATAGAAAATTCAAGTAAGATGAGGAAAGAAATGAGCCCATCAGATTTGGCAAGTAGAAGGTCATTGGTTGTGGAACAGTTGAGGTTGGAGCCTGATTTCATGGGGTTGTTCAGTGAATGTCGTAGATGGACAATTGTACAAATTAGGGTTCATTTAGTCACTAAAATATAATAATAAAAAATGAGTTTTTGTAGAGGAACTTATATAATTGAACAATGACTATGATATAATGATAAATAAAAGAGAGTGCTACAAAACTCTATATACAATCTAATTTCAACATTGAAGACACACGCGTGCACACGCACACAGAGTTAGCAATAAGACTGGAAGGAAATGAAATTTGCTAAAATGCTGCTGATACAGCCACCTGGTAGGATTGCAGCTGTTATTTTGTTGATTTTTTTTTTTTGGTATCCATCTTTATAATAAAGTTTAAAAATTTTCTCTATAAAATTTGTATTAATTTTATGATAAAAGTCTGAAAAAAGAAAGTGGGTGAGGAATGATTATTCTTTCAGGGAACTTGAATGAGAAGGAAAAACAAGACATCAGGTAGAAGTGAGATTATGCCATGTACAAAGATTATATTTTTACTTTCTGGTTGAGTAGGGATATTTATACTTAATAAGTTAAATTTTAAAAACATTTACAGTGTTAGGAAAGAAGGTAGGTGCAAAAGTGTGTTTGCAAATTTATCAGATGGGAGAATAAGTGTTACAGCAAGATCCCAGAGGAGAAAGAAGAAAGTACAGTCAAGAGGACATAAAAAGAGACCTTTAGAATGAGAAAGGACAGGTTCTATTCAGAAATTTGAGGAAATAGTATGAGAGTCCTCAAGAGAACACTAAGTTTGAGGTGGAGGAGGCTGGTATAGGTTTGGATTAGCCCCTGAGGGGGGGTGGAACACAGAGAAATGTTTCAGGGCCATGTAAAAGGAATTCCTAGTAAAGCTGAAGGTATTATTTCATGTTGGGCACCATAAATTTGCTATTATAACTATTCATGTGGCTGTGAGATCTTCCCAAGTTTTGTCAGCATTCTGATGCTGAAATTTTGCAGAAGGGAGGCGATGGAAGGTTAAGTGAATTCATACAGCAATTATGCTGCGAAGAGAAAAGTTGAAATGATTCATCCTGGGGTCTAGGTCTGATAAGGGGCAGCGTGAAAAGTATGATGGAGAGAGAGAGAAAGAGGAAGTGGGGGAGAGAGCGGGAGTCAGAGACAGAGGGTTTTGTGGTAAGAACAGTTCATTTCACTTAACATTTCAAAGGGGAAGTCTCAGGTCCAAGATGCAGCTCTCGGAGTTGATTGTTGAAAATTAATTGTAAACATTGGTATGCTACAGCTGGCTCGTACCTGCTCGTGAGAACTGGTTGCTAAATTTTCAGGAATATTGCAAGGTGGTTGTTAAACACAGCCATCCTTGAAATTGCATATGTTGAAAGTATTTACATCATGGAAATTGGTAAATGCTAAAAACCAAGGCTTTTTGCATTCAGAGAGCCCTTTTACCAGTATATCATTGAGTGTAAATGTTGTTTGGAGTCAAGATCAAATAACTTTATTGGATAAAATATCTCTATGTATGTTAAAGACACTCATGGGTAGATCAGGTTGCAAAGGAAGGAAACTCCATGAGGTGGGAGTCAGTATTTTAATTTTGAAGATGTCTTTAGGAAATTTATTAAGTTATCATAAGATACAAATATCAAACGAATTATTAGTAAAATGGCTGTTTTCTAGCTCTGTCCCCCCCCCCCACAGCTTATACACTCCCTTTGACATAGCCAGTACTGGGCAAAACAAAATATGCTAATACATATTTTTTATCCTTACTTATGTTCTTTTATTTGTCCACTAGTTCATTCAATACATATTTATGTGATACTTCATGTAAGCTACTACAGCAGATAATGAAAGGACTCAAAATAAATGTTGACCTTTACTCTCTGAAGCTTATATTCTAATGGAATAATCACATATACATGTGTAAAAAAAAACCACAAATCACTTTCAAAATGTGGAAAGTTCCAAAGGAGTTTATTCTTATAAATGCTTTGAGGTGGAGGAGGAGTGAATGGTTGATTCTCTTCAGGGACTCATGGAAGCTTGACAAAGCAATAGCACTCTTAGGAATGAATATTTTCAAAGTCCAGATAAAGTAGAAAAACTATGATAGGCCTAGGAAGATATTTGAATAAAAGCAATAAGAAGTAAGGATGCAAAATAAGTTCAGAAAAAGTATATGTAAAGCAGTCTACCTGCTGGGTAGGGCAGATAGAATAAAAGATGGACATATAAGAGGAGGCTGGGTTATTGGGTTGATATTAGACTATTGCTGGCCTTTAGTGCTAAGATGTTTGAGCTTCATTCTTAAAGCATAGGGTACAATCTGATAGAATTTCTGCTTTAGAAAGATCACTGTATAGAGGAAATGTTGCAAAGGGGAGAGAGAGAATGTGTATAAGACAGGATTCAGTTGCAGTAATACAAGCCCTCCTAGCAACTTTAAGTAGAAAGGGATTCAGTATAGGGAATTACTTGTTGTATAATCGTATCTGAAAGACTGGAGGAGGCACTCTGCATAATAATTCTCAAAATAGCACAGTGAAACTGATTTGCAAGAGAAACTATAAGCTTTCTTACAATCAGGAAGATAGAAAACCAGGAGGCTGCCTCTGTTGTCAGTGCCACTCACTGTCTTTTCAAATATCACAAAGCTAGTGACAAGAACTTTTAAGACCACAAAATCTTTAATAGAAAATTATGTATAAAATTAATATCTATTTATGACAAACAGTATAAACATGCTAAAATCCAGGGGATCAAACCATGGTACTTTCATTCATTAACTGCTTGACGAACCTCTGTAATAATTTTTTCTATAATTTTTGGCTACAGATTCTTTGCTCATTTCTTCATATGACAAAAATTCTGAAAATTTTTTATGGGAAAGAAAGAAAGAATTCAGTTTTTTGTCTAGCAGAGTTGATAAAAATTTATAAATTGATACTTTAGAAAAGTTTCTTTTACTTTTACATAGCCACATATATTTTAATGACTTTTATCAAATTTGAGAAAACACCTATTATGTTTCTTCCATATGTGATATAAAAGCAAAAATTTCACCCAGCAAAATTAAACAGGCAAGGCTGACTTTATTCAAGGCTATTGCAATAGGGGAGAGAGGTCTGAGCTTAGTTTGAACTCAACTTCACTAAAACAAAAGGAAGGACGGCTTCTAAGGGTTCAAATGAATAAGACGGAAAATACAAGCAGATGTTGAGGGGAGGTTGACCAGTGGAAGGTGTCCAGCACACCGAGTTATTCTGAGTTTGCATTTTCTTGTCTGTGACTAGGCCATCTGTGTTTGCTAAATGATGCCAATCAAAATTAGGCTCTACTGTCCCAAGAGGGCTGGGACATAGGGATGCTCTCTTCCTGGTGATTACATTTCAAAGGGAAAGCTCCCAAGTTTTTCAGAAATCTTTCCTGGACTATAAAACTGGCAAGAGGCTTTTTAAAAGATTTACATATCAAGGGGTAGGGAAAAAAACTTACAATTATAAGCTTTCTAAAGAAAATGCTCTAATAAAGGGGAGGTCAGGATCTGGAGCCAGGAAGAAGCCTGTCTAAAGCTTAGTCAGGCTGAGGGAACATTAGGGTGTCCTGATCAGTGAACTAACATTTCAGTGCTTTTCAAGTTTTCCTGTGAAGGGACTCTTTAAATACCTTTTGAATTGATGGAATTGATTAGTTTATCATTGAAAGCATCATTGTAACAGTATTTTATGATTTTGTGGTATTTCTGTTGGTATCTGTATTAATCTCAAATCAACAAGAGTGGTATATATGTGTCCAATATGTTCATATGATTAACATTAAATTGAAATATCAAAAAATGATCCTAATAGCCTATGCATCACTTCTATTTGAAATGTGCCTCTTTTATTAATAAATTGCCTTTTTTGGTCACAATCTTGGAAAAAGATGCTACAATATGCTAGTCCAGATCAGAATAATTTTTAACTTATTCCTACAAATGTTACAAAAACCTAAGATCACATGATTACATGGCTGGGCCTCCTCCTAGATCACTGAAACAAATAAAGGACAAGAAGCTTAAGCAACAGTAGCTTCTGGTGAAATTAAACTCTAATGTTGGAGCCAAACTTTGAGCAAAAAGGAATTAAAGAGAGAAGCTGAGGGTAATGCAGGAGGTTTTGGCACCCCTTCCTTACAAGAATTGTCCTTCCACAGTTCCCAAAATCCTGGGAGAGACTTCCTAAGAGTGCACTTAGAGGGTGGCAACCGCTTCTCTCCCAATCAAAAGCCCCCCTCTGCCCATAAGCCAAATCCAGCTCACCCACTGGACTCATAAGGCTCAGAAGCTAAGAATGGTTTTTACATTTTTAAGTGTTGAAATAAAATCGACTATTATTTTGTGACACACCAAAGCTTTCTAAAATTGAATTTCGGTATATGCAAATAAGGTTTCACTGGAAAATAACCATGACCGTTTGCTTACATATTGTCCGTGCCAGCTACTGTGCAGATTGAATAGTTGTGACAGAGTCTGGGAAGTCAGAAATATTTCCCAGCTAGTCCTTTATAGACAGTTTGCTGACCCTTGGTCTACTTATTCTCACCAATTAATTAAACATAAATTTTTGATAACTGACAATACTTAGTAGTAGTAGTATTAATTTGCCTCCTACTAGACATATGTGGCCCTTATTTAATACAAAAAAACTGAATAGTGTGGTGGTTTCAGATATTGTGACATGCCCCTCGGGGAAAACATTTTTTAATCAGCCAGTCTTTTGTTAACCCTCAAATCGTACCCTACAGGCAGTAGGCCTCCTCTTCTTTGCAAAAGTAATATCACTGTAGTTAAATATAATATAGTAAATAAAATTAAATTTCAAGCTGTCCTGCTGTTTAAAGAAACTCTATGAAAATTCAATCAGCGGCATACTTTTAATTTCACATCATCTGATACTGTTAGGGATTCAGTGACAACAAGCCCGGCAGTTTTCTCCACAGTTTTCTATTTTCCTTGAATGTAAATGTTTCAGCTGCGCCCTGAAGACCAGGGAGAGAAACCCGATGTGTGATTTGTATCAGTCAGAATTCTGTTCAGCTGCATGAAACAGAAACTGAACTACACTTGAGAAAATAAGATTTTGTTTTTTCCCCTCAATGTAACCTAAGTCCAGAGGTAAGGAGTTCGAGGCTAGGATAGCAGCTCAGGATTGTAATTTTTAAAAAGGGTCGGCAGATGGGGTGGGGTGGGGTGGGTGTGGGAACTCCTTTCTTAGCATTTGTTTAGCTTTTCATCTTATGGGCATGAAATGAGGTCTCTGTCTTCTAGGGTCTATCAGATTTTAAGGTGGGGAAAGGGGAAAAGCACAAAGGGCAAAAGTAAGAAAGCCTGAAAATTATATTTAATGAACAATTCTAGTGCAAACACTAATATAACAAACACTACCTGCCAAGCACTCTTAGGATCTCCCCAAATAATAATTCATTGATGATATGGTAACTAAGTCCATGCCCTAATAAGCTCTTTGGCCAAATCATGCTACCTGGCCATCCCTGGAGGTAAAGAGGTCTTGGAAGGTAAGCATTTCATATTGGGCACATTTGACACATGAGGTTCTATTAGAAAGGAACAGTGGAAAATTGGATATTGGGCAGATAATCAACATAGTTTACCCCAGTGGGTAAAAGAGGGCCAACGTGGTGGATGAGAGTCACTTCGACTGTCTTGAAGATTTGTACCAGTTGTGGAGGTCAGACAGACAAAGCAACCAGAGGCATGCCATGAATCATACTGACTTTTACAATCATTTAAATGACTAACTTTACTGTGGCCTAAACTGATTATTGTAGTGGCTCTTCTCTTGTTCTCTTTTAATTGAGAGCTACCAACTCACAAAGCTGGGAGTTGGGGAGTTAACAAAGGACAGCATGCCTTACCTCCTCCCCGGAGAAGGTCTGATGGAGAATGGCAGAGAAAAATCTAAGATCTTCAACTCCTCTGTATTTTCAGTAGCTTCATTGGCATAGAGAGTCTTAACTTGCCTAACAAAATCTAGAAGGCGAGTTTCAATTCTTATGATCCTTTATTGCCTCTGCAGGGCTTAACACAGAGGGGATACTCAAACTTTGTTCAGTGATGTATAAATACGAAGGCAATTTACTCAAAAAACTGGAATTTCAACTTAGGGACAAGTCATTAACTCCTGTTAATATTCAGCTCACTCCATAAGATCAGTGACTTCAAGGGATAAGAGTCATATACCCTAGAAATCCACCTCCTACATGAAACTACTGGGAAATGTTTCCATTTTTTTCAGTATATTCCAAAGTGGAATTTGGTGTTTATAGAATATTACTGTAGGAAGAGACAATTTTTTGTCATTATATTCCATCCTCCCACTGATTTTTATGATATTTTTGATGAGACAACTGGGACTTAGAATAGTGGAGTGTCTACCTCTATAGGGTTCGTATGTGTGACTTCGATGTTTTTTCCTTGTTTGTATTTAATCCATACAACTTGAACCTTATACTTGTTAGCAAAACTCTGTTCTCCCCATCATGTCATACTTCTGTGAAGAGGACAGTCTAACACTGATACAGCATCAAAAGGAGGCAGCATCATTTTGGGGGGCCTGATTTCTATACTATTTTTATCACTACATCATAAACATCCTTTAAAAGAAATTGATCCTTTTAGGTTATGAAGTCTATATTTGCTTGCAAAAGGGAAATGCTTTTTCAAATTGGTTTTCGACAAAAATAACAGCTGTTCCCACTTCCAGAGGTGGGGGGAAGTTTAAAAAACTGTAATTTATTTTCTGGGGAGGTGGCATGGTGTGCTGGAGTAGAAAGAAGGATGGGTTGTATTTTCTCTTGTTGATGCATTATATTGCAATGAGTTATTATGCATAAAGAAGTACAGAGGCAATTCGTTTGAGCTGTTTCTACAGAATACAACTTTCTAGATACTTTGTTAGAACAATTATACATGTCTCATTTATCATAGAGAGGCAGTATGACTTGTTGAAAAGAACATGGATTTGTTGTCAAAGAGACCTGAGTTTGAATCACTGCTATGCCACATAGTAGCTCTAGGATCTTGGACAAATCACTGACCTCTTTGATCTTTCCTTTCTATAAAATTGGAACAATAACTCATAAAATTGTTGTGAGGACTACTTTAAAATGGCCATTTATTTCCATTCTCTTCTTGTGTGTTTTCTTTGCACAGAGGGAAAAATTCATAAAACTACTGGACCAGTTGCATAACTCTTTAAGGATTGACCTGTCAAAGTATAGGGTATGTACAAAATGAATTGCTTAAAGGTAAACTGTTGTGTTTGGTCCAGGTGATTTCTTAATCATATTATAAAAATTACTCAGTAAGTAATAGAAAAGTAAAAGTACTGATCTCAGGGCCTGCCACACTAGAAGTAATCCAATACATCTCCTTTGTTGTTCAGGTACTTTGCTCCACATCAACCTACAATAATACTCCATATGTGTGTGCACCCACACACGTGGCTTTAGTTTTACAATTTTTTTTAAAGCCATCAGATTTAGTGACCTTCAGCTAATTTATGCAGTAGACATGTGGGCCAGTACTCATTTTAAATCTCATCCTTTGTTAGTGACATATATTGCTGATATTTTCCCAATTTCTGAGATTCCTACTGGGACTTAATGCTTGCTTCTCTCTTCTACATGAGTACAGTATCCTCTGTCAGAGCTACCCAGTGATTGTTATCAACAATTCTGTATTTCACCTCCAGGTGAAACACATCCACACATCCATACACGAAAATATACTCATGTATGTAAGTATGTAAATATACACACATATGATTTTAGTTATAAAATACCTTAGTTACAAAAAATTTAGTTACAAATTTTAGTTACCATAACTACAGATGTTCTTCTACATCTTACATTTTTAAATAATTTATTCTAAACATCTTTTCTTAGTTGTACCTATGTATCTCTCATGCATTCAGTTTTAATTAGTCTCTTCTTGACAAATGCCTTTAATTGCATATTTCTGGGAATTATAATACCAAATTTTGTGAAACTCATATTTCATGTTGGAACTAGGGCCAGCATGAGATGAGAACCAATGGTCCATCCATTGAAAAAGATTTTGGGGGCAAGAAGGGCCTTGGGGCCACCTCATTCGCCATCTCATTATTTAGGCAATCCAATTCTGCTCTAGTACACGTAGGTCTAGAAGTTAGTTGTGGTTTTCCTGATGGCTCTTTAGAAAGCCAGTCTGAAGCCTTGTTAACATTAGAAGTTTCTCACTGTTAAAATTATTTCTTAGTTCAAACAGTTCCATAATTATACCTTTCCTTTCCTTCAAAATTCTGAATATCTGTATTTTTAAATGCTATTTCTCACCAAACCGCACTAATGGAAACTTTTTGTTGAAATTCACAATGTTTCAGGAGAGACTATGCAGTGCAACCTTATTTTTTAACATTTAAGTTTCTTTGTGACTGAAAGTAAATATAGTACTTGTATAATTTCCATACTATTTTTTAAAAAATGTATCTATCTTGGGAAAATCAATTAGAAAAATATTTTCAAATTTATCCTGTACTCCCTTTTAGAAGCAAAACTATTTTATGAACAAGGTTTAATAATATCATAGCGTTGCAATAATGATATTGTTTTGCATATTTTATTGCATTGTGAGGATAAATATGAGTGTGGCTTTCTAACACTAAAAAGTTAACATTTCCAAATTGTTTATTTTCTATATTTTATGATAAAATATTTTAAGAATACTTTAAGAGTGTTTTTAAAAAATTTTTATGTAGTTTATTTTTCATTTTCTTTCACAGGAAGCTAGTTTTAGTTTATTTTCCCACTGGAGGTTTAATGCTGATAACTTTACCGATTTTCTGTTTCCTAATTAACCAGGAAAACTTTCCTGCAAGCAATACTGAAAGGCTGCAAGACTTGAAATCAACAGTCGATCTGCTAACAAGTATCACCTTTTTTAGGATGAAGGTATCTTATTTTATTTCACTGTCTTGGAATGAAGTAGAACACATGCATTCCCTGGTGAAGTCTTGTTTTACTCTCCTCTTAATCAAGTACTGTGTCAACCCCATTGATTAAGCTGTGCTGTCTTTGCCTGAGTTAACTGAATCTTCCAATATAAGGTGTATTGAAGAAGAGAGTATCCGAGACACTTGAAACACTCTGAAACATTCGGCTCAAATTTAGTTCTAAATTAAATCCATCTTAAACAAAGCTCTCTAGTAAGTGGGCATGGCACTTAAAATAAGAATTCCAAAGAATGGTAAATGGATATGGAGTTCACTTCTCATTTTAGTTTTAACTGAAATGTTTTGCTGATTTTTTTGCTGCAAGAGAGTAGCTGACTTTTTAAAGTTTACCCCTCAATGTTAGCAACTTCCATTTCAGCCCTAGACAAATATACTATGTCTATGTAGTATATTTGATCACCTACACCATTGGTATAATTGGCTATTATCTAACAAACTATCCAGGCATTTCTGTTTAGATATATCTCTTTTGCTTTAATAGCAAGTTCTCTGCAATCATAGTTTTGGCCAGCAATACAACTTAGGTAAAGCCTTTCCAAAACATACTTGCCAAGCTATGGGCTAAAATTTTTCACTCTTTGAAAGAGAGTATTTTGATCTTTATTCAGAAAGTTCCTAGACAGAAAAAAAACAAAAAAAGAAAGAATTTTTTTTCTTTTTATTTACCCTTGAGTTTTTTTTTCATTAGAAACTCTAAAAATGATGTTTTATAATATAAGAGAGACAGAAAACAAAACCATACTGTATAAATGGTCATTTAGATTTTTTAAAGTTTAATTAAAATTCATTTGGTTTAAAATCAGGCTAAACTGGGTAACTGGCATAAATAGTTTATGTCAGTTCTGATCTACCAGCACTAGCTGCTGGAGGAGTGTGCGGAAAATGACGGTGAGACCCAGTCAAGTTGACTGGGATTGACAAGTGATGTCTGCTATTGACACTGAGGATAAGGAATGGCATTGAGGATACTGAGGAATGGCATTAAGTTGTTCAGCACTGAGCACAGCACTGTGCTGAACAACTGGCCATGCCTCAGCCAGCCTCACAGTGCTTAAAAACACAATCTCCTCAAATTTGCAACTACTCCTTCCCCATCTTCACTACTAGCTAATGACTTTGCTTCCTGTTTCACTGGGGAAAAAAGGAGGAAAGAAAGGAGAGTGTTCTCAAACTCTGACCACAGATTCCCACCGCTCACCCCATCTAGGTACTTAATGCATGTGTCCATATACTCTTCCTTCTTTTTTGTTACTGTTGATGAGTATCTGGTATCCTAGACAAGGTCATCTCTTTCACTTGTACAATGGATTTCATCTCCTCTTGTGTACTAAAACATTGGTCCAGCAATCCTTTCCACTCTCCTGAATTATCAATTTTCCCCACCGTACATGCTGTTAATTTCCTAATATTAAAAATACTATTTGACTTCATTTTCTTCTACTACTCAGTTCATCTTTCCTTTTAATAGCAAAACTACTCAAAATAGTCATCTATGCATTTCTTTCCAATTTCTTTCCTCCCATTATCTTCTGACCAATTTCCTCCTCCAATTATATTTTTTTTCCTTATCATAGACAGCGTAAGTCACTCTTGTACAGTTCTATTAGTTCTGACAAATGTGTAGTTGTATAACCACCACTGCAAGATACAGAACAGCTCTGTAAGCCTATAAAATTCCCATGTAGTCAACCCCTCTCCCACACACTGACAACCACTGCTTTGTTCTCTAGCTGTGGCTTTGCCTTTTCCAGAACATCATGCACATGAAATAATACATAATGTAGCATAACACATTAGATAATCATCCATGTTATTGAGAGCATCAACAATTCACTTCTTTTTATTGCTATTAATAAGTAGTAATTCTTTGTTATGTGTGTACTATAGGATATTTATCCATTCACTAATTGACAGGCATTTGAGTTGTTACCAATTTGGGGTTATTACAAATAAAACTGTTATAAATGGGCATGTACAGATTTATAGTATAACCATAAGTTTTCACTTTCTTTTGATAAAATCCACAGCACCAATGTATGAGAGTGCCACTTGTTCGGCATCTTCTTGTGAATCTCTGGGTATTTTCCTTCCTTCCTTCCTTCCTTATCTTATTCATTCTGATAGGAATAAAGTTGTGTTTTACTGTGGTCTTCATTTTATTTCTCCAAAAATTAATTTTGAGCATCTTTTCTTGGGCTGATTTGCTATCTGAACATCTTCTTTTGTGAATAATATGTTGAATGTTTTTACCCATTTTCATTAACTTGTTTTTTTTATTGTCAAGGGTTTTTAAAATATTTTTTAAAAACTGATAGATAAAATTATATGTATTATGTACAACATGATGTTTTGAAATATATATACATTATGGAATGGCTAACTTCAGCTAATTAACAAATGCTTTATCTCATGAAGCTGTCATTTTTGTGGTGAGAACATTTAAAATCTACTCTCTTAGCATTTTTCAAGAACACAGTATTGTTGAGTTTTGAGAGTTTTTTATATTTTGGATACAAGTCTTTTGTCAGATATATGATTTGCTAATATTTTCTACTTGTCTTACCTTGTTTTTTCATTCTCTTAAGAGCACCTTTTGCCTAGCAAAAGTTTTTAATTTTGGTCTACTTTATCAATTTTTCCATTGTGAATAATGCTTTTGGTCAAACCAAGATCACAAAGAGCTATTCTTATGTTTCTTTAAAAATTTTTATTTTACGTTTTATATTTGGGCCTATATTTTGTTTAGAGTTCTGGGGCTTTTTTTGTTACTGTTTTTGTTTGGTATAATTTTGAAGTATGGGCCAAGGATAATTTTTTACCCATTTATGTTCAATAGTTCCAACACTATTTATTGAAAAGATTTTCCTTTCTCCATTGAATTGCCTTTGTACCACTGTAAAAAAATCAATTGACCACATATGTTTGAGTCTATTTCTGAACTCTATATTGTTCAATTGTCTATATTTTCACCACTACCATCCTGTCTTGATCACTACAGCCTTATAGTAAATCTTAAAATATTAAATCTTAAAATTCACCCTTATTTTTTGAACCCACTTCAATCAGACATTTACCCCCCTCCCTTCACCAAAAATGTTGTCAAAGTCACCAGTGACCATCACTTTTCTAAATCTAGTGGTCAGTTATGGATCCTCATGTTACGCTCAGCAGCATTTAACACATTTCATCACTCTTTTCTCCAGGAAGCCCTTTCCTCTCTAGATTCTAGAACATTCCTCTTGTTTGATTTTCCTCTTATCTCATTGGCTGCTTTTTCTGGTCTCCACTGCTTTATTCTATTTCATTTGCCTGATGTCATGGGGTTAGAGTGACATAGGAGTTATTTCTTTGACCTCCTCTCTTCTCTATCCATACGCATATAGTATTATTTCTTTGTATTCTTCTGTAAGCTAATAATTTCCAAATTTGTATCTGTAGCCAGAATATTTACGCTGCTCTAGACTCATTTATCAAAGAGTCTACTTGAAATTTACTTGGGTGTCCAATAGGCTTCTTAATCTCAAGCTGTCCTAGACTAAGTTTATGTCCCAGCCACAGTCTTCCCATTTAAATTGAGGCCAATTTTATTGTACCAGTTGCTCAGGCTAAAATCTTAGGGTCTATGTGACTCCGCTCTTTCTCTTACACCAATCACCCAATCTGTCAGCAAACCCTGTTAGCTCTTTCTTCTAAAATTTACCAGAATATGATTCCTTCTAACAATTTCTAGTCCTACCACCTTGGTCCAAGCATTATCTTCTTTAGACTGAATTGTTACATTATTCTCATAACTACTTCTTTTTTTTTTTTTTTTCACTTGTTCCATAGCCCTCCTTAAGACAGTATAAGGGAGCCTTTTAAAAGATAGTTATTTTGCTAAAGTTAGGCTATTTTGTCCTTCTGTTCAACCATCCAATTTCTTCCCACCTTGCTCAAAGCTAAGATTCTTACAATGGTCTACATGTGATTTTTCCCCTGTTTCTATCCTGTTGCTTCTCTGTCTTCATCTGCTATTGCTGTCCTCTGTAGTAATTCTATTTCATTGCAACACTTCCTCTTACCCCTCCTCTACTTTATTTTTCTTTCCCCAAAATGTATTTTACTTATTTATTTATTATCTCTAGAATTTAAGCACATAAGGAAAGATATTTTTTGTTTCTTTCATTCCTTGCTGTATCACCATTATCTAGCATAGAATAAGTGATAGGTATTTGTTGAATGATATAAGAGAATGAATGATGTTGCAACTGATCACTTTAAGTGTTTCCATTTGAATGTTTACAGACATGATCATTTTCAATAAACTGTTATATCAGAAAATTAAAATGGATCTTTACACTTTTAAAACCACATTCTAAGACTATATTTCCTAAACATAGAAAGATCAACTAACAGCATTTATTGAATATGATTTAAGTAGCTTATACTGGATTACAATGTTATATTGTTGCATTTAAGAAAATAATTTGTCCATCAGGTTCTGGAGCTGCAAAGTCCCCCGAAGGCCAGCATGGTAGTGAAGGACTGTGTCAGGGCTTGCCTGGATTCTACATACAAGTATATTTTTGACAATTGCTATGAACTCTATTCCCAGCTCATAGACCCGGTAAGAAAAAAATGTGTGTCTTTTATGATCTCTGCTTTTCTGATTCTAATGTCTGTCTCAGTAAGTTTAGAATGAAAGTAAATGAGAAAGTGTGCTCATTTCATTGCACATTAACTGCAGGTTTGAGAATATTTCCGTACTTTTTCTTCACATTTGAACATCACTTTAATTTATGTGAACTAATTCCCTCCTTATAATAACTTTATATAATAAAGGACGGTCTTATTTAAGTTTTTCAGGAGAGAAATGAGTTTTAGGAGGATTTAAGTGATTTGTTCAAGGCCACACATTGGGTAAGTGGCATATTTGGGACTAAATGTTAGGATTTCCACTACTGTTCCTACGTTCTTCTAACTTACACTGCCTGCCTTATCATTTCAACTTTCTTATTATTTCACCTCATAAAAGTGATAGATGAAGAAATTTTTATAGACTATGTGGTAAAATTGTTATGTAGCTTAATTAAGAAATATCTCAAAAATGCAGAAAATAAATCAAATATGCATATATTTACCACCTAGATAACCAGATGTTAACATTTAGTAGTATGTCTCTGCTCTTTATTGTTTAAAGGCATGAAATGTTTACATGTAAAGTGGCATTTTGCTTTGTACTTCTTGCCAACTCTGTCCCCCTTCCTTCCTTATTCTTTAGAGATGAACATTGTTCTAATGGTGAATTTGAACATCTTTTCACATATGTTCAATAAACACTTGAGCTTTACTTTCTATGAATTGCCTGTTAACCCTTTGCTAATTCTTCTCTTGGCTTGCTTCTCTTTTATTAATTAATTTGTAGCAGATTCTAAATATATTCTGGGTACTAATCCTTTGTTCTGTGGATTTCATATACTTCCTTCTTTATAATGTCTTTTTGTTGTATTTTCTAATGCACCCTATGACACATATTGCTATTACTTCTACAAAACTGGTGTTTGGGGATAGCTTTTAAAAATGTATCTGTTGCCTATCCTCTTTCCTGAGGATATTGAAAACTGCTTTAGATATTGAAAACCATGTGATTACTCACGGAACTTTCTGGTTACTTGGGTGGGGAAAATTCTAGAAATAAAGTATTGGATGAAGACAAGTAGGACTCTTCCAACTGGATTTTAAGCTAGAATTCATATAGTACTACATCTTTGTAGGATTGCTGATTCCTTTGGCTAATAGGAGAAAATAATTAATGCTGGAGTTTGACATTATATAAACAAAACAATATATAACCACATACTTGTTCATAATTTTAGCTTATTGACCCTAATAGATATGCTCTAATTTAAAAACATGGTTCTATGGGATTTCTAGGGATTAAACTAGCCCTCACATGTACTTTCTCCATAAGTGCCTTCGTAATGGCTTCCCTTTGTGTGTTCTCTACTCTCTATCTTCCTCCCACAAGGCTCTTGCAATTCTTCTACATTTTCAACATCATTGTCTTTATTTTACCTAAAGGATAAGATTGAAACTTTTTATCGTACCATGTAAATTACCCATGCATAACTTTGTAATCGATATTGCCAGACTTTACCAGCTTCAATTTCCTACTCACTTCCATCTCAAACCAAACTGGTCTTCTCTCATGAGCCTTAAATTCTATAATTTCCATGAATCAGCCATTGTCTTTCACATTCCTACATTTATGTATACTGTTCTATATGCCTAAAATGCCCTTTCCCCACTCCCTGCCTTCATTAAAATGCAGCTCAAATATGACCCCTGTTAAAGAAAAAAATTATTCATGATACTCATTGAGGAATGGTAAAGCAGACTATTTCAAGAGGACTATTGTGATAGTTATACAGGAAGGCTACCACAACAGGGTTTTATAGTATGAGAGAGATAATGGGCGTGACTCCTAATACCACAAGGAAAAGTGGGAATTTATAGCCAAGGAGCTGAGGTTGGGGATGGCAGTCACTGGATGACAATCACTAAAAGAAAACATTCAGGGGCAAGGGGGGATTCTGACTAAACAGATATGACAGGATTCTTGCTGACAGCAGACCAAGGTGGTCAGATACCCCCTGGATGATGGTAGAGGAAGGGAACCTGATAAGATATCAAAGGGTGATCAGTTGCTGAGAGTGGAAGATTTTGGCTAAATTGACTTAGCAGGATTCTTGCTAAAATTTGACAATGCAATGAAAACTCGAAAGTTTAGACCTAGTTAAAAAGAGAGCTGAGAAGAGTCTGACCAAAGTTTGGCCAAAGACAGAATCTCTGTCACCTCCTGGTCTGCTAATTCACACTCAGTGGATGAATCAAACCACCAAGGTAAAGTGGCATACCTTACTCAGTGTCTTTCTAATACATAAATGTTTATAATAATAAACAAATTAAACAGTTTATTTCTATAATAGAACCTCATTGGCAATTCCCATAAAGCAAACATGCCCCTAACAAAAAAATAAATGAAGTGTGTCATATCAAAATAAATCTAATAGAATTTAATATTTCCTGACTTGGCTTTTAAAACAAAATACTTACATAATTTTCTTACTAACTAGTCTTCTTTTTCGGTAAATATATCTATAGATTTTATATGAAATTTTATCAATGTAGGGGATGCTTGGGGCTAAGCTTTAAATCTAATTAAAAACTTTTCTATAAAAAATTGTTATCATTTGAAATTCTAAAGGAAGCAACCACTGGAGCTGAATAATTTAGAATATTAACCCTTCTGAAGCCACTTAGGAATAATTCAAATGATTAAGGCTCATCTCTGCTCAGTTGTCTGCAACTGCATTCTCCTGGGTATTCAAGTTAAGATGTTTTTGTCTCATACCACACATCTGACTTGTCTTCAAATTATGATGATTTTACCTTCAAAGTTAAATACCTTCACTTAAAAATGAATGCAGAGTCTGAGCACTTTTCACCAGCTGCTCCATGCTTCTATCCTGGTCCGAGACCATCATCACTGGTCACTTGGATTACAGCATAACTTCCTAATAGAGCTCTATGCTTGTGACCTACCACCTTACATCTGTTCTCAACAGAGCAGCCAGAACGATCCTTTTAAAAAGTAAATCACATTATGTCACTCTTCTGCACAGAATGTTCCAAAGGCTCTTTATGAAGTCAAATTCAAAGTCCTTACGGTGTCCTATAAAACCTCACCTGGTCTGGCCCGTGTTGCACTTTCCGCCTCGCTTACTCTAATCCTTTCCCGTTTGCAACACATCACTACGTCCCTGGAGAGCCAAGGAAAAGTTGATACACAGGGAAGAAACATGAACAAGGCTGTACCCCTGCTATTCATGGCAGTGGCAGTGCTTATGACAGCACCTAGCAGGTGCTTAAAAAAGTATATGTTGAATGAACTGAATAAATGAATAAACAATGTTTCCTATCAAACAATACAATAAGGATTTATAGGCACATTTGGTAGATTATAAACAAGACTGAACGAAGTGCGCTATTCTGTGGTAGACTCTCAGTGCTTGCCTAATGCCCCTGCAGGTACACTGAGTCACGTGGCAGGGTCCTGGGCAATGAGATATGGGAAAAATTAATGAAATCTACTTCTACTCCCAACCCATGAAAACATCTTATAACCTGCAGTGAAGAACCCGAAAGTATACATATTCCAGAAGCTACCAGATGGAGAAGGGCTGCTCAGCCAGCTTCAGACTTTGGATATTTAAAAATAATCCTTTATTACATTAATTCACTGAGATTTGTAGCTGTCATCACAGCACAATTTGGCTTATTTTGATTGATAGACCTTTAGATCCATTTCCTACCTGCCACTTCTACTATCCATTTAAAATATGTCCATGTTTGTGTGACTATCCTATTTATAAGTCTTGACCTGGCTCCTCCTTAAACTCTTTGCTATTATCCAGAGTCCCTCTGAGGTTTAAGCCCTGACTATCCCTTTTTACTTCAACATCATCTCCACCTTGCATTCCATGCTTCAGCATGCTAAACTCCATGATGACTTCGCCTGCATTATCTTCACCTGCCTGGAGTGTGCTTCACTTCCCCAAGCCCTTCTCCTGATGGCTAACTCCAGCTCAGCTGACCTTCAGAAAGCCTTTATAACCTCTTCTAGCTGGATTAGGTGTTTCTGTTCCCTGTTCTAACAACCTCTTGTCATGATACCACCAGTGTAGTTATTAGGCCAAATTTATCAGGCACATAATATGACATCAGTTTGGCCCGTCTTTCCCTGTAGGCTGTGAGTTTCATCTTAGTATCCCCAGTGCCCTGTGGCACACCTGACTCAGAGTAGGATTGATAAAGTACTTTTCTAATAAAAATAAAATTTTATAAAAATAGCATTACCTTAATTAGTTATTGATAGTCTCCTTCAGAGAATCTACTTTAAAACCTATGGTCAAGAAAATGATGTCCAATATCAAAACCCCTGAGTTCAAATCTTGGCTCTACTACTTAGTTCTATAGGCTTTGATGAGCTATTTAGCCTCTGCATGTCTCAGTTTTTTAGGGCAAAGTTTTGATATTCGTGCTACTTCTATGTTATCTTTATTCTCTCTAGGTGGTATCAAGCCTGAAACCAAAAATTAAGAATTCCAAGGCTGTTAAATTCTGATTATTTAAATGTAGAAGCATATTTTCTCTCTCCAGAGGGACTTTGAAGAAACATGTAAAACTAAAATGCTTGGAATGGTAAAGGAAAATAGATTTGATAGAAATGTCAAAATAGTTGTAGTTAAAAGAGCAGAATTGAAGTGTGGTCTTCAAAGGCTGGCTGCACAGTCAGTGGGTGGCTAAATCACCAGGCTCCATGTTTATGCTTCAGCTTAGCAAAACGAAGAACACCAGTGTGTCAATGTGAGCAGAGGTCATTGGTCTCATGCATAGAGATAAATGAGAGATCAATCTATAAACTATGATGGATACTCATTCAGCAAATATACACTCAGCATTATTATATGCTAGGCACTGGTGTAGGTTCTGAGGACACCTCAGGGAACAAGTGATAGTTTCTTTAATTAAATAAATGAATACATACGTACGTACGTACATACATACAAACAGACTTGAAATGTATATATATCGTTCTCTCCTGGAAGGGTATGTAAATGAAAAGAAAATCTGTAATCTGAAGGTTGCTTTAGGAATGTGGAACAACAGCAGGAGAAATTAGTTGGATAATCTTAACAGTGATTATCAATGGCTAGAACATGTCCATTTTACTAAAATCTACATAAAGAGATTTGTGGGATGCAAGGATAAGATAGTCTTTGTAAGAGTGTTTCTAAAGGAATGACTCTGGGCTAATGTCACAGCAACAACTCAGTTGCATGGAAATGAGTAAACCAAAGAATTCTGCAGTAGACCAGTGAAAATGTTTATCAACTCACTTCTGCAGCCCTCACCCACCTCCACCCTGACCTGGAAACCTGTTTACACAGAGGTAATCCACAGAAAAATATCAAAAACCAATAAAAATCTTTTTGCCTAAACATGCTGCTACATAAACTATAAATTTTTGGCATATTTTAAGTTGTTTATCGAATAACTGCCTAAGAAAATTATACTAAGATATATATATATTATATCATATTTTTAATTTTGAAGTACATCTAGGCATGATTTTTTTAATCTGATTTTGAATTTGATTAGAAAGTTTTAAGCTAAAAATAAATAAACAAGAACAAATTAAAGTTCTTGACATTCATGTAATAATTTCTTTTGAAAAATCATTTCCCTAAATGTGTTTTGTTATAAGGAAGCACCAGTGAAATACATATATAATATCAATAGAACACATTTCATTCTTTATAACTTTTGGATACATACACCTCCACATGCATATATGAAAAATCACATATATATGCTTAGTCTCTTTGTTTCCCTCCCAAATGAAATTCCCTCTCCTCTTACCTGAGAGGTAATCTGTGTTACATATTTGATATTAGCTTTCTGGTTCATCTTTGCCTACATTTATTTTATTTATATATATATTATCCTTTTGTGATATAGTCTTTATCTCTATCAACCTGTGATATACTACATTGTAGAAATAGGCAGTACAATGGTATGGTTATATGTACTAATTCTAGAACCAGACTGTCTAATTTTATTGTTGAATTCTTCTGTAATTTGTAAAGCTCAATATTACTTTTTAAGAGCTATCTATGCTGATACATGTAGGTATAGTTTATTGACTTCTTACAGCTGCCTACAGGATAAATATAGTACAATTTATACATCAATTTTGATTTGTTATTATTACAAATAAGGGTACAATGAAGATCTTTGTGGTGGAGGTAATGTGTACAACTTGTAGTCTGTTCTCTTAAAGGACAAGAGAATGCTCCCCTTTCCCCTATTTTTTCCTTTCTATGAGAAAGAGCGTGGACTTAATTTTGTGCCATCTTATACCATGTGGGAAAAAAAGCACTCCCTACTTTTTCACATATATTGTAATACCCTTTTATTTGTCTGATTTCCACAGTAAACATTGAGCTTAATGAAAACAGATACTCCATGTTCTTATTATTTCATTTATAGCCCTTAGTACTATGCCTCACATGTAGTAGCAGAAATCCATAATACGTACTAAGTGAAAATTCTATCAAAAACATATATATACCACAATTTTGGTCAAGTGATCTGAAATTCCTTGGGAAAAAGAAAATATCCTCCTAGAATGCTTTAAATTGGCAACTTACATGAACTTAAATGTGCCAAATTTCAGAAAATCTATGCTTAATTTATAGATGCATCTTTTTCAGTTATTTTAATCAAAAAAGTTAGTTTAGCTGTTTGTCTTTTTCCTTTACCATTGTTTTTGATCTAGCCAATTTCTAAATAATTCAGTAATTAAAGTTAAAAATAAAACGTGCCCTGAAATTTACAAGTAAGAAAAAATACAATTCTGTAACTCTTAATTTGAAATATTATTTAAATAATAACCTTTAAGAAACTGGCTATAAAGTGTCCTTGATTTTTCTTAGATTTTTTTTTCCAGAAACACATACTTTCTTATGTAATCATTAACTTTATTAGGAATGATGTTCATTCTGAAAGGAAGGTGCCTACTTAACATGTCACATGATTATTGTCTTAGCACTATCTGAGTAAATATGGTCACATTTTTTAAAAGACTTAATTTTCTTTTATCATTTGATTATTATAAAAGGTATAGGATAAAGTTATGAATAGAAAATTTCTTCTTAAATACCAGCTTCATAAGTGATATATAAAATTTCACTTGTTAAAAAAGCTACTAAAAATGTGTGATATATTGCCATATCTTATGTGTTGTAAAGAAGAAAGAAACATGAAAATTCACAGCCTAAAAGAATTATCAGACAGCTTTTTCCATCACTGTATATTTTAATTTTTCTAACAAAGTCAATAAACTAAGCCACAAATGAAAACTCAATAAATTCTTAAAGAATCGATAACATATAGAGTATTTTGTGCTAGTGACACAAGTATAATTTTGTCAAAGTGTATTATAATATATGAAAAATTATAAAACCATGTTAAAAACATTGAAAAGAATGTCTAAATAAAATATGAAATAATATATTTAAAAATACAACTTGATAAAGTAATTTTATCCCATGAATGCAAGAATGGTTCAACATTAGAACCATAAATATAATGGTCAAAATATATAAATCAATATAATTCACTATAGTAGTTAACTAAAGAAGGAAGATCATGTATTTATTCAGTATACATAGAAGAGGATATGGTAAAATTTGATATCTCTTTATGATTGAAAACAAACTCTCAGCAAACTAGGAATAGAAGTTTTTGGGTTTTTTAAATTTGGTTAAGGTTACATTTTATACTTAGGTGATATTTAGGTACATTCATTTAGAAATATATAAAATCTACAAAAAATCAACAAAATAAACTATTGTTTCACATTTGAATGAATGTCATTGAAATGAATAAATGTCATTTAACAAATACAAGAAAAGTAGTATTTCTTTACACTAGAAATTATGGCACATGCATTATTAGGGAAAGGAACAGACTAGTATACAGAGTTACAAAAAATGGTCTCCCTACATGGAGAGAGGGGAATGGAATGACTGGATTCTTACCCAACACCATATACAATATGAGCTCAAGAGGATTAAAGAGCCAAATGTGAATGGTAATGATTATGATAGTAAAAGAGAATACCTTTCTAATGCAGGGCAGGAAAGACTTCTTAAAATCTCAAAGCACAAATATTAACTATAAAAATTGATCAATTTGATTATATTAAAATTGAGATGTTTTTATAAATGTATACAGTGACAAAGTTAAAGAAAAATAATAGATTGTAAAAAATTTTTGCAGTGTCACAGTTGACACTAGGTTAAGGAACTCCAACATATCAACCAGAAAAGAGACAGAGATTCTACTTTAAAAAATAGATGTGATATGAATAGGCAATTTACAAAAGAGATTACTCAAAATGTTAATAAGCTTATGAGAAGATTCTCAAACTTGTTACTAATTAAATAAATAAAATTAAAGCATCATTGAGCTATTATTTCATTTCCATTAGGTTGGCAAAAATTAGTAAACTGAGTAATGCGCATTTTCATGTTGACATAGAGACATTGAAACTCTTAGGCAATTTTCATTGGCAAGTAAGCCAGGAGCCAGCAATCCTGTTCCTGGGTATATATCTTAGAGAAATCGTCACAAAGTTTCCTAAGGAAATGTTACTAGAATATACAATATAGCATTGTTTGTGAAGCTGAATGGTTGGAGGCAACCCTGCTGTCCTTCACAGGAAAACAAGTAAAATGTAGCGGATTCGTGGTATGGAATACTATAGAGCACTTAGGAAAATGGGTTAGGTGTTTACATAGTAACATGGGCAGAAATTAAAAACAGAGTGCTAAGGGAAAAAAGGAAGAAACAGGATGTTTTATATAGCACAATACTTTTATATTTATGTAAATTTTAAATGAACAGCTAAAACAATAATAAACGCTTTGTAAGAGTGGAAAAATAGGCAAACACCAAACTAAGTATAGAGTCCTATGTAGGTCATAAGGAGATGGAATTACAGAATGGTGATAAAAAGAAACAGGTAGGTAGACATGGATGATGGATGGATGAAGAGACAAACTGAAGGAAACTTGTATGGTCTAAATCTCTGTATTGAGGTTCCAACATCTCTACCTCAAAAGATAAGTCTAAATTTCTGGAGCAAAATTTGCTGTATTTGTGATATATTTGTAATCAACTACCTACTCTTTATAAACCTTTTCAATCGGTGTGAATATAGTGTCTCACAAGTACAGAGATGAGTTAGATTTATTGTTGATTCTTTCTGCTTCGTGTGGCCAAATGCAAAAATGTGAATGGTGACACCTGAAATTGTGCAATGTTGTGTCATATGATTTTTGTTTTAACATATTCCTACTTTAGAAGTGCTCTTTATTCACAAATGATTACAGGCAAAAATGAATTCTTCTACAATGTGCTTCTTTGCATTTCAACACTGTTTTGGAACATATAGTATTTTATTGTGACTGTGTAGCTCCCTGAAAAATCAATGAGCTTTGAATCTGTTAGTTTTAAAATATAGTTGTGGGTTCAGGTGGGACATTTTAGTAAATCAAATTACTCCACATTCATGAAAAGTCCAGCAAACATAAGAAAATGGAAACAAACATTTTGTTACAATTGTTTGACTCCAGTGTTTCCTGAACGTCCCTGCTACTAAGAATCACCTGGGAGATCATTAAAACACAGGTTCTTGGCTACTTCAGACAAAAAAATAGAATCTCCAGAAAAGAGTGCCAGGAATTGTATTTTTAACAGTTTGTCAAGGGATACCTTATATTAGGCAAGTATTACATTAAGTAGGTATTTATTTGTCACTATGTACTCTGATTTCCCATTTTCTTTTAATTTTTTATCTTTTTAGTAGGTAACTAGTGAAGAAGAAAAGAAATTTCCATTGGAAATTAAATTGTAAAAAGAGCTATAGTATATTAAGAAAAATCTGCTTAAGGATTATTTTTATCTAATAATTTTCATTACTTCCCAAGGCTTAGGGTCCTCTTTCCCAGATTCCCAGAGGTTGCAGAATTCTTAATATAATTCCTTTTTAAGAGAGAAAAAAAAACCGGGTAGATGTTATCATATGCAATATAGCATTTCACACATCACAGGCATTTTATAAATAGTGGATGTAATAGTTATGATTTTTATTTACAGTACATGTAAATTAAAGCCCTAAGATTTTTATTTCAACTTGTGGTTCTACTGCTTACCAATTAGAAAGAATTGACAAAGAAATCACATAGTAGCCACTGTTATCTCTAAAATAAACAAGATACCTTTTCTCTTTACTTCAGAGTTCATAGGTTCTAAAATCAAAAAGAGATGTTGACAGTACCTAGTCAATTAGAAAGAAGTACAGGGTCATAACTAATTAAAAGAGAGAAATATAAAGAACATAGAACTCATTTGAAATATTATTTACTCAGTGATTTCCATAAAATATAGACCTTGTGTAGAAGGCAAATGTGAAATTTTAAAACAAGAAGTCAGGAACTTTTAACCATCTAAAAGAACTCCCATATGATTATGTTTGATGCATTTAAAAAAAATCACTATTTGTTGCCTTACAGAAAATACTGATACTGTTATCCTCATTTCTTTGATTTTGTTTATAAGAATATATAAAAAGTATTTAGAGTTAGGATATACCCTCCTAAGAATAATTTTGGTCATTATCAATGGTTTAGGTCCATGATCAGCAACAACAAAATCATGTAAATAAAATAGTGTCACATTAAAAATTGAAATTTCATGTGTTAATTATACACAGTTTCTTTTATTTAAAAAGTCTTATATTAAGTAGCAGATTTATTCTAAAATTCCTAGCCCTTCAGAACAGTGTCAAATAGAAGATACAAAACAAAAATACAATGAACTATGAATTATACTAACTTGTAGAATACATATGTAGTTTAACTATCACCCATAAGTGGCACCTATACATATTCACTATTAGATGATTAGCAAAGACAGTAATCCAATTTCCCCTTGTTATCTCCAGAGCAAATTAAAGGATAATGGAATCTCACAAAGAAATAACCTGGTTGCTTTTTCTATTTCCTCGTTGCATTTTATTTTCCTCAAATATGCTACGTGGCTCTCCATAGAGATGTTGTTTCCTTATCATTCTTTAGAATGCCTTATTAAAAATGCAGTTTG
>VBSM01001044.1:1634652-1674894 GCA_008086735.1 Cheirogaleus medius | reverse complement strand
ATCAACCTATTGGAAATCAGGGATTATGTTCGGGCCAAGATGAAGGAGCTAGACACGTTTTCTTTAATTCTGAAAACAACACTCTCAATTCCCAGAGAATAATAGGTCATTTTGCCTGCATCATGTGAAGAACAGCCTTGTTCCATCTTGGCCAGCATTGGGCTGTCTTAGGAAGAGATGAAGCCTTGAAATAAGACCCACCTGGATTCAAATAAAGGCCTCAATGAGGAAGATAGTGAGTCTTGGGCAAGTTATTTAATTCCTCTAAGCCTCATTTTTTTTCATTTGGAGGAGGAGGATAACAACAATTACTTCATAGGATTGCTGTGAGGATTAAGTAGATCGTGTTTGTAAATCACCACACACATAGATATTTGGAGAGGTAGTCCTTTTCTTTATCCTATCAATACTTGCCTTGTTCTTGTGCTAAAATCACTGATGGGCTATGAGTTTGGGCTACAGCACCATGCACTGAAATACAAACAGTTTTAGTTCGATGGTTCTTTTACTGATTCTGACTGCTAGCCTTATAATAAAGGGGACTACAACACAAAATATTAATAAATAGTTTGCTGGACCCATCAGGCTTACTCTGAAAGGCTGTTACTCTCCATCTGCTTACAAAGCATCTTCTCAGTATTTGGAAGTACTGGAATGTGCTCTGTAATTAAACTTGGCACTGAAGCCATATCAGAATTGCCACTGCTAGAAATGTACTACATTGTCCTTTCCTTATTTTTGGTGGCTTAGCTTCTGGCATAGTTTTCCCTCAGAACTCGTAATAGGAACAAGGATGTACAAGCCAAAGTAACATTTCTAACTCAGGAAAATCTCAACTTTGCTGTTATTCAAGGCAAACAAAGATCAGGAACCCACAATTCTGAATAAGACATATGTGGAATCAAAAAAATGGGAAGAGTTACTTCTATGGTTTGAATGTTTGTCCCTTTCAAAACTCATGTTGAAACTTAATTTCCATGTGGCAGTATTGAGAGGTTGGACCTCTAAGAGGTGATGGAGTCACAATGGCTCTGCCCTCATGAATGACTGGATTAATGGGATATCACAGAAGTGGGACTGGTGGCTTTATAAGAAGAAGAAAAGGATCTGAGTTAGCATGTTAGTGTGCCCAGCCACCTCACCATGTGATGCCCTGTGCCTCCTGGGGACCCTGCCGAGAATCCTCATCAGCAACAAAGCCCACACCAGATGCATCCCTTGACTTTGGAATTCTCGGCCTTTATAACTGTAAGAAATAAATTCCTTTTTGTCATAAATTACCCAGTGTAAGGTATTCTGTTATAAGCAACAGAAAACAAACTAAGACATTACTCAAGTATCAAAGACAGGCAAGAATTGGAATTCCATGATCATGCAGCTGAGGAATCATATTTGATCATCTCTGATTTTTAATTTCATTTTGATTTTGATTCAAATGTTATTTATTCTTTTTTAATGTATTATTTTTAATATATTCATTGGGCACACAATTAAAAAGCCATTTTTAAAAGGTACACAGTAAAAATTCTCCTGTCCATCCTATTTCCAAGTACTCAATTCTCTTCAGTGGTATAATTCTCGCCTGCCAAGTACTCAATTCCCCTTCCTGGAAGTAAACAATATTATCACTTCGCTATGTATCCTTTTAGAGATACTGCATTCATATACAAGTATATATGCTTCCCAGGTATACCTATGTTATAGATTTATGTATAGATATGTTTGTGTATATAAAGACACACAGATACAGATATATGCATCTCCTCCATTATTTTACAGAAATGGTAGCACACTATACATACTGCACTATACTTTGTTTAATTTAACAATATATCTTTGAGATGGTTTTATATCAGTGCATAAAAAATTCCAGTTTTTTATGTCTGCATGGTATTCTATTAAATAGATATTTCACAATTTATTTAACTTGTCACAATAATGGAAATTCAAGTTGTTTCTAATGCTGTTATTATAAACAATGCTAGAAAAAAACAAAATATATTATTTTGCAACTTGTAAAAATATATCTGTTGGATAAAGTTCAAAAAGATATATTTGATTGATGGAACAAATAGAATATAGATTTGTAATTTTAATAGATACTAGCAAATTATCCTCCAAGGAGGTTTTATTTATTTTCAGCTCTTCCGCAATCTATAAAGTTTCCTTTTTTCCATACCTCACACAGGCACTGTTCTATCAAAGATGTTATTTTAGACCCTTTTGGCTGCTATTAAAAAATACCTTAGAGTGGGTAATTAATAAACAACAGAGATTTATTGCATACAGTTATAGAGGCTGGGAAGTCTAAGGTCAAGGTGCTAGCAGATTTGGTGTCTGATGAGTCGCTCTCTGCTTTCAAGATGGTGATTTCTTGCTGTGTCCTCATGTGATAAAAAGGGCAAGGCAGCCCCCTTCAAACTTTTTTATGATTTTTACATTTTTTTAATTGTTTGAAACTTGTTTTATGGCCTAACATATGGTCTATCCTAGAGAATGTTCCATGTGCTAATGAGAAAAATGTGTATTCTGCAGCAGCTGAATAAAATGTTCTATAAATGTCTGTTAAGTCCATTTGGTCCAGAGTATAGTTTAACTCTGATGTTTCTTTGTTGATTTTCTGCCTGGATGATCTGTCCATTGCTGACAGTGTGGTGCTGAAGTCCCGAAGTCCCCTACTATTGTTGTATTATAGTCCATCTCTCCCTTTAGATCTGTTAATATTTGCTTTATATAGTTGGCTGCTCTGGTGTTGGGTGCACATATATTTACTATCATTATATTAATATCCTCTTGCTGAATTGACCTCTTTATCATTTTATATTATGACCATTTTTGTCTCTTTTTATAGTTTACAGTTTTTTACTTAGTCTGCTTTGTCTAAGTACAGCTATTCTTATTCTTTTTTTGGTTTCCAAGTGCATGAAATACCTTTCCACCCCTTCATTTTCATTCTATTTGTGTCTTTATATGTGAAGTGAAATCCTTATAGGCAGCTTATAATTGGGTCTTGTTTTTTAATCCATTCAGCCACTCTATGTCTTTAACAGAGAATTTAGTCCTTTCATAGTCAATGATAGGTTATTGATAAGTTATTGATAGGCAAGGCCTTACTACTGCCATTTTGTTACTAGTTTTCTCATTGTTATGTAACTCCTCTCTTCCTTTCTTTTTTTTTTTTCTTACCATCTTCCTTTGTGGTAAGTGATTTTCTCTGGTAGTATGTTTTGATTCTATACTATTAATTTTAAGTGTATATATTATAGGCTTTTGGTTTGTGGTTAAACTGTGGCTTACAAAAAATAGCCTATAGTTATAACAAGTATCTATACCAACCTTCCTTTGAATAGTCTCTAATGATCATTTGTATTTCTGTTATATCAGTTGTATTGTCTCCTTTTTCATCTCTGATTTTATTTATTTGGGTCTTCTCTTCTTTTTTCTTTGTCTAGAAATATATTAAATGTATCTTTAATATATTTTATATATTAAAAAGCCAATTCAATGTTTGATCTAAGTTTTATTCATTTTTTATTGATCTATGGTATTTTGATCCATACTCTTATTTTATATTAAGGAAATTGGATATTTGTCTTGATTAGGGATGCAAATATTTTTTTTCTTAGTCTAGAGGTTTGTTGATTTTTGTTTGTCTTTTCAAAAAGCTATCCTTTTGTTGACATTTTGTACTTTTTTAGTCTCAATTTCATTTATTTCTGCTCTGATATTTATTATTTATTTCCTTCTACTAATTTTGGATTTAGTTTGTTCTTGCTTTTCTAAAGTTCCTCAAGGTGCAGTTATTAGGTTTTTTTATTTGGAATCTCTTCAATTTTTTGATATAGGCATTTATTGCTATAACCTTTCCTCTTAGCACTGTTTTTGCTATATCCCATAAGTTTTGATATATTGTGCCTCCATTTTCATTTGTTTCAAGAAATTCTATAATTTCCTTCTTAATTTCTTCATTGGCCCATTGCTCTTTCAGGAGCATTTTGTTTAATTTCCATGTATTTGTACAATTTCCTAAGTTCTTCTTGGTCCTGATTTCTAATTTTATTCTGTTGTGGTCAAAAAAGATAGTTGATATGATTTTGACTTTTTTGAATTTTTTAAAACTTGTTTTGTGTGCAACCTCTTTTATAAAGAAACTAATGTAATTCATGCCCTCATGACTTATCACTTCCCCAAATGCCCCACCTCTGAATACTATCACATTTAATATTAAGTTTTAACATATGATTTTGGGGCAGACACCAACATTCAGACAATAGTAATTATTTAACTGTGTTTTCTTAATTGAATAGATGTAAAAAGCAATATTGCTGAGGAGTTTCAATTTATATTTCTCTTACTATTGTTAAGTTTACATATTTTATATATTAAAAAGCCAATTCAATGTTTGATCTAAGTTTTATTCATTTTTTATTGATTTATGGTATTTTGATCCATAGACTCTTGTTTTATATTAAGGAAATTGGATCTTTGTCTTGATTAGGGGTGCAATTATAATTTCTTTAGATTTTGTTTGTAGTAGTTTTTACAAAAAACATCTTACATTGTAAATTATATCAAATCTACAGCTTATAGGATTTAGGTCATATTGAGAACTAGAGTCTCCACTCTGAGGTTATTTTAAAAATTTGATTGCATCTTTCTATCTAGAATTTTTATACTTTTTAAATGTTTAAACTTATGACTCACCTGGAATTTATGTTGATGTAAGGTGTGATGGAAACATTGTCTTAAAGTAGTGTTTTACTGCTACTCAGAAAATAAAAATATAAATTGTAGAGAAGAATCAAAACAAATGTTTTTGCTTTGCATCCCATCCATTCGAAAATACAGCCTGGAGTATTTTTAAAAGACTCCCTTGTTTTTTTCCACTTAACAGCAGGCCTTTCTTTAAATTGTTTTCATGAAATATTAAATTTGAAAATAGTTGTCAAGATCAGCTTTAAGAAAAAAATATTTTCCATTCTAATCTTCTTACTTGAAATTCCAAAAAGCTGATAGCTAATTTTTAGTACTATATGTTTCCACATACATTTTTGTGCATCAATAAATATTTTTAAAACATAAAGCAGAAATTAAAAGAGGTTTTAGCAAAGTCATATATTTAAAAAATAACTTCAAATGTCTAAAGTTAGCTTAAAAATAGATATATTAGCAGGTGTAAACTTTTTAGGAGAAGGTAATTTAAGGAGATAATCACTGATTAAGCTAGGGGAAAAATACAAACCAATTCTTTTATCCTTTCAGTAAACTATTCTTTGCTTTCCGTACAAATTTCCCTTGCTCTTGGTATAGCACTTTCTTACAAGATATATTTATGTATACACACACATACATATAAAATATATACTATATATGAAATATATGTTTAATTTTTTGTTTATTTTAATCAAAAGTCATGTATGCTTGGCTATGTTAATTATGTTGTTGCCCAAAGACATCTTCTAACTCTTCTAAGTTAAAAAAAAAAAAAGGATCAAGCATATTCTGCATTTAATCAATATGCAGTCTAGATTATTCTCATAATCAATTTAAATGCTGAAATTTGAACATGTGAAAACACAGTAATGATAGTGGTGTTGAAATAGTAGGAAGTATGATCAGTCAGTATTGAACTGAGGAGGCTTTTATTTATGTTGTTGATTATAATTGACAAATAAGAGTTGTACATGTTTATGTGGTACAGTGTGATGTCTCAGCATATGTGTACATTGTGTAATGGCCAAATGAGAGTATTTAGCATGCCCATCGCCTCAAACCCTTATAATTTCTTTGTGGTGATAATTTTCAAGATCATCCTCTCTAGCTATCTTGAAATACGCAATACATTATTATTATCTATATTTACCCTACTATGTAGTCGAACACCGGAACATATCCTTCTAACTCTAACTTTGTACTCACTGACCAAAGTCACCCCATCTACCTACCTCTTCTCCACTTCCAAGCCTCTTCTAACCACTTTTGTGCTCTCTACTTCCATGAGATACATTTTTTTTGGATTCTACATATGAGTGAGACAACGAAATATTTGTCTTTCTGTGCTGGGCTTATTTCCCTTAACATTATGTCCCCCAGATTCATCTATGCTGCTACAAATGACAGGATTTCATTCTTTTTATAGCTGACTAGTATTCCATTCTGTATATATACCACATTTTCTTTATCCATTCATTTCTTGGTGGCCACTTAGGTTGATATCCTTTCTTTGCTATTGCAGATAGTACTGCAATTAAGATGGGAGTGCAGATACCTTTTCAACATACTGATTTCAATTCCTTTAGATGTATACTCAGCAGTGGAATTGCTAGATCATATGGTAGTTCTATAATTTTTTTGTGAGGAATTTCCATACTGTTTTCTATAATGGCTGTACTGATTTACATTCCACCAGCAGTGTTTCAGTTCCCTTTTTCTACATCCTCACTAGCATTTATTTATTTATTTATTTCTCTCTCTCCTTCTCTCTCTCTCTCTCTCTCTCTCTCTCTTTCTTTCTTGCTATTTTGATAACAAGCATTCTAATTGGAGCAAGGTGATATCTCATTGTTGTTTTAATTTGAATTTCCCTGATGATTAATGATGTTGAACATTTTTTGAACAAAGCTATTAGCCATTTGTATGTCTTCTTTTGAGAACTGTCAGTTCAGAATTTTTGCCCATTTTTAATAGGATTATTTGCTTTTTTGATATTGAATTTTTTTTTGCTATTGAATTTTTGAGTTACTTATAAATTTAAGATATTAACCCCTTATAAGATACATAGTTTGTAAATATTTTCTCCCATTTTGTAGATTGTCTCTTAACTCTTTTGTTTCTTTCTTTTGTTCTGCAGAAGCTTATTAGTATGACATAATCTCATTTGTCTAATTTGCCTTTGTTGCCCATGATTTGTGAGGTCCTGTCCAAAAAAATCCTCACCTAGACCATTGTCATAACATTTCCCTCCTGTGCTTTCTTCTAGTAGTATTATAGTTTTGGGTTTTACATTTAAGTCTTTAATATATTTTGTGTGGATTTTTGTTTATGTTGAGAGATATAGATCTAGTTTTATTCTTCTGCATGTGACTATCCAGTTTTTATACCACCATTTAATAAAGAGACTCCTTTTCCTAATGCATATTCTTTTTGTCAAAAATAAGTTGGCTTAAATGTATGAATTTATTTCTGGACTCTCTATTCTGTTCTATTGGTCAACATGTCTCCTTTTATTCCAGTACCATGCTATTTTGATTACTATAATTTTGTAGTGTATTTTGTAGTATATTTTGAAGTCAGGTAGTGTGATGTCTCCAGATTTGTTCTTTTTGTTCTAGTTTGCTTTGGCTATTTGGGGTCTTTTATAGTTCCATATGAATTTTAGGATTGGTTTTATATATTTCTATGAAAAATGTCATTGATATTTTGATAGGGATTGCATTGAATCTGTAGATTGCTTTGGGTAGTGTATGCATTTTAACAATATTAATATTTCCAATCTATGAAGGTGTGATATATTTCTGTTTATTTGTATCTTCTTCAGTTTCTTACATTAGTGTTTTATAGTTTTCAGATTGGACATTTTTCACATACTTGGTTAAATTTATTCCTGAATACTTTATTTTATTTTTTTTATTTTCATAGCTATTATAAATAGGTCTACTTTCTTGAGTTATTTTTCAGGTATTAGTATTTTTTATTGGTGAATAAAAATGCTACTAATTTTTGTATGTTGATTTTATATTCTAAAAATTTAATAAATTCATTTAATCTAATAGTCTTTTGGTAGAATCTTTGGGATTTTCTATATATAAGATCATGTCATCTGCAAACAAGGACAGTGACTTTTTCCTTTCCATTTTTGATGCACTTTTTTTCTTTCTCTTACATAATTGCTGTGGCCAGGACTTCCAGTACTATGTTGAATAGAAGTGGTGAAAGTGGGCATCCTTGTCTTGTTTCAGATCTTGGAGGAAATGCTTTCAATATTTTCCTATTCAGTATAATGTCATATGTGGGTTTGTCATATATGACCTTTATTGTGTTGATGGACATTCCTTCTATACCTGATTTTTTGAGAGATTTTATTATGAAAAGATGTTAAATTTTATTGAATACTTTTTCTGCATTTATTGAGATGATTGTATGGGTATGGTTTTTGTCATTGATTCCTTTAATATGATATATTATATTTATTGATTTTCTAGCTAAAGGTTTGTCAATTTTATTTATCTTTAATAAAAAAACAATTTTTTGGTTGATCTTTTGTATTTTTTTAAATCCCTCATTTATTTTTTTCTCTGATCTTTGTTATTTCCTTCCTTCTGGTAATTTTGGGTTTAGTTTAATTTTTTTTTTAGTTCTTTAAGGTATAACTTTTTGTTTTTAATGTAGGTGTTTATTACTATAAAATTCCCTCTTTGAACTGCTTTTTCCATATCCAATCAGTTTTGGTGTGTTGTGTTTCTATTTTCCTTTGTCTCAAGGGATTTTTTAATTTCTACATTGCCCCATTCATTGTTTAGGAGCATGTTGTTTAATTTCTGTGAATTTGTACAGTTTCCAACATTCCTTCTGTCATTGATTTCTATTCTTATTCTATTGTTGTCAGAAAAGATGTTTTATATGATTTTTAAAAAATTTGTGAAGACTGTTTTGTGACCTAACATATGGTCTATCCTGAAGAATATTCCATGTGCTATTGAGAAAAATAAGTATTCTACAGCTTTTGGATGAAATGTTCTATTATATAAATATCTGTTAGGTCTCTTTGGTGTAGAGTACAGTTTAGCTCTAATGTTTCCTTGTTGATTTTATGTTTGGTGAAAGTGTTTCCATTGCTGAAAGTGGAGTGTTGAAGTTCCCCATCATTATTGTATTAGAGTCAATCCCTTTAGGTCTATGAATATTTGTTTTATATACTTTGTTGCCCCAGTGTTGGATGAACGTATATTTACAGCTGATATATCCTCCTGCTTTATTAACCCATTTATTATTATATTAATATTGTGACTTTCTTTGTCTTTTTTTTGTTTTTTAACATTCTTGACTTTAAAAGTCTGTTTTATCTAAGTTTAGCTACTCCTGCTCTTTTTTGGTTTCCATTTACATGGAATATCTTCTTCCATTTCTTCACTTTCAATCTATGCATGTCTTTATAGGCAAAGTGAGTTTCTTGTAGACAGTATATATAATAATTGGGTCTTATATTTTTATCCATTTTTGGCCACTTTATGTCTTGTATTTAGAGAATTTAATTAATTTATATTCCACATTATTATTGATAGGTAAGTGCTTAGTACTGCCACTTTGTTACTTGATTTTTGGTTATTTTAGAGTTATTTTCTTCCTTTTCTCCTCTCTTACTGGCTTCCTTGGTGATTAAGTGATTTTCTGTGATAGTAAGTTTTGATTCTGTTCTATTTATTTTTAGTGTATCTATTAATATTATAGGTTTTTGCTTTGTGGTTACCATGAGGCTTACCAAAAAAATCTTATAACAGGTTATATTAACCTGGTAATAACTTAACTTTGATCACAAAGGAAAAAATAACAAAAACAAACTCTACACTTTAAAAAAATCTCCTATTTTGATTTTTAATGTCTCAATTTACATCTTTTTATATTGCCCATCTCTTACCCAATTGTAGTTATTATTGTTTTATTAAGTTTTGTCTTTTAGTCCTCATACTTAAGGTATTAGTCATTACTTCCCACAATTACTTTATTAGAATATTCTGAAATTGTCTGTTTTCTTACTTTTACTAGTGAGTTTCATACCTTCAGATGTTTTCTTGTTCCCCATTAGTGTCTTTTTCTTTCAGATTGAAGAAGTCACTTTAGCATATCTTGTAAGAAAGGCCTATTATTGATGAATTCCCTCAGCTGTTGTTTGTCTGAGAAAGTCTTTCTCTCCTTCATGTTTTAAGGATAGCTTTTTTTATGCACACTATTCTTATTTGGCAAGTTTTGGCAATTTTTTTTTCCTTCAGCACTTTGAATATAGTATCCCACTCTCTCTTGGCCTGTAGGTTTTCTGCTAAGAAATCCTCTGAACGCCATATTAGAGTGCCAATGAATGTGATATTTTTATTCTCTTGTGGCTTTGAGTATTCTTTTTTTGTCTCTGATATTGGTTAATTTGATTATGATGTGCCTTTAAAATTCCTCTTTAGGTTGAGTTTAATTGGTAATCTTTTTTTGTCTCTGATATTGGTTAATTTGATTATGATGTGCCTTTAAAATTCCTCTTTAGGTTGAGTTTAATTGGTAACTTTTGAGCTCCTATACCTGGATGCTGTCATCTTTTTCCATATTTGGGAAATTTTCAGTCATTATTTTCTTCAGTATTTTTCTAGGCCTTTCCTTTTTTGTCTCTTTTGGGGATTTCTATTATGCAGAGGTTAGTTCACTTGATGGTGTCCCATAATTCTTGAAGACCATCTTATCTTTTTTATTCTTTTTTTTTTCTTTTTGCTCCTCTGGTTTGGTAATTTCATATATCTGTCTTCAAGCTTACTAATTCATTCCTCTGTTTGATCAGGTCTTCTTTCAGAGATCTCTAATGAGTTTTTCAGGTCAATTATAGTATTTTTTATTTCTCAGGTTTCTATTTCATGTTTTTTTAATCTTGATCTTTTAATTCTTTCCAGGCCAGGGGAAGACTCTACACAAGCACTCGGGTTTGGGGAAAACCTGGGCAGGAATCTGGGCCTTCCTGCATATTGTACCCTTGCAGTGCTATGGCTCTGGCCAGTCTCTTCAGTGTGGCATACCTGCAGATCAGAATGCAGAGTAGCCACCAAGTTCTGCATGCTAGTCACTGAAATAAGAGCCTTGCTATTTGTTCCCAATTACCCTAGGTGATTCAGTTCTCCTGTCATTCCCAGTGATTCCCATGAGATAGAAGAGTGGGCTTCCTGTGAAGATTCCCAGACCTGTGGGGAGATCAAATACCTACCTCCACTTCCCTCATCTCATCTTAGAAACTGTGGATCTGGGGAAATTCTCCGTGATTGGCATTATGCTGTCTTGGCACAGTCTGAAATAACTGCTTCTCTTGCTGGCCACAGCTTCTCTTGATTCTGTGGTTCCAGGGGTTTCTCCACTTCTTCCCCAAGTTCTGGTGAATTCAGAGTTGCATTCACCTTTTTGAATAGTTTCTAGTTATATTTTTGTCGGGGGAGTGATGCTGGGACATCTTTTATTTTGCCATTTTGCTGACATCATTTCTCAAAGTCTATTTTCCATTGCAGGCTTCGCAAAATGGAATCATAGACCCATAGCATTAACATCTTCTGGGAACTTTTAGAAATGCACATCCTTAAGCCCCAACTAGGAGCTACTGATTTCAAATCTCTTGAGGGTAGGGTCCAACATCTGTGTCTGAACATGTCCTACAGGTGATGCAATGGACTCTAATGTTTGATAAACACTGATTAGCATGACTCAGACAAGTAAAGGGGCACTTAAAATAAATTATGGAAAATGCTCTGAGAGAGAAAAGGCAGGGTGTTCTGTGAGAATATAGGAAGTTCGCATAATGCCTTGAGGGGGAGGGAGGATCATAGAAGACTTTTACAATAAGATTAATTCTAAAGAGACATGTAAAGGATAAGTAAATTACATAAGAAGGGTATGTTAGGGAAAAGAAGGATGGGGCATGATAGTAGACATAGGGCCAGAAAGAGTGTTAGAAATAAAGTCCCACATGTGCAAAATCTCAGAGGTGTAAGAGAGTGTGATACCACCCAGAACTGAACGCTGGAACAACCATCCCCAACCATAGTGCTGAGCTGATCATGAGGCTTCATCAAGGGTAAGGGTGTCACAAGTCATTTGATACTAATAATAGTGAAAGTAGTAGGGACTGCAATAATTCCCTTTTACTGGTGGTAGATAAGACTTAGGAAAGCACATATTTTGTGAACTAAGTTGAGAAGTTTGGATTTGTCCTGAAGGAAATGTGGAGCCACTAAAAATTTTAAATAGGGGCATGGAATAATCAAATTTGTGTTTATAAAGATGGATCTGGCTGCAGAACAGAGAATTAGTCAGAGGGATGAGACTGGAAGCAAAGAGAGAAGATAACAGGCTATTTGGGTAATCTGGCTGTGTTAAATTTCCTAATGGAACCTGGTTTGTTTTTGCTGAAATAATTCATTTACAAAAATATGCCCTAGGTTTTGGTGTATGTTGAGTAAGAATAATGCATACAGAAAGATTAAAGTCTTATCTCTTAAATAATTGTTTCCAATTTGAGGATTCTGGGCAACTATAGATTTTTTATAAAAAGTAAAGAGAAAAACAAGCTATTTTCAGTATATTAAAAAGTCCAACAAGAATTACACATTTGTGTAAAAGCAAATTAAAGATTCATGTTTTCTTCATTTTGGCTGAAATTATGTCAATTCAGTAGAGGCTCTCATCATTTCATGCTGATTAGAAACTCCAGCTTGACCTTTATACATCCCTGGAGAACAAAAACATGAGAAAATGAGCTTTTTGCTTAACCGATGCAGTATGAAAGAAAAAAAAATAAGATCTAATGGGAGAAAAATAAATACATGTATCTTGATAGTTAAAGATTACAAACCATGACATGTTCTCTATTATATGATGTAGCCAGACCCAAGTGAATTAGGTGATCACCCAAACATTAGGCAGAAATGTGACCTAAAATGAAAAGAAAAATTTAATTTCATGAAAATAGTTCAATTTTTGAGATAGTCATATTTTATTTATAAGTAATTACACTCAGAGCTGCTATGAGAGGGAAAGGCATTAGGTGCCATCCAAGCCCTATTCCCTCACATTTTGAGCAGGATCCCAATACAGTGTTCATTTTTTCTGAGCTGCTGGGGTTTCATGTCATTTTGCACACATTCAAATTCAATTCAGTATCATCTTTTGGATGGTAGGTGCTGTTGTAATTTCAGCTGATCCCAATTCATCCTTTCATTGAGGGACAGTAAAATTTCAGTTTATTAATAGTAACATTTTTATGGGAATAAGCTCATATAAATTTAAATAAAACATCCAAAACCTTTATGGGAAATAGAGTTTCCATATTTAAGGCTCACCTCAGGCAACTGGATGTGTAATACGGCACTGATTGTACTTATTGTGTTCCCATTAAATGACTTAATGGACCTTATTCATTGCAATTTGTGTCTAGAAAGTGCTGGTAACACACTTATCTAGTGATTGATTCTCACTGATCAATAGTTGTGTAAACTAGAAAACCATGAATGAATCTAATTGGAGTATGCTAGAGACATTGTTGGCCAGACATAAAAATAATCAAACTGGGTCTTAACCACTGTACAGACTACTGCATTTCTATATATTGATGCTGATTCTAGCACTGTACTAGGGCAATAGCCCTGATTGGGTTGCAAAGAATCTAGCCCCTGAGAGGGCACAGCCTGGCCACCATTCTAATTTTGACAGTCTTTTCCTCTTCTTTGCCCTGGAGAAGAGATCCCATCCAGAGAGTTAAACTACTCCCTGTCATATCTGCTGAGCTGCAAATGGGTTTTCCAGTCTTTTCCTGTACCCACTGTGCTCCTGATTTTGCTGCATGCAGGTGCATTTCTCGCTGACATTCCCTCTGTATGACTCTTTCTTCTGGCTAGCTGGTCCTTTTCAGAGGCTAAGTTTATTGTATCCACTGGAATTCTCCCCCTCATATTCAGAGCACCTTGGGGGGAGGTGATTCTCTAATTACTGCCCATGGGCCCTTTATTTGAGATAGGTTTTCTTTTTATTGAAAGAAAAAAAAAACACTTTACCAAGGTATGATTGATATATAAAAAACTGTACATATTTAGTATTTACAACTTGGTGAATTTAGGGATAAGTTTACACCCATGAAATCATCACCACCATCAAGCTCATAAACATATCTATCACCTCCCATGCTGTTTTTTTATTTGCAAAAGTTTATTTCTCTTATATTTGAAAGATATCTTTTGTATTACTTAGGAATTTGGGATGGTGTAGAAGTCCAGGTGGATTTGTGATTTTCCATGTAGCTATGAGTCTTGGGAAATCCAGGCTTTATGATAATAGAGTCTGAGTCTTTCTGGTGAGTCCTCATTTGACAAATTTCCTAGGATCCTACCTGCTCTCTTCCCCCTTCAAAGAATATCTGATCCCAGAAGCACTCCCATTTTCTGTACATCGTAGAAACTTCTTTTAGAACTTCATTAGTTATACTATGTTTTCCTGGAGGTTCAGTATTCAGTCTACTGATTCTGTTGTAAAAACATCATGATCTTCTGTAGGAGAAGAAAAATGAATTACTTTCAATTCCCCATGTTGATGATACTGAGAATTATGTTAACTTTTATGACCTTTGCAGCACTTTGGACAAAAGTGTTCTAGGAGACTTTGCGTTTATTTAATTGTTCCATAGATCTTGCATATATGTGTTATCTCATGTCCTATTTTTAATGACTCCATTTAAAATTAAACATCTCACAGATATAAAGACCTTATTTTTATTTAAAAGCATCTGTTTGTTATGATTATTCTGTTATTCAGAATTATTTGCTGTTATTTCATCTACACATAATTTTGGTGATGCATTTTCTACTTGCTGTAAAACAGATTTTGTTCCATAACATGGCAAAATGTTATAAAGAAGCTGGAAGCTTAGGGTATTTACATTCAGCCCTTTCAGATTTCCCTTATGGCTTTACAGATGTGGATTTTAATCCTGCTTTATATTTTGCCTGAGATTCATTTTCCAGCCCAATTTCAGATCCCCAGGATAAAAAACATTCTGTCCAAAACCATTTTATTATATTTTATTTATATGCACATGAATGCACACGTGCACACAACTACACCAGATACATTTAACCCACTGTAGCTTTATGTTGTTATTTTTTTATATCTTAGGTATACAAGGTTTGTGTGCTAAAATGGTAAATATTATCTATTAAATATTTTTTGAAAATAATTAACTGTTTTACCCAGGTTACTGGCTGTCATTGAAAACAAATCTGGGTTTGCTGGACAAAGCAAATCTGACACACTGATGGGAAAAAGAAGTCTGTCGGTGATATTTCTATTTAACACCGTATTGGCAATGGATGGTGTTTTATTATGGTTGTGTGCCTGAGCTTTCACAGGTATTTTACGGAAAACCCATACAATACAATTTTTCTTCCTTTTTCTGAAAAATTGCTAACCTGCCTGGAAAGCATATTTGGACATATATTCATGATTGTATACCTGGCATACACCCAGTCATCTAGTGGCTCCAAAGCCATTAGGACAGAGCAGGATGTTATTCCCTTAGACCAGTTAGAGAAGGAATTACTGGGCTCTCACACCACTGTCTTCTCCAGAAAAACTGGCTGTCATCAAATCTCAGGGAATAAAAGTGATCTTATAATCCATAGAATTTGATTATATATCAGATCAGTTATTAATGATGACTTTTATTTATTAATTTAAATATATTTATATTAAAATTGTTTATCAAAAGCTATCAGAACAGAAGATACCAACAAAACACAAGAACTATGACAATCCTCCGCCCTACACCTTATAATCCAAGCCAACCAGTTCTTCCCATATAAGGCTCACATTTTTCTCCAACTTTAGCTCTTCTTATAGACCTCTCCCTGCTGCTATAGTCACATTTCCCAATCCTACCTACCCATAGAGGCTAAATGTAAATACCACCTATTCTATAAAGATTTACTAACTAGATATAATGATAAATAATTTCTCTCCACTCTGAATTCTTATTTGAGAGTTTGTTCCACCTTATGTTATTGTTATTTTTCACAAGTCTTAGCTCACCTATTATGCCACAGGCCTACACACGGTACCTGGTACGTGGTATCTGCTCAGTAAATACTGATAGAATGAATGAATTAAAAATTAATATTTATGCCCGGACATGGTGGCTCACACCTGTAATCCTAGCACTCTGGGAGGCCAAGGCAGACGGAACGCTCAAGGTCAGGAGTTCAAAACCAGCATGAGCAAGAGCGAGACCCCATCTCTACTAAAAATAGAAAGAAAATTAACTTGCCAACTGAAAATATATAGAAAAAATTAGCCAGGCATGGTGGTGCATCCTTGTAGTCCTAGCTACTCGGGAGGCTGAGGCAGGAGGCTCACTTGAGCCCAGCAGTTTGAGGTTGCCATGAGTTGGGCTGACGCCACGGCACTCTAGCCCAGGTAACAGAGTGAGACTCTGTCTCAAAATAAATAAATAAATAAATATTTAAAAATTTCCCGATGGAAAATGCAAATAATTCAATACATTATAGCATAATAAAAGCTATTTTTATCATCTCCTCCATTCTCGAACCCACTGCAGCATCTAATCTCAGTTAAAATTAAGGCACTTGTACTCAGATTGTGGATGGAGCCATGTCTGTTCTGCACAATAGAATTTTCTGTGGTGATAGAAATATTTCGAAATTCCACTGTCCAATATGGAAGCCACTAGCCAAATGTAGCTGTTGAAGACTTGAATTGTAGCTAGAGCAATCGAAGATCTGATTTTTTTTTTAACTTTATTTACCCATGTGCCTAGTGGTTAGTGTATTGGAAAACATAGCTCTGGAATTCATAACAACTGTGGACATTCACGTTGTGCTAAAAAATTTGATCTGGGCCAGGATCAAGGTCCACTAGAGTGAGACTCTCAGGGTATGCCCGTGCATGGTTGACCCTTCAATCCTGCAATCAAGGGCACCTGGCTTGCCTCACTCTAGTCCCAATCTTGTATTTCTGTGATAATTAGCCAGGGTTTCTCAACACTGACACTTTCCCTTATGTTTTTGGAGCCACGTTAAACCACAAATGTCCCTGGGGCACCAGTACAGACTATTCAAGAACCTTATTATCTAAAGAATGAATTGTGCATGGATCTAATGAGGTGTTCTTTCTGCTATTGTGGGAATGGTAACATTTTTCCTTTTATCCCTTCATACCAGACCTTTTTATAATCAAATCACATGTTACCTCCTCTGTGAAGTCACTTGTGGTGCTTTGTATATTCACTTCTCCTGAGAAAATTGAGTTTAAACAGTGAATACGCAGTGTGATCTAAACAAATTACTTAACTTTTCTGTACCTAGGTTTGCCTTCCCCCTTCCCCGCCAATGTGGTGATGCTAACACCTAATTCGTGTTAATTTTCTTCAGAACTATTTAATGAGTGCTTGCTATATGTCTGGTATTTGCATTAAATTCAGAAATTTCATTCAGAAAGGCAGATTTGGCCATTTGTTTTACAGAATAGACCCAGGTAAATAATTAAATAAGGAAATATATTAGATGTCTATCATGGCTGCAGAGCTCTTGATTCAGTAACTGAAACAAAGTAGGCACTCATTAAATGGTAGTTTTAGTATTATCCTTTCTATTGTTACTAAAGTTGAGGAGTCTATTTCATAAAGTCCAGAGAGCAAATGAATTAGTATGGCATTACTGGGTTAAACAATTGTACAATAGACTAATCACCACAGTTTATCAATAAATGAAGAACCATTAGAATAATCTCCTCTATGAAGCAATGATTTGGTAAGTATCACTTATAAGGTCATCTAGAGTTATGGATGAAGGGAAAACATAAATTTTCTCTAGTTACCAGAATTGATAAAATTAAACCTCCCTGGGTTTTTATAGCCACAAGCAGATTACAGAAATAGACATTGTGGGATCAAGAAGTGTTAGCCAAACAAAAGTTGAATTTCGAATGCTAGAGCAGGGGTCCCCAACCTATGGTGAGCTGTATAATTATTTCATTATATACTACAATGTAATAATAATAGAAATAGGGTGCACAATAAATTTAATGTGCTTAAATCATCCCAAAACCATCCCCCAATCTGGTCCATGGAAATATCGTCTTCCATGAAAACAGTCCTGGGTGCCAAAAAGTTTGGGGCCCGCTCTGGTAGAGGACACCAGTGGAATGATAGGGTATTATATTTTAATTTTGGTTTATTATTAGTAGATTTGAACTGCAATTATTTGGGGTAAGCTTAAGTTGGAGATTTTCTTCCTCGACAAAAGTATTGCCTTTGCTGAAGTTCTTTCTTTTCCTTACTTGCTTATTGCAATCCCGCATATCAGCCACATTTGCAATTAAATTGGTAATTGACTATTAGATTACTGTTCCCTGTGCAACACTAAACTCCTAAGTAATGATTCAGGCATTAATAAAAAGCCATACAATTTAAAGAATGCACCACAAACTTTATGTCTACCTAATGAATTGATAAATCCAGAAGGAAATTCCAGCTGGATACTATCCATCATAAAATTAAAGATAGGGTATGAAGAAAGCATAGACTCCTTTTGGTTATTTACAGATGAGTTATCTAGTTTAAAAGGTCCTTATATTTCCTTTTCTATGTTTTATCACAATATCACTGATTTATTTTTTCACTAACGGGTAGGCAGTGAAGATTAGTGACACTCAGATCGGTCGACTCACGTGCCTAAAATGGGGTTGGCCTATTGTAGAGACAAAGAAGAGAACCAAAAGGGTATGAGGGCCTGTGTGTGCTTTTATAATTAGGCAACTTACTTTTTCCTAGTATTTATAAGAAAAATGAAAGTTGGCTGTATTAAATGTTCAGGGGTCTGCAATTAGTGTTGACTACATACTCTCCTTGTGTTTTTAAGGGTGATAAGAATCAGTATGTGGCATTTGTTTCTTATGAGCTCCTTGGTAGTACCTAAGATCCCTTGTTGAGGTTTTCTATGCCCCATTATCACCAAAATTTTGTGGCACTGCTATAGGGCTAACACCTGACATTACTACAACATGATATTTTCTTAGTGCTTTTGTTAACTACTTTTATCTCTTTCTGTGCACAGATGGAAAACAATAACAACCCCAATATGGTAGCTTGCTACATCTATTCAGCAAGTGTCAGAATTGAACTAATATCAAATCTGTTTACTTACCCCATTTATCGTGGCTGGTAAACAGTGAGAAATAGTTTTAGAAAGCAAGGCCCTAGTGACTGTCTATTGTTGCTAACTCTCAGATAAATTTTGGAACCTTGAATCGCCTTTAAGCAATTTAGTTCACTACATAAAATCAGTAAATACCTTATAACAAAATACAGACATTTAGATATACAGATGAAATTTGCTTACTTGTCATTAAGCCTAGAAAAAAACAGGACTTGAAATCTTTAAGTTCCCTTTCAACTCTACAACTTCCTGACAATGAACTATCTGACAATTATATCATGACATGATCGTGTCCTGCCGCTGCCTCTGTGCTCATTCACATTGAAATGCCCCTTCCTGCCTCTTGACTTTCAGACTACTTTCGACAAAACAGGAATATGGTTTTTTCCAGGTAATCATTCTGATTTCTAAGCTGACATGTTGTCATAATTTTACGTATAAATTTTGCTTTACAAGTCAGCACTACAAAGGTTATTTACAGCTCCCTGGCTTTTTGGCCTTCGGTAAGAGTCTCTCACCTTCAGAAGGTATCTGAAGGTGGTGTAAATATCAAAATTACTCATTGATATAAGAAAACTGAAATTCTTTTAAATCCTACTGAATTCTAATTCTAAAAATTAAAATATAATTTTCATTAAAATGTAAATTTTACTAATTTTTAATTTAATTGACAGATAAAATTGCATGTATTTATCACATACAACATTATGTTTTGAAGTATATATAAATTGTGGAATTATAAAATTTGTCTAAATAACATATGCATTACCTCACAGTTATCATTTTTGTGGTGAGAATACTTTATAACCACATTCTTAGCATTTTTCAAGAATGCAATATGTTGTTAACCATAGTCACCATGTTGTACAATAGATCTCTTGAATTTATTCCTTCCTTCTAACTGATATGTTGTGTCCTTTCATCAACATCTCTACAACCTCCAGTCATTATGACCTACACCGCCCAACCACCCTATCCCCTGGTAGCCACCATTCTACTCTCTACTTCTATGAAATCAACATTTTTAGATTCCATACATGAGTAATATCATGTGGTATTTTTCTTTCTGTGCCTGACTTACTCACGTAACGTAATTAGAATGGTTGCCAAGCTTTTGAAGGAAATAAATGGAATATAAGCTCCCAGGTCCAATTAAACACATGTACTGCTCATCTACCATTCTTGCCATCAATGTGGCACCCCACTAAGTTCCTTAGTTGAACAAAGTAGTCATACCCCAGTCATCTCGAAAGATTTTTGAGTGGTCTGAGGCTTATTGGCAGTTTTTATTTCATTAGTTTATTATGGATAAGAAATTGTATTATGGAATGTTTTAATGTGATATAATTGAAGATGTTGTCACTCTGATTGGCTTCCTAATATGACTTTCACTTATGATTTTTGAATTCTCAGGATTTGTCTGTAGCTTTACTATACCTTTAAAATAAAAGATTCCTTAATAATGGTAACATCCATATACACACAACGAAATACTATTGAGACTTAAAAAAGAAGGAAATCCCATCTTTTGTGACCACATGGATGAACCTGGAGGACATTATGCTAAGTAAAATAAGCCAGGAACAGAACGAAATATTGCATGATCTGACTTATATGTAGGGTGTAAAGAAGTTGAACTCATAGAAACAGAGAGTAAAATCATAGTAATCAGAAACTGGGAGTGGAAGGACTGGGGAGATATTGGTCAAAGGATACACATTCTCTGTATCATACAACATGTGACTACAGTTAATAACAATATGTTGTATATTTGAAAATTGCTGAGAGTAGATTTTAAGTGTTCTCACCTCCAAAGAGTATGTGAGGTAATGCATATGTTAAAAAGCATGATTTAGCTTTCCATAGTATATACATATATCAAAATATCATGTTGTATGCCATAAAAATATATAATTTTAATTGCCAATTTAAAATTTTTAAATTAAAAAATGATAATATGTCATATCAGTAGGCTCTACCTTATTTATACCTATTCTCTGCTAATAATAGAAAACAAATCAATTTCCCTTTCCTTAAGAGCCTAGATTATTTTTTAATTCTTTTTATTGTGAAAAAATATCCTAAGTAAAAATAGTGAATATTTATGTTTTTAAAAGAGATAATGAAATGAACACCTAAGCACTATTAACCCAGGTTTAAAAGAGATTACCCTGATAACATCTGGTCCCCAGAAATAATCACTCTCCTGAAGTTTGTGTCAATAGTTCCTTTCCTTTTCATTATAGTTCTACCACATATAAATATTTCTCTCTAAATTTATCTAATTTTTTTGGTACTGTATATGTTTACTGGTGAATAAATGCAAGCGTTTCCCCAGGATATATTCTTATAAGTGGAATTACAGGGAATTAGGATATGTGCATAATTGACTTCACTAGATAATGCCAGGCTGTTTTCCATAATGATTTTATAGTTTACAAATTACAGCCTTTCATCACTGTCTCAGTTGTGTTAATTGAAAGGTTTATTTAGAATTTCTAATCTATCATGCAGAAGACAAACTTGGAGTTCTTAATATTATTTTCCACTGAATAAAGTATTAAAATATGTTTAACCCTGCAGTGGTTGGCAGAATTCTTAAATAAGCCCAAGTCATGTTCTTTTGTTATGCATTTTCCTTGACTCTGGGCAGAATTGGTGAGTTGCTTCTAACCAATAGAGTATGGCAAAAACCATAAGCCAAAACCAAAATCTAAATTCACACTTAGATTATTTTATATTGTTAAAGGCACAGGGTGTTATAGATTAAATTAAGGTCCTAATCAGTTTGAATTGAATGAATGAAAAGAAATGTTACACTGGGTAATTCTGACTTAATCAGGTGAGTCCTTTGAAAGGGGGCTTGGGCCTTTCTTACCCTTCTGAGGTAAGAAAGCTGGTTCTGATGGCCTTAAAGAATCAAGCTTTCATAAATTCTAGAGATACAAGGGAATTAACTCTGCCAACAACCATATGAGTTTGTATAAGGACCCCGAGCCTCAGATGAAATACTAGACCCAGTCAACACCTTGACTGTAGCCTTCTGGGACATACAGCAAGAAGACCCAGTGCAGCTATGACTGGACTCCTGACCCAGGGAAACTATGTGACAATAAATGCATGTTATTTAGATCTGCTAAAATTGTGGTAATTTCTTACACAGCAATAGAAAAGAAACAGCTATTAGCAGCCAAATTTCTTCTTTTTTCAGTAACATTTCATTTTCTCTATCTCATTTCCTTGGGTTTTATGTATTTAAAGTGAGAGACTTTATTATTTCTGTTTTTAAGAGAAGTCTTTTTTTTTTTATTTCAGCATATTATGGGGGTACAAATATTACAGTTATGTATATTGCCCACGCCCCCCTCCCCCCTCGAGGCAGAGCCTCAAGCATGACCATACCCCATACGCTGCACATCTTACTCATTATGTTTGTATATACCCATCCCCTCCTCCCCCCTCCCACCCGCCCAACACCTGACAAATGTTATTCCTACATGTCCACTTAGGTGTTGATCCATTAATACCAATTTACTGGTGAGTACATGTTCATTCATTGAAAAGAGACACTAAGTATCCTCAAATTGCTATCGTATAGTATCTGATAGTGACTGCTTCCTTTCGAAGAAATTATGTAACTTTCCCATAGATGCACGTACTTGTAGGAACTCAAATTTTGAAAAGAAATTATTTATGTAGATTTCAAGGATAAAATATCTAAAAATAATTTTCCTGAAACATCTAAGAATACCTAAATTTAGGAAGAAAAAAGGTAAGGCTTACCTATAGTATTTTAAGATTCCTTTAAGGACAAAAGGGATTCTTAGAAGAGAACAATGACAGGACCATAAGGAAAATGTGAGTGACACCTGAAATGTAGCCAGGAAAAAAACCTGTAAGAGTTTAAATTTTGTGAAGAGCAGTGGATTTGTATTATTACAGACCAAACTAGCTGCTCACATATGAGTGATAAGTTTTATTCTTACTCATGAAAAGTCTGTAGACATCAGTCTGCTTTATACTCAGGTGGCCTTTCTCTCATAGTGTGGGTTCTCTGAAATCATGGCCTAAAAGACTTCTAGGTAGTTTGAGACAAGATCCCGGGAAATAGAAATTAAGTGTGTAGAGCAAATGAGTTAAGGAAGAGAGAAAAGCAATAAACTGTGCTATAATAAGCTGGTTACTTCTATGGTCAACCGAGGCTTTGTTCCTGTGAGAACCCCCTGGAAAACCATATAGAACACACCTCAGAATTGCCCCAATGGAGGTTGGGGAGTGTAGTGGGTTTCATGATGTCTCCCCAAAAGATTTGTCTATCCAGGACCTCAGAATGTGACCTAATTTGGAATAAGTGCCTTTGCAAATGTAGCAAAGGTAAACATCTTGAGATGAGATCATTGTAGGTTAGAATAAGCCCTAACTTCGTTGACATTATTAAAAGACCCAGAAAAGGAGCAGAAAGAGAGACAGAGAGAATAAGCCCTTGTGAAGATAGAGGCAGAGATTGGCATTGTGCAGCCACAAATTGAAGAATGTCAAGCGTTGCTAGCAGCCATCAGAACCTAGAAGAGAGACATGAAATTGATCCTCTCTCTAAGCCTCTAGAAAGAACCAACTCTGACAGTCCCTTAATTTTGGATTTCTTACCTCCAGAACTTTAAGCGTATACATTTATGTTGTTTTAGGCCACCAAGTTCGTGGTAGTTTGTTATGGCATCCCTAGGAAACTAATAAATGGGAGTGTGAGGAGCTGAGCTGTTGACTCTCCCACATTTCTGGGTCACACCTGAATGTGACAGAATAGCCTTCTATGACTTTATTAAAAAAAAAAAAAGTCCTGAGTAGCAAGGCAGAGAGAGGTTGCAACAAATGCTTGATATGGGACCTACATGCATGGAACCATTCACCAGAGATGTACTAAAATCAGGTAGTCTGAAGGGATGTAACACTGTTATCTGCAGCAACTGATTCAGTACTCAGTGATTTAGAGAACAAGGTCCCTTTTATCCTGTGGCTCTGCCACCTTAAACATGGTATTAAGATGACTGTCTTTTGCATAGCAAACTGGAAGAAGGGAAAAGGATATGGAGGATTGTACATGGACGGTTTACAGGATAGAGCACTCTGCTCACATTCCATTGGCTAGAACTCAGTACGTTTCTATAACTATAGATTGAATATCTCTTATCTGAAATGCTTGGCACCTCAAGTGTTTCAGACTTTGGATTATTTAAGAGTTTGTAATGTCTGCATTATACTTACTGGTTCAGCATTCCTAATCTGAAATCTGAAAAGCTCCAATTAGTGTTTCCTTTGAGCATCATGTCAGTATTCAAAAAGTTTCAGATTTGGGAGGATTTGGGATTTCAAATTTTTAGATTAAGCATACCCAATTTGTACCTACAAAGGAGGCTAGGCAATACAGTTGCTCTGGTTATTTATTGCTGTGTAACAATCAGTACCAAAACCCCATCAAGTGCTCAAAACTTATTGTCTTAATCCATTCAGACTGCTATGACAAAATACTTATAAGTAACAGAAATGTATTGCTCACAATTTGGGAGGCTAGGAAGTCCAATATCAAGGTGACAGAAGATTCGGTGCCTGTTCCTCATAGACAGCACTGTCTTGCTGTGTCATCACATGACAGAAGGGGTAAACAAACTCCCTCAGGCTTCTTTGATAAAGGTACTAATCCCATTGTTGAAGGTTCTACCCTCATGGCCTAATGACTTCCCAAAGGCCCCACTTTTTAATACTATTGCATTAGAGATTAGGTATCAACATATGAATTTGGGGGGTGGGGCACAAACATTTAGATCATATCACTTGTGGTTTATGTTTTCATCTCTATAGGATACAAGTATATAATCAAGTTACAAGTATATAATCAAGAAATTCAAATTAAAAAGAAATTCAGATGAATGTAGTTAATTTTTAGATACAATATGGAGAAGGGATTTTTTTGTGTTTTGTACAGTACTTTCTGACAAAGATATTTTTATGTTGGTATGCCTCTAAGTGCCAGGGGGTTTATAACATTTGGAGATATCTGATATTAGAAAATGTTCCTTATATTGTACTAAAATATTTTCTATTGAAAATTTTATTCACAAATACTAGTATTATTTTCTTGACCACAGAAGACAAATCAAATTTATCTTTTAATCTCCGTCTATATAACAACAATGTATTTGAAGTCAGCTATCATGTTCACTCTGAGTTAACTCTTTGCTCTAAATGCTACCAGTTTTTTTTTAAATATGATGTCTCAAATTGAAAATAAATGCCAGCCAACTTTGATCTATTGCATTTTTATTTTTTAATCTAAGTTCAATTTATATAAAAAGAGCAAAATTATTGGTTTATACATTAAAATAGTAATGTTTTATATTCAAGACACTTTCATATACGTATTTCCTGGGATCTTGATAAGAACCTTGTCAATTAGGTAGAGCATATACCATAAGTTATATGTGAATATTCACCTGTTAAGATAAACATATTATTGAAGATATTCTACAAATAAACTTGCTACAATTATCAGAAACATAGAATTAGTTATATATATTACCATTTCAATATTAGGAATCCAAAGTTTGAAGAGATTCATTTCTTGCCTAATAAAATAATGGTAAACTGAGACCAGAATATAAATTTCTAATCCTAAATTCAATTATGATTTTTCAATACTACCATACTGATACATAATTTGTATATATAAAAGTCCACATTCAGAATTATGATATATTATGATTATATATAAAATTTTTAAGCATATACAGTCTATTCAGATTCAAGGAACCATTTAAAGATGTTAAAAACCACTTAGGGTGCCCAAACACTTTGAAATGCTGTTTTGGCAATTAAGATGTCAGGATTCCTCTGACTTCTTGAAGCTGAAAGGACCCAGTGAAGATTCTTTAAATATATTGCTGTAATGAAAGAGAAATATTCTAATATATGGAAATTCCTGGTTTCAAACCTGATTAATATTATTTTTAGTTTTCAATAATTACTCTTAAAACTACTAGTTGCTTGAGATTTTTATTCTCAATGAGCATTAGTATATTAAGTTACTTGAAAAAACCAGTAATATTCTAGTGAATGTTAATATAAAACATAATGTTTTACAAAAGGATCTAGCATTGAAGTCTATCAAGAGCTGAAAGGGATACCGCATAATACCTAGTAAAATTTCCACCTCTTAAAATCAGACACCTGTGTGTAGTTGGAAACGAGTCAGACGTGAAACACAAGCCTTTGGTTATTATCAGAATGCAAAATCTATCAAACCCAGGGACTGATACTGGCATCCAGGAATAACTATATCACTCTTTTTTCTTAAAAACTGATACCTATTTTTACCTGACTTATTTATAAGTCAGTAGTGTGCTCTTCCTATGAACATGAAAAAATAAGTCCAGATTCCCAGGCCGTATTTTCAGTTATCCTGATTTAGTAGGTCTACAACAAATGCTCTAAAACAAACTGTGTATCTAACAAGCAGCCTACATGATTTTGATGTAGATGATCCATGGACAAAACTTAGAAAAACACCAGTCAATATCAGTTTTGAATACAGTCTCAAACTTCACTCTTCAATATGTTTATTTTACATTGACTTTATAAGTTACAATTTACATTTTCCCAAGACACTTTTGGTATGAATTTTTAAATTATTTTTTAAATTGACAGATAAAATTGTATTTATCATGTACAACTAATGTTTTGAATAATATATACTTTGGAGAATGATTCTATGTAGCTAATTGACATATCCACTGACTCACATAGTTATTTTTGTGGTGAAAATAATTTATATCTACTCTCTTAGGATTTTTCAAGAATACCATGTATTATTAACTATAGGCAATATGTTGTACAATAGATCTCTTGAATTTTTTCCTTCTATCTAACTGAAATTTGTATCCTTTGACTTGTTGGTCCAACAAGTCTCCAGCCTCTCCCCTGATCCCAAATATTCCATCCCTGGTAACCACCATTCTACTCTCAACTTCTATGTCATAGATTGTGATATTTGTCTTTCTGTACCTGTCTTATTTCACCCAACAATGTCCTGCAGGTTAATTTATCTTGCTGCAAATGGCAGGATTTCCTTTCTTTTTATGGCTGAATAATATTCCACTGTATATATATATATATATATACCACATTTTTTGTCCATTCATCCATTAATAGACACATAGGTTGGTTCCATATCTTGGCTATTGTGACTAATGCTACAATTAACAGGGGAGTATAGTTATCTCTTTGTCATACTGATTTCATTTCCTTTCCTTTGGATATATACCCAGTAATGGGATTGGTGGATCATATTTAGTTCTATTTTAATTTTATGAGAAAGATACATAGATACCTACTTTTTTCCATAATGGCTGTATTAATTTACATTTTTACCAAAAGTATGCATGCAAGGATTCCCTTTCTCCATATTCTCACCAACACTTGTTATCTTTCCTTTTTTTGATAGCCATTCTAACAGGTGTAAGGTGTATCTCATTGTGGTTTTAATTTGCATTTCTCTGATGATAAGTGATGTTGAACATTATTTCATATATCTTTTGGCCATGTGTGTATCATCCTTTGAGAAATGTCTATTCAGGTTCTTTGCCCATGTTTCAATCAGGTTGTTTGTTTTCATGCTATTGAGTTGTTTCAGTTTCCTACATCTTTTAGACATTAATCCCTTATTAACTGTATAGATTGCAAATATTTTCTCCCATTCTATACATTATCTCTTCACTCTGTTGATTTCTTTATTGCTCAGAGAATTTTTAGTTTGATGTAATCTCATTTGTCTATTTTTGTTTTTATTGCCTGTGCTTTTGAGATAATATCCAAAAAAATCTTTGCTCAGTCTAATGTCATAGAGATTTTCCCCTATGTGTTCTTCTAATGGTTTTATAGTTTTCAGTCTTACATTTAGGCCTTTATTCCATTTTGAGTTGATTTTGTACATAATAGGAGATAAATGTATAATTTTATTCTTCTGCATATGGATTATCTAGTTTCCCAAAACCATTTATTGAAGAGACTGTTCTTTCCCCATTGCGTGTTCATGGCACTTTTGTCAAAAATTGGTTCACTGTATATGCTTGGATTTATTTTGGGGTTCTCTTTTCCATTCTGTTGATGTATGTATCTGCTTTTATGCCAACACCATGCTGTTTTGGTTTCCCTAGCTTTGTAGTATATACTGAAGTCAAGTAGTATAATGCCTTCAGCTTTATTCTTTTTGGTCAAGATTGCCTTGGCTATTCAGGATCTATGTTGGTTCCATACAAATTTTAGGATTATTTTCCCTAAAAATATATGAAGAATTTCATTGGTATTTTGATAGGGATTTCACTGAAGCACTAGATCACTTTTCATAGTATAGGCATTTAAAAAATATTAATCCTTCTGATCCATTGAACATAGACTATCCTTTCGTTTATTTGTATCTTCTTCAATTTCTTTCATCATTGTTTTGTAGCTTTTAGTTTAGATATTTTTCATCTTTTTGGTTAAATTTATTCATAAGTACTTTTTTTTGTATCTATTATAAATGGGATTGATTTCTTTCTCAGATAGTTTCTTGTTAGTATATGGAAATGCTCCTTTGTATGCTGATTTTGTATCCTGCAACTTTACCAAATGCCAAATTCATTCACTTGTTCTAATAGGTTTTTTTTTTTTTTTTTGGTAGAGTCTTTAGGGCTTTCTATATAGAAGACTGTGTCATCTGCAAACAGGGACAATTTAACGTCTTCCTTTCCCAGTATGATGCCTTTTATTAATATTTCTTTCTTTTGCCTAAGTGCATTGGCTAGGACTTCTAGTACTATGTTGGATAGAAGGAGTGAAAGTGAGCATTCTTGTCTTGATTCAGATATTAGAAGTAAAGCTTTCGACTTTTCCCCATCAAGTACAATATTAGCTGTGGGTTTGTTATGTATGGCCCATATTGTGTTAATGTACATTCATTCTATACCTAATTTTTTGAGAGTTTTTATCATGAGGGGTATCAGCTACCATCGTTAGCATTTGGCAGAGATTCAGTGCTTCTAAAACCAATGACAGACTTCCCATTTTTCTAACCTATAAACTGCTAGGGCTCAGATTTCCTTATCTCAGAATTATGAGTAGGTAAACAACCAATTCAGAGTCAGAGGAAGTTGCAAACACATTATGTAAGAGCTACCTAGTTAATTGTTTAATATTAATTTATTTTATCACATTTTAAGGCTGCTTTCTTTTAAAATACTAATGTTCACTTCTGTCTCATTTTTGTTTTTTGTCTTTATATCTACCCTGTCCTGATTGTTCAAGTTCTTAGAATCAATAAACATTGTTTCCACGACCTTTAATCATTGCTTATGTGCTTTGAACTAAAGCCATCTCACTATGCACATTGCAGCAGTCACCTACTTATACACACGCTTAAATATGCAAATGCTGTAAGTTCTGTTCAGAGATACCACAGCTCCTTTGGTCTAATTTAGAGCTCAGATCTAGAGCCCTTCACCTAATCTCTGTTCTCACCTCCTCTTCCCATGGTCTGAATGACTAACCACAAATATCCTACTGAACAAAATCTCCTGTCCTTCTGCCTTTCTCAGTCCCTACTCCCCCTAGATATGTTCTTCCACCTTCCCTCCCATTCTTTTTCTTCTTTCCTCCATACTACAATACATATGTGTTCCGGCACTTCAACTATTCCTGCCAAACACTCAAATATATTTCTCCTTTCCTGTTTTTATTGTGCACTCCAGTAACAAATACAACACTCGTGTTTTCTTGGCTTTTATATCCAGTACTGGAGAAAACTCATGATGGTCCAGAGTGAGGTCACTATAATTTCAGAGATCCACCCTCACTAGAGTTTTTAAGCTAGTTGGCAGTGCCTCTATGGGTCCAACTCAAGGCTGTTTCTCATTCTTTATGGGTGTTATTTCAAACTTTTACTATTCCTCCAGTACCCTGTCTTCCCACCTCTTTTCTTGACATGGAAATTCCTAGCTGCCCTCTCTCACCATCAACAAGACTTATCTGCAAGACTCTTTATCAATTGACTCAGGAAACCATGTTCTTCATTTATGCTTAAAGCTAATCCTCCCACTTACACTCTGGATTCCATTCACTCTCATTTCAAAAAGGGGCTTCTCTGCCCCACCTATGCCTCTCTTTTATAAAATTTTATTCTTTTTCTTTTTTAGATTTTTTTCCCCAAGGCTTTGCCTATGGCCATGTATTCCCCTCTCTCCCTCTTTCTCTCTCTGAATAATCTTATTTACTCCATAATTTCAGCTGTTGCATATATCCTGGAATTCTACCTTCATCAGGAGTTCAAATGGAGGGGAGGACTTTGCCAATTTCAAATACATTTGAGAAATTAATGTTCTAGTATTAGCTCTTAGAGAAGTTGTTCTCAAATTGGTACCTGGACCAGCAACACCAGCATTACCTGAAAGGTCATTATATATGCAAATTATCAGGCCTCACCCTAGGCCTACCGAATCAGAAACTCTGGGAGTGGGGCCTAGCAACCTGTATGTTAGCAAGTTTTCCCAGCGAGGCTGATGTACACTGACGTTTGAGAACCATGATCTTAGACAATCATAATACACATTAATATATTAAAAGCTTCAAAAAGCCTGAAAATAACCTATTTAACTTTATTTAAGCAAATATCATCTTAAGTTATTCAAGCACAGACCCTGTGTGTGTATGCATGTGTGTGTATAGGATACTCATTAACATCCTGTAGAACTAATGTTAGAGAAATACACTTTGTCAAAAGGTGTAGTAGCTCATTTTACTAGTAATTCGTCAAATTCAGTATGCATCTCTCATGTGCTTTGGCATTTAAATATCCTATCTTTGCATTTCTCTACCAAATATGTTCTTTCAACCATTATATGGTCAGTTTCTGAGAGGCTGTATTTCACAATTATGTGCTCATTGAATAAATACATGGAATGCCAGAGAAATATTTTATAGCAATTTAAAAATGTTGCATAAGTCCCACGAACATGAAAATATCATCTGTTATTTCAATTCGTTTTTTGCATGTAATGGTTCTTTCTGTGCATTGATTCCTTCTTGATGAATATGCTTATATTTTCCCATTTGATATCATAAAAGTGTAGTATACATTTCATCAGCTTGTCTGTATAAGCTTTCCTGTAGTGAAATATCTTTTGTAAACAGGACCATTGAAAGCTTTCTTCAACCTATCCTATACCATGACAACTTTCCACTTTCAAAAAATCCTTACCCCATTTTATCCTCACAGACTTTCTTTCAAGTCTCTTTCCTCAATAATCCATTAAAATATTTTAGCCACTACTATAATAATAACTATAATTATAATAGATCTAATAAGCCATCATTTTATAAATGAGTTATAACTTTATTTGTTGTTATTAATGAGTTTATAATTACTATACTTTCTTACCATGATAAATATTAATTCATAAGGGTTTTAGTAAAAATTAATACACTTGTTATTAGCTTTTCAAAATTCTACTACCATTACCTTAATTTTTCCAATCATAAGGTCAAATACCATAGTAGATTTCTAGAATATATTAATAAAGTGTTACTTAGAAAATTTCAGTACTTAAGAAATAGAGTCAATATTATAATACACCTGATTGTACCCCATCCTTTTAAGCATACAGTCTATTATAATACATTCTTAAAGCGGGGGAAGCCTGGTTTATGATACTGTTGTGTGCTATGTAAAAACTTAATGATTCAAAATCCAGTTTGCTTTATTCTGATGCAACTTACAAAGTTTGATGGAAAAAATGGGACCATCAATAATCCTCTGGTGTCATGAAAAAGAATGATGGAAATACAATTTGTGACAGCTAAGGCTTCTGGGAATTAATGCATATTGAATACTTCTGTCTTTCCTTTTTGTTTCACTCTTTGCAGATGGTGATAAGTGGACATGATGTTAAATATATCATCTATAATCATTTCTTTTCACTTAATCACATTACTTAAAATATGTAAGGCATGTAATTTGGCTATGTACACATCATGGTGATTGATGATAATATTCTAATATAGTTGACTGTGGCCATAAATACTTTTATTTATAACCTTCACAACTCACCAGTTTCTCCAGATTTCTAGATACTTTAGAAATGTATTGAGCTTAATATAATGCATAAATAATTGCATTATTGTGACCATAATAAATCCCTATTCACAAGATAAATAAAAATTTCAATTAAAAATTTAACTTAAAAGTTGGCAAAGCTTGATATTTGTAAGCCTATATTGTTGCCTTTTTCTTCCTAAAGATCCACTGATATACCTTGCTATACCTCAGGAATTGAAGGAGGAAGCTTGTCAAGGAATTTCAAGTGGTTCTCAGGGATCAGATATACAAGGTTCTTAAGATCCTTTGGAGATGGCTTATAATTTATTCTGGCTATTTGAAGTCATTTGTCAGCTACTAATTTTTTGACCATTTAAATTTAGTTCTGCCAGTTTTAACATCTGTTGCATTTTGAACATAAAGGTAAATCACCAGCTCTTGCCAGCACCCTAGGGAAATACATGTCCTTACAGGTACATTTTAGTAGTCTATGTGTGGAGGTCTCTCATAGTAAGTAGATTCACTATGGACTATCTTTGAACTTAAGTGAAAATAATAACAACATGACTCATCCAAATATGGTTCCATGTCATAATCGGCACTGGAAGATATGCATATACAATTCAGCAGAGAGTGGCTGATCTTCCAATCACAGCAGAAGACGTGGCAATTGGATATAGCAATAGATTGGGCCAAATGAAATCTAATACACATTTTACATCAGAGTCTTTGTTTCCTGAACCACGAATTGAAGTTTTCAGATATTCTGGACATATAAGCTTGTAAACGATTTAGCAAAAATTGTCAAAGAAGCCATATGTTTCCCACTTATTTTGTATACTTGAATGAAAACTATCTCTGACTGTATTTTTTTTTTTTGGGCTAATTTTAAAAAGTAAATGTAACAGAAGTGCTCTAAGAAAAATTCCCACCAAAATAAATAACCAGAATAAATTATCTGTTTCTTGGGAAGGATTGCATATGTTGAGAATGAAATCTATATGTGAAACATGAAAGAGTGTTGTTGTACTCTGTTAACCTCAAAGCAAATTTAGATCATCCCATGTCACATTCTGCTTTCGAGAGGTGAGAGTTGAAGAATTCAAGCAATGTGGTAAATTGAGAAAGATTCAAAGATAATTTAAATGAAGGGAAAAAGAGAAAAAGTTTGACTTACAAAACTTTAGTTAACTAGATAAATTTGTGGGCAAGATAGGAGAGTTCAAGGCCATTAATGTAGCATATATATATTGCAGAATTTAACTGTGCTGATATTATAACCAGACTGGTTTGAGTTTTGCACACTACCTACTAATGTGAATTTTGACAAAATATTTAAGGAGTTAAGAGAGAACACACACATATACACACACACCTTTGTACACACAAACCTTTATACACACAAAATTCAATCTTTTTCCTTGGAAGAAGCCACATTAAAGGGATAATATCTACAATAATAATTCCTAAGGTCATGAATAGCTATAGTTAGAGGAAGAAGAAACTTCCAGTCTAAAACTAAAAATAACAATAAAGAGTAAAAGAGTTATAGAAGTTAAACCAAGAAAGAAGAAAAAAAAAGAAGAGTGATTAGAAATATAAGCCTGGCTGCTGAGTTTATCCTATGGGCTGCCATTCAATGAAGAACGGAAACCTGAATTTAATAGCTTTGGCTCACATGATCTAAGAGTTTTTCCATAATCACTTTTCTTTGATCCTCCTACTTGACAGTGACATCTAACTAAAGTCATCCCATTTAACCTTTTCTTTTGCATGTTGTGTGAACTCGTGAGCAGAGTAAGAGACAGGACATTCCTCGGGAAGATCAGGGACCAACTACCAAGAATTTGGACTTTTGGCCTCAACTTATTACACTGATGGTCACTATTATTGATGAGGACAAAACTGCCTACACACCTGTCCTGAATCAGTAAGTACACTGTTTTGGAAATGAATGGATTTTATTACACTAAACTTACAAAAAAATATTTTAAGCTTATACTCTGATGACAGTGACAAATGTTTCCAAAATTAAGCTGTATAAAACAGAATAGTTTTCTACTTTTGTCAGTAAATATCACTTCATTGATACTATGAGTTATTAGTTTGAGCCTCGTAGAATATGATTCTTTAGATATGGAGTCAAATATTTCCCAAGATTTGATTTTTATGTGATGTAAAAAGTTCCCTCTTTACTTTGGTTCCATTATTTCAAAAGAATAAATGTGCACTCTCCCCAGTACTAAAAAGAATTTTGAAGAGCTAGTGTTAAACATATTCTATTATGGCTTTTTAATAATAAAGATTTGTCAAAAAATCTTCTTTTAAAATGGTTGTGCATATTGATTTAACAAATTTAATGCAACATTTAATAGAACAAGTCCATTTTCACAAATTGCAAACTAAAGTTTATGCCTCCAAGACAAGGTAGATGGATTAAAATTCATGACTGTTCTAGAAGAGTCTGTAAAATCATCATTTTATCAAAATCTCACTAGCTATGAGACTATGGGCAAATTATCTAATTTCTCTGCATCTCAGTGTCCTCCCATGTAAAATAAAGACATAATGCTAGTTAATTTCCAAGATCCAATTCAAATTTAATTTTGCACATCTAGGTTTTATTTCACACCTACATGTTGAAGGCCATACAAGCAAAGTAACAGCAGATGGCCAACCAGGCACTCACAATCTGGTGAGCAAGGAGGGTATCTTGACATGTTGGTAAGATCTAAAACTATGTGGGCAGCAAGGATAGCAGAAATAGACAACCCATAAAGTATGACAATGAAGTTGATTCAGACTCTCTATGGAGAACTGGTTTTATTCTTATTTTCTCTACGGGTCAAGACAGGGTCAAATTTTATGTTGAGTCCAATTAAAATTCCAATAACAGAAGAAATCAACTTAAGTATTTCACCGTTTCCTGTCTTTACCACCTATTTCACCTGCCCTCAATTCCTCCTAATTGTGGAGAAAGTGGTCCTGTTTTTGATATGCAACCATCATAGCATCATTTGCCTTTTCACTTTCTTCTCCCTTCCCCCCAAACCTAATCCTTATACACACACCCCCTTTCTTCTTGATGGCCTTAGTGTCTCTTAGTCACCATCTGTGCAGACTTTGCTCTTTTATTCTCTTCTGTTAGGACTAGATCTTCTCTCCTAATCCACGACATGTCCTCATCTCATCATGGACCCTGGGAAGTCTTTCTCAGGTCTCCAACAGCTTTGTGGAATAGATTTGTTTTCCCATTCACTGTTTGGATCTTTCCTGAGGACAGAGTGTGTTTCCTGAAGACTGGGAAACTGACAGCCTTTTTCTAGACTGTATACTTGGGCTGGGATAAGCCATTTGATAAAAGATTATTGAATGAAAACAAACATCTGCTGAGAAATGCAAATTAAATCATTTGAAGGGATTTTGAAATCAAAGACATTCATTACAATTGCCAAGTAACTTAAATCAGGCTACGGCCAGTAAAAGATACATTATGAAATCATGGAATAAATGAAAATTTCCCAGATTGATTTTTAATCATATACCACAAAAAATACACAACAATTTTCATTGACTTTTGTAATTGTAGTAAAGGAGCTGGAGTACATACATTTAGTTATGGCAAAAATAAATGTAAAATTATAAACTAAACTAAACCTCCTAAGTATAAAAAGTTATAAGTCAAAGTTATTAGTGTGCCCTTCATCCAGATAGTGTACATTGTACCCATTAGGTGTGAATTCACCCATCTGCTATTTAAATTTTTATTTTTATTTTTATTTTTTTGAATTTCAGAGTATTACAGGTGTGCAATGCTTTGGTTACATAAATTGCCTTTGCACTTCCTGACAAGCATGCCCATCCCCCAGACATCACATACTGTATCCATTAGGTGTGGATTTACCCATCCCCTCCTCCCCTCTCTCACCTGCCTAACACCCTATGAATGTTACTTCCCATATGTGCACATTAGTGTTGATCAATTAGTAACCAATTTAATGGTGAGTACATGTGCTGTTTGTTTTTCCATTGTTGTGATAATTTACTTAGTAGGATGGTCTCCAGTTCCATCCAGGTTGTTACAAAAGGTTCACCATTTTTTGTGGCTGAGTAGTACTCCATAGTATACATATACCATATTTTGTTAATCCACTCATATATTGATGGGCACTTGAGTTGTTCTTGCAATTGTGAATTGTGCTTCTGTAAACATTAGAGTGCAGATGTCTTTTTTATAAAATGTCTTTTTTTCCTTTGGGTAGATGCCCAGTAGTGGGATTGCTGGATCAAATGGTAGTTCTACTTTTAATTCTTTGAGGTATCTCTATACTACTTTCCATAGAGATTGTACTAGATTGTAGTCCCACCAGCAGTGTACGAGTGTTCCTATCTCTGCATCCGTGCCAACATTTGTTGTTTTGAAATGTTTTGATAAAAGTCATTCTCACTGGAGTTAAGTTATATCTCATTGTGGTTTTGATTTGCATTTCCCTGATCATTAGAGATGTTGAGCATTTTTTCATATGTTTTTGGCCATTAGTCTATCTTTTTTTGAAAAGTTTCTGTTTATGTCCTTTGCCTACTTTTTAATGGGGTTGTTTGTTTTTTTTTTTTTTTTTTTTTTTTTTTTTTTTTTGCTGATTTTCCTGAGTTCTATATACGAATATGTAGCATGCAAATGTTTTCTCTCATTCTGTATGTTGTCTATTCACACTAGTGATAGTTTCTTTGGCTGTGCAGAAGCTTTTTAACTTGATCAGGTCCCATTTATTTATTTTTGTTGATGCTGTGATTTCTTATAATTTTGTTTTTAATGTCAGAGTTTAGAGCCACCTTTTCTCTGAAATCTTGGCCCTAAAATACTGAACTTCTCCCTCTGTTTGGAATGTCTGTTTTATGATTGTGTTTGGTGAGATTTTAAGGATGTTCTTAAGCTTTTTTTGCTTAATGAAGATCATCCAATTTAGTTTCTCACTTATTTTAAAAAATATTTTAAGTGAATTCACCTGGAGGTTGAGGTGTGGTTGTGGTGGCCATTGTTGCATTTGTATAATTTGGTGAGATTTTTGTCCATAACTGTTTCTTTACTTACATCATGTGCCATCATATTTAGCCTTCATTAGTCACCTCCATAGTTACTTAGGCACAGTGTTTTACAAAGAAAGAAGTCCAGACCAGTAGCATCAGGATCATGTTTGGATTTACAGTTGGGTTTGCAGATTCTGAGCCCCATCCCAAATCCATGGAGTCAGAAAACCTGAAGTTGACACAGAAGTCCACAGTTCAATAAAGGATCAGTCATGGGCCTTATGTACACTAATATTTTAGGGCACAGACCAACTTTGAAGGACGTGTAAAGTTAAAACAAGTTCGGGTTTTATTTTGCAGGCAATGGCAAGTGAATGAATGATTTAAAAATATAGAACATTTTAAAATCTCTTTCAGTATAATCTAGGATTATTGATCCAAAGAATTTATTGAATGAAGTTCTTATTATGATGACTTTGATAAATTGCTACAATAATTGTAGAATATAAACCTTAGGGAAAAATGTCTTCTATTTTATTTACTAGTATATATCTAGGCATATATATTTGTTGAATGAACAAATACATTAAGGTTAATCTATACATGTAGCCAGTGTCTTTTCTCTCTGTTCCTATGCTGTTGATTCATTAATGGACTGGAGCATTTTCTTTAAGCAATATTTTCTCAAATTTTAAAATTCTTTTTTATGAAGTAGCTTTCTATATGCTTGTAAAAATTGCAATATTTCATTGAAACTGAAAAATATTAAGCAGAGTAGTTTTAGAGTTAGGTATAGGTCTCTATTTATTCAAGTATAATTAAATACAATAAAATTACACATATTTAATGTGTACAATTCTATTAGTTTTGGCATATGTATCTAACCACAAAACTGTTATTATAATCAATATAATGAAGATATTCATCACCCCAATAAGTTTCCATGTGCTTTTTGCTATCCATCACATCCTCAGAAAACCATTGATCTTCTTTTTGATACTATATATTAGTGGAAATTTTATCATTACATGTAAATGTAATCATACATTATATATACTCTTTTTTCTGGCTTCTTTCATTCATTACAAATATTTTGAGATTAATTCATGTTATTGTGTGTTTCTTTCTATTTCTGAGCAATATTCCATTGCATGGATATACCACAATATATTTATCCATTTATCTGTTAATGACAATTTGAATTTTTTCCAGGACTAAGTTGCTATGAATATTTATAAATTTTTGTATAGACATATTCTTTCATTTCTCTTGGATTATGTGGTAAGTATATGTTTAGTACTTCTAAAAACTATCAAATTGCTTTCCAAAGTGGCTGGACCTTGTCAACACTTGGTATTTTTATTATTTTTTTTTAATTTTGGCAATCCTAATAGGTATATAGTAGTATCTCACTATGGTTTTAATTTTCACTTTCCTGAATCCTGATGATACTGACCATATTTTCATATGCACATTTGCAATTCATATATCTTCTTTGGTGAAGTTCTCATTCAAATCCTTTTCTCATTTCCAGGTTGGAATAATAATCTTATTATTGTTGAGTTGTACTAGTACCTTATATATTCTAGGTAAAATGTCTTCCATCAGAAATAAATGTTGCAATATTTTCTCCTAATTTGCAGTTTTCTTTTCCATTTTCTTACTAGTATCTTTTGAAGCACAAAGTTATTTTTTTAAATTTTGATATAGTAGTCTAATTTATTATTTTCTTTTATAGTTTGTACTTTTTCATCCTATTTAATAAATCTTTGCAACACCCACAGTCAACTTGCAACCCACCTTTATCTTATAGATGATTTACATTGATGTCTATAATTCATTTCAAGTAAATTTTTACATATGTGGTAACAGAGTTTAAGTTTCTTTGCATGCAGTTATCTAATTTTTTCAGCTCTCATTGAAAAAATTTTTCATTGAATTGCTCTGGCACCTTTGTCAAAAATCAGTTCACTATATATATATATACACACACACACACACACACACACATATATATATACATATATGAGTCTAATTTTGTTCATTTATCTATATATCTATCCTTACATCAATACCATACTTTTTGGTTACTGTAGTTTTATAATATACCTTGAAATATTATAGTATACATTCTTCAACTCTCTTTATATTTTTAAAAGTTGTTTGGCTATTTGTACTCTTTGTAATTCCATTTAAATTTTGAATCAGTTTGTTGATTTCTACAAGAAAAATACCTGCTTGACTTTTGATTGAGGTTACATTAAATATATAAATCAATTTAGAGAGAAGTAAAAACATGACAATATTGAATCTTATGATTCATGAACATGATATATAGCTCCATTTATTAAAGTCTTCTTTAATTTCTCAAAGTAATATTTGGCATTTTTAGTGAACCCAGGTTTTGCACATATTTTCCAAATTTGCTTCTAAGTATTTTTATTGCCATCATAAATGATATTTATATTCTAATTTCCCATTGTTGGTAGTATACAGCTATAATTTTTAAATATATTCCTTTTATATCTTCAGCCTTTCTAAATGTAGTTCTGTTTTGTAGATTCCTTAGGATTATTTAAACACATGATATTCTTGTCTAAAATAAAGATAGCTTTACTCCTTACTCTCCAATAAAGGTATATTTTATTTTTCTTGCCTTATTGCTCTGGCTAAAATCTCCAACAGTGTTGACTAAAACTGGTAACAGCAATCATCCTTGTCTTATTACCAATCTTATGGAGAAAGCATAGGTCTTTTATCATTAAATATTATGTTAACTGATATATTTTCATAGAGGAAGTTCTGTTCTATCCCTATTATCCTGAGAATTTTTAAGATGAATTGGTGTTAGATTATGTCAAATATCCTTTCTACTTATATTAAGGACATCATATAATTTTTCTTTTCAAGTCTATTATTATTGTGAATCATACTTATTGTACTTATTGAATTTTAGTCTTTAAATCAACCTTGCATTCCTGGGATAATCTCCACGTGGTCTTGATGTATATTCCTTCCTATATATTGTTAAATTTTATTTGATAAAATTATATTAATGGTTTTTACCTCTGTGTTTATGCAGATATTGGTCTATAGTGTTCTTTTCTTGTAATGCCTTTTTTTTTTCTTTTTTAATTT
>VBSM01001044.1:1623819-1634552 GCA_008086735.1 Cheirogaleus medius | reverse complement strand
TTTTTTATCCATTCAGCCAGCCTATGTCTCTTGAGTGGTGAGTTCAAGCCATTGTAATGCCTTTTTTATGGGTTTTTTATCAGTATAATGATGGCTTTATAAAATGAATTAAGACGAATTTCCTCCAGTTTGATTTTCTGTAAGAATATTTGTAGAATTGGGCTTTTTCTTTCTTGAGTGTTTCATAGAATTTACCAGAAAAAATCATTTGGCCTGGAGTTTTCTTTGTAGAAAGTTTTTAAACTAAAAATTCAATTTCCTTATTAGATGTTGGGTTATCCAGGTTATCTGTTAGGTCTTGATTAAGTTTTTGTAGTTTGTGTCATTCAAGGAATTTTTCCATGTAATCTAAGTGGTCAAATTTTTTGTCATGTAGTTGCTCCTGCTGTTCTTTTATTATCCTTTTAATATCTATTAAATCTGAGGTGATTTTTTTCTCTCTGCTTAATATTAATATTTTGGGTCTTCTTTTTTCCTATCCAACTAGCTGAATACTTATTAATTTTATTGGCCTTTAAAAAGAAACAGCTTTTGGTTTTATTAAACTTCTGAATTGTTTTTGGTTTTAAATTAAATTGATTTCTTCTCATTCCTTTGTTATTGTTTTTCTTCTGTTAGTGGAGATAACTGTTAAGTGTCTATAGTAGTAATCTAGTGAGATGATATGAGAGCCTTCTATAAGATGATAGAGAGTTAAGGTCAGATTTGTGATATATTTAAGGAGATAAATCAAAAGACCTTTTGACAAACTGCATTAAGTGGAGTGTTAAGGAAGGAAGTAGAGACAATGGAAATGCTATATTTATAGGGGCACCATTAATTGAGATAAGAAATACAGGTAGAAGTGTCAGTTTAAGGAAGTACATAGTGACTTATATTTGGATATATAGAGACTTGGTTACCTGTGTGACTCCCAAGTGTTATATGCAGTAGGCAATTATATACTTAGACATGAAAGTCCTTTAGACTGACATCAACTAAATACAGAATGTAGGGAAGGTTTGCTACATATGCCTAAAAGTTAGGCATCTCAGTTCTTTTTAAATATGCATAAAATTTTACTTTCATTTTTTTAAACTATTATTAGTTTATATTACTTTGCTTTTGTAGTGCTAACCAAAATATAAGTTTTGGTCATTCTGTTATTCTATTTGTTTGCACGCACTGTATTATTAATATTATATGCAATTTCTTTTAGATTTCTCCAAAAGTATACATACAGTTAAATCTCAGTTTATTTTCTCTCTGCATTAAGAGTATATAGCAGAGAGTATCACAAGATGTTGAGTAGAAAATGGACTAATTGAAAAAAATTGTCTATTCCATTTGCAAAGATAAAATATGCTTTTATTTTTCACCTCAAGGCTATGTGATGAGCCAGAATGTTATTTTCAAATTGTATGTTTTAAAAGATAGTATATTTCATTTACTCCAATACAGAAGATTGGGCTTAAGCTACTTTGATCAGGGATTTGCATCTTGTTCTTTCTGTTTTAGAAATAATTATGTTCAAAGTATTAAAGGTATTGATTTCTTTGCTTGTGCTATGGATTCCCTAAATTATGTTTATATTTAAGAAATTGTTATGAAAGTGTCCATCATACTGAAAAGTACAAAGACTGTACAATAGAGCCTCATATGTTCACCGCTCAAATTCAACAATTATCAAAATTTTGTCATATTTTCATCGATACTCTTCATTTTATTTTGCTAAATTGTATTAAACAATTTTCAGACATCATGTCATTTCATTCCTCTATACTTCAGTATTTATCTGTAAAAATCATGGCTAATGCTTTGCATATCACAGTACCATAGCACAACTAGTAACATTGACAGTAATGCCTTGGTATTGTGTAATCCCTATTTCTTAATTAAATGCTCCTGATTTCCTTAAAAATGCCTTTTTATATTGCTTTGTTTCAATCAGTATCCAAAAAAGGTGCAGACAACGCACATGGTTATTATATGTCATAAGTCTCTTTCATTCTAGTTCAGCCCTCCTTCTTTTCATTTATTCCATTTATTCATGCCATTGACTTATTTATTCATGCCATTGACTCATTTGTTCACCCCATTATCCCTTAGAATATGCCTCTTTCTAGATTATTCTCTCTGCCTCCTGAGGTATTATTTAACTCTTACTTCCATATTCAATACTCTCCTAGTCTGGAGGGTAACTTTCTGTTTCATTTTTTTTTTTTTTTTTAGAGCACAGGTGTTTCTGTGTACTTCATCCTACATCACATTAGGTGGCACATTAAGTCTGGTTGTTCTCCTGTGGTGATGCTAAGGTTGAGCAGTGCTGACAGCTTGATCTCTTCATTAAAAAGTTCCTTCATTAGCCTTTCCTCTAATGGTTTCATTTATTTATGATCATTTCAGAATTCGTTATTTGATTAGGGACTGCAAAATAGTGGTTTTATAATGTTATCATTCCTTCAACATTTATTAGTTAGACTTGTTTGTAAAGAAGAAACTTTCCTGCATTAACTAGGGTTACTTACGTGGTTGCCCTGATATATAGTAAATATAGGAAAAATAGGTAAATACTTAATTCTTTCTTGTAACCTAAAGTATTTTATCACATTATTGTCTTTCCTGCTCCACTTACTTTTATTATTTTTTAACAGTTTCATTTTAATATAGTAAATATGTATTGAACATTTAATATATGTCAGGTACCATGCAAAGTTGGAGTCATAAAGATTTATTAATAATTGAGAAAAAAGATACGTGCAAAATTAATCATGGGTCTGAAGTTAATCATTGTGCCTGCCACATTCACAAGTCATTCTGGGATTAAACTCCTCCTCCTACAGACCCTTGTTGAGGCAACCTAATGAGACAAATTTTCCAGGATAAGAAAAATTAGGTTCACTCTCTGGAACTTGACTGTGAAATTCCAGAAACCTGACAGTTGACAGGGAAAGGAGATATCAAAAGTCTACAAGTTTGGAGACAGCTGTAGTAGGTGATCTGAAATGAATAGTAAATTGAAATAAAGTATAAACAGAGCTAGGAGATAAACAGAGTTGAAAGAGAAGAAGGTAGTTGACAATGAAAAGAGATGCTTGGAAGGAAAATCAGAAATAAGAGTAGCAGAGTCATGGTACTGGCAGACTTCTTGAGTGAAAATCCCCACCTGTGATCATATACTACACTACCCAGAGCTTCAACTCTCAAAGCAGTAGAAGCCTGACTCCACTGGCTGCTAAACCAGTTCAGGTTTTCTTGGGTTCTAGTACAATATGGCAACACAATTTTGTGTTGTTTCTCCATTACCCAAAATATTCTTTAAAACAATTACCTTTTGAGTGTGGTGGGGTGCTAAGGAATGGGGACCTGTGAAGGCACCCACCTCGCCCATTGGAAAACTGCCATATTGGATAGAGGTGTGGCATTTGGAGAGAAATAGCCTAGCTCCCGGTTCCTTGGTAACCAAATACCTGGGGAACTCAGGCTGAACAGCAGCTGAGGCCCCTCCCCCACTCATTACAGTAGGGAGTGCAGCTTGAGCCAAGAAATACACAAATGGTTGCTTCTCTCCAGGGAGAGAGTGCCCCTGGCTAAGGTCCATGCAGATAGAGGGTCCCACTGCTCTCCCTCTGGGGACTTGTGGTGGAACAGGGGTGCACATCGGGGGAACGCTCTGCCAGCCAGCATTTCACAGAAACACACACTAGTGGGTCAGACACATGGATTGCGGGAGAAGTAGGAGAGCTGGAGTCAGGTGGTGAGGGAACTCACAGGGACTGATCTGACAGGAATGTGCTGTGGAGTTCCAGCACTCAAGCCTTTGGGCTCCTCCCTTGGGAATAGCCTTCCAGGTTTAGAGAGCTTGTCCTGAATCTCATACCAGTGGTTCCCCCTAGTGGCTAGAAAAGCAACTTCTGAAGCCCAGAGAGGCTTTACAAAGCCTTTTAGGCTCTTGCAATCAAGCCACAATCTGCTTTGCTCCCCCTCTGGTCTCAGTGGGAATAGAGATCAAGAAACCTCCTGGGAGCTACAGGATCCCTCCTAAAGCTTGGGGCACTCATGTGCTCCACTTAGGGAACCAGAGTTTACCATGGGCACAAAAGAACATTTTGGCAGCTGGCTCTTCCACACAAACATCAACTGATGACAGGGGGAAGAACTCTATAGCTCAGCATAGTGCCTTCCAAGTCAAACAAACATTTGACTCACAAGTACCACCTGCCATCTCAGAGATTAATCTGGGGGACCAAACCCAATTCACACTACTGGGAGGAGATGAAGACAGCAGGTCAAAGGCAACCCAAGAGATTCAGCAAACCTGCTTGAACACCCCATAGGCAACTCAGGACCAGCATTCATCTCCCTGCCACAGCCAGACATTGATCTTTGGGGAACCAGAAACAGGCCTGCAATCCAGACTAATACTCCCAGATCTCGATTGAGAGGCCAGATGAGAAGGAATCAGTGAAAGAACTCCAGAAATATGAGAAATCAGAGCAAAAGGACCCCCTCCAAAGGAAAACAATAACTCCTTACAAATGGATACCAACCAAAACAAAGATATTGAAATGACTGCTAAAGAATTCCAAATATGGATTACAAGGAAACTCAGTGAAATACAAGAGAAAATGGAAACCCCACACAAAGAAACCACAGAAACAATGCATGAAATGAATGAAAAATTCACTAAAGAAATCAAATTATATATATGAAAAATAGAACATCTGGAAATAGATAATACATTCCAGGAAATACAAAACACAGTGGAAAGTTTTAAAAATAGACTAGATCAGGCAGAAGAAAGAATCTCAGAGCTTGAAGACAACACCTTTGAATTAAACAAACTAGTCAAAGATAGAGAAATAAGAGGAATGAGCAAAGCCTAAAAAAATATGGTATTATGTAAACAGGCCTAACATAAGAACTATAGGCATCCCTAAGGGTGAAGAAGAAAACACACAAGGATTGAAAACCTATCTGAGGGAAAAATTGAGGGAAACTTTCCTCACTTAAAAAATTTCTGCACAGCCAAGGAAATAATCAGTAGAGCAAATAGACAACCTGCAGAATGGGAGAAAATATTTGTATGTTATACTTCCAATAAAGGGCTAATAATCAGAATCTACAAAGAATTCAAGCAAATTGGCAAGAAAAAAAACAAACAACCCCATTAAAAATGGGGAAAAGATATGAATAGAAGCTTTTCAAAAGAAGATAGACTAATGGCCAATAAACATGTGAAAAAACGCTCAACATCTCCAATTATCAGGGAAATGCAAATCAAAACCACAGTGAGATGTAACTTAACTCCAGGTGAGAATGGCTTTTATTAAAAAGTTTCAAAACAACAGATCTTGGCATGGATGTGGAAAGAAAGAAACACTTGTACACTGTTGAAGAGACTGCAATCTAATATGGCCCCAATGGAAAATAATGTGGAGATTCCTCAAAGAACTAAAAGTAGACCTTCCATTCTACCATTCTAGTAGGGGATCCAGCAATCCCACCACTGGGTATTTAACCAAAGAAAAAAAAAGGCCATTTTATCAAAAATATACTTGAATGATTATTGCAGCACAACTCACAGTTGCATAGATGTGGAATCAACCCAAGTGCCCACCAACTCATAAGTGGATTAATAAAATGTGGTATATGTATACTATGGAGTACTACTCAGCCATTAAAAATGAATTAATAACTTTTGTAACAAACTGAATGGAACCGGAGATCATTCTTGTAAGTGAAGTATCGTAAGAATGGAAAAACAAACACCATATGTGCTCACTATAAAGCTGGATCTAATTGATCAACACTTAATGTGCACATATGGAAGAAAAACTCAGCAGTAATCAAACAGATGGGAGTGGGGCAGAGGGGATGGGTGAAATCATACCCAGTGGGTACAGCATGTACTATCTGGGTGATGGGCACACTTTTAACTTTGACTTAAACTGTACAAAAGCAATTCCTGTGACCAAAACATTTGTACCCCCATAATGTTCTGAAATTTCTAAAAAACTGGGAGATAAAACTAACTCATAGGAATATTATCAGGAGAGCTCCTTCGAGGAGTTAATGTATGAGAAGCACCCAGCCTAGTGTCTGCATTAAGTAGGTGCTCTACAATGATTTCCATCTCTACTCAGCCTCAAGCTCCCTGCTGCGTGGTGAGCATGAGGACTTTTTTTTTTTTTTTTGACATCTTTAATCTGAAATTACTGGGGAAAGTTGAGAAACTGTTATTGTTTTTTTTATTTTTAACTTTCAGAATATTATGGAAGTACAACAGTTATCTGAATGCAGTATATTGTGTTGATTATTTGACGCAGACACATTACACAAGTTATTTAGGCTCTCTCTGGCAATTTTAATTTCCTTTGCCACTTCCAGGCAGCATTTTCATTGTCTTTACAAAGTGGTGATTTCAATAATTAACCTAGATCTAGCTCCGATTTTATATTTCATATTTAAATTAAATATATACTTAAAGATTTGAATTCATTAAAATAATGCCTTAGGTAGTAAATGAAACAAAGGGTAAACAAAGGATAAAAGGGCAATTGGCTTTAAATGGCATTGATGATCAACTCATTTTATGGTCTAAGAGAAGCTAAGTACAAAAGGAAAAATTATCACCACAGGAAGTATTCAATTAGATGAATTCACACTCCAAATCCTTAAGCTGATTTTCACCTTTAACTGCAATGTTATAATTATGTTTTAGTTTCTCTATAATACAGCTTTAATTTGTAAGACTAGTTTATGATTTACTAGTGGAATCCTGCTTAATCAAATTCATTCTTGGCTGTTCTCTGTGTTCATGATATTGGCAGTTAATTGCACTATGACTTGTTAAAAAACTTAAAATGAAGAACATATTAACAAAAGCTTAATATTTTTATAATGTGAAAAGATCACAGCAAACTGTCTCTTGAGTTCTAGCTATGATAAGGAAGTTTCAGTTGCATGGAGGCAATAACAGAACCATTGCTTACTCATTTGTAACATGCACACACTTTTTCTTCAAAGATAAACATTGCATATCAAAATAATATTTCACATTTAATGAATTCTAATTTCATCTATTGTGACTAATGAATCAGTATTATCAAATTTGGCAGTGGCAGATTATATTATCGTTATTTCACTAAGAAATTTGCAAGATAATAAATTGGGTTATTAAATTGTGTCTCAAGATTCAAGGTTTAAAACATTTATGCTTTGTATTAATTTCTGTAAATTAAAAACAGGAGATATTCACATAATAGTGGCGTGGATCAGTTAGTTCATTAAACCTCTGCTTTATAAATGATAGATTAAGTTAAGCTATGACTGCATTAAAAATGAAGAAGAGGTGGAGTTACACACTAGAGAATTTAATTAGCGTACAGGAAAACTTCACAAATTCAGATTAGTATGAGAAGAGCCAATTTAAATATATATACATATATGATAAAATATGAACACTTGATATACCATATTTATGTATACTAGTTTTAACATAAGTATATATATAATTCCAATGAGGTTAGAAAATGATTGTGAAAAGTTTAAAGCTCTTTCAGTCCTCCTTCTATCATGGTTTAGAATTTATTTGTAATTATCATTTGAATTGTTAGTGTGTAGTTCTGGATTGCTGAAATTTGGAAAACCATTTACTCATGTTAATATATATAAAAATTTTTCTCTACAATCAAGGTTATTGCTATTAATTTTATTAATAATTTTTCCCCTAGAGACTAAAAACCAGAAAATACAAATATAAATTTGCATTCAGTTTCTGTGATTTTTTTCACATTAGAAATCAATGGAATCTAAATAATATTATATTTTCCTATATGTCTCTTTTATAGTTAGAATTTCATTATCATCAGCAGCAAACATTTATTAAGTGCTCACTACATGCCAGTGACTATGCAAAGTATTTACATATAAAATCTCATTTAATCCTTACAACAACCTAGAAAAAGTTCCAAGTTACACAATTATTATCATCTCCATTTGAGAGATAAGGAAATTGAGTTTTAAAGAGATTACTCCCTGTTCCACTGGGTATGTTAGTTAAATAGCATAGGTGAAATCAGATCTCTGTCTTTTGGGTTGAATTGAGGTTTAACCACTGCATTATAATACTGTGGATTATGTAGAGGAAATAGCCAAAACTGTGTTAAATTTTAGAAAATAAGACTCTACCAAGTATACAGATGGTATAGACTTCTTAGCTAGCCCACAGAAAAGGCAGAAGTAGTCAACTGTGTAGTGTGATGTAAGAAAACAACTCCTCTTTTTAAATCATGATTTGGTACTGGGAATACAGCATTAAAAAAAACATATAAAATTTGGTGCCAAAGTGAAAGTATATATTTACAAATCAATGAAGGAAATTTGGACACAGTGCAAAAAACATTATTATAAAAATGTGATTATTTTGTACCCCCTTAAAAATGGAAACTAAAATCTAGCCAATAATTAATAATTACTCAGAAATTGATAAAAATCGATGTTATGAGAAAAATAGGGTATCTCTTGTCTCATTCTAAGCATTGATTTTCTTCTGTCATTTGTTGCATTTTACTCATAACTGTGAAATTTTCTCCCCTTTTTTCACAAGATAAGAAGAAGTAAAGAAATTATTTGGGAAACTATTAGCTTTGCAAATGTCACCAGCTTATATTCTGGCTGTTGGAATCTTTTAAATTATGTGGAAAGGAAAAATTATATATATATGTATATATTTTATATATATATAATATCAATTAATAGCAATATAATTAATTATATAATAAAATGTTATAACAATATAATTATTTACATAATATATAATTTATAAATAATATAATTGTATAATATAATTATATAAATAATATAATAGATAACATTATATAATTATATAAAAATACATATAAATTATAAAAATTATATAATTATATAAATAAATATATAAATGTATATAATATAAATAATGAATTTATATTATATAATTATGTAAATATATTATATTTATTGATATATTAAAATAATATAATCAGTATACTATAATTGATTATATGATCATATAATCAATTGATATTCTACTAATATTAATTATTAATAACATTACAGATTATATATATACAGAGAGAGAGAGAGAAAGACTCTATAAATACAATCAATATTATCTGGTAGTGAAGCGATGCTAGGTGAGAGAAGTGTAGGGGAGGAAAACTATCTTTTTTTTCTAACCTCTGTGTTCTCAGTTGGGGCCCCTCTAATAGAAGATTAACAAGAGAAAAGTATAAATTTATTTTATACAAGTTTTATGTGACATGGACACCTTCATTAGGAAATAAAGATCTGAATAGGTAGTTAGACCTGAGAGTTTTTTGGCTGGGTTTGATGAAGAGTGGAAAGTCTTGGAGACACGTGATGCTCCTTTCCTCTGGGTATAGGAATAGCACCTCTCACATGAGATTCTCAGCACCTGCTTCTGAGGAAGGTCAGAAAATCCTTCCTAGGTTTTATGACTTGCTTCAGGGGCAAGTTAGAAAGTCCTTCCTGCACATGCCATTTCTCAAATTCATTCAGCTTAAAATATTCAGTATGCCAAGGTGTCATATTTTGGAGTAACATGTCCTGAACTCCATCAGAAGAAAAGTTTCTTAATGCTATGCAAAACTGGTTAGAGAGAAAATATATTCCTATTTTTTTTCATCAGTTCTGAACTATAAAGCAAATGTCAATGAAATCATGCCAGTTTGGTTAAATCCTGTCCAGGTTAAAATTATGGAATTTACATAGTACAAAAGCACTAATATTACCACTAATTCTTAATAAGTGAGTTGTGACCCAGTTTATAGTCACTGTGCACTTTTCTTTGCCCTTATCATTCACAGCTATTTAATCATTGCTAATTCTGCTTGCATACAACAAAGATTTTAGAGGGAGGTGATACTTGGGCTATGCTTTGAAGGGAGAAAGAGTAGTTATCACATAGAACTTGAGGAGGAGAGAGAACAGGAAGGGGGAAAATGATCAGAAGATAGGGGACCTCAGACACGGAGAAATAAGTAGTCTGGGTGGCTAGAGCACAGTGAGTATCATGAGTTGAAACTTTTATATGCTGATGAATGTGTGACAAGCAATTGATGATTTTAAAGTGGTGTTTTAAAATAGTATGGTCTGTGCTTTTAAAAGGTAAATTAGGTGGTAAGATAGAGGATATGTTATAAGTAGAAGAAATGGAGGCAAAAAGATAAAATAATGCAATTCTTAAGGCAAGTGAAGATAAAGACTTGAATTAGGGATATGAAAGTAGGAATGGGGAAGCGATAGACAAATCCCATGGATATGCCAAAGTATGAGTCTAGGGGCAGTGAAAAGGAGGTTGATGACTACAGTAGCCATCTAGATTCATGAGTGAAATAGTGATGTCTTTTATTTGACTACGACATATGAGTCAGAGTCAGAGAACTACTTCCAAGTGTATCAAAAAACCATAGAGAAGTAGCAAAGTAAAAAAAAAAATACAGGCTTCAGAAGAACTTGTCTAGCTATTAAGTAAATAAGGAAACTTTCCATTCTTCTTTTTTCTATCATAAGGTATCTATGATATCCATAGGTAATAGTGAGCACAACCAAAGTTGAAACCAGCATATTATAATATACTATAATGGAGCAAACATTTTTCTAAAACAGGTCAGAATGACATCTCAGACCCCGAATATTGTTTTCTGTATAGAAGTAGATCTTAGCAAGAAATAGATCTTGAGATTTAA
>VBSM01001044.1:1608794-1623719 GCA_008086735.1 Cheirogaleus medius | reverse complement strand
AAAAAAAAAAAAAAAAAACCTCATTAAATATTTGCTACTTCTTTTTTGGAGAGATCTCAAAGTTCAAATCCTGACCACCACTTCCTCATTTGTAAAATGAGATTAATAACAGCTGAATAGGAATTTTGTGAAAAATAAATGAATTTTATTTATTGTTTAAAAGAACTCATATAGTAAAGCTCCCATTGATTTTGCTTCAAAATAGAGTTTTTCAAAGTTTTAATGGTTACAAAAGTAATTATATTCAGCATCAGAGGACTATAGGAAGTGGGAAATAAAAGTTCTAATGTTTATGCATCAGTTTGTGTAGAAAAGCAATAAAAAGCAAAAATATGACTCCCTCAGCCAAAGCCTTATAAATTTTAGTAACTTGGTGTGTTTTCTTGCAGCTAATATTTTCTGCACATGTAAACATAGAATTTCATTTAATAATGTTTAATTTTATATTGTGGGTTTTTTAAATAAAATGTGGGATCATATTATATATACTAATCTGTAAGTTGCTTTGTTCACCTAGCACTGCTTGAAAGACATCTTTTCATGTCAGTCCACGCATATCTTCCCTGTTTACTTTAATAGCTGCATATTATTCTGTGATATATAACATCAGTATGATACAGCCAACAAGGAGGACACTTGCTTGGGGTGCAGAGCAAAGAAGTGGGTGGCGAAACACAGGCATCACTATAGTATAACAACTGGAGGCCTGTACAGATTCATCAGATAACTACAAGGAAATCAGGTTCCAAAAAAGCCTGAATTTTCATCAATTTTTTAATGGTTTCCAGTCTGATAAATAAAAATAAAAAATCACTCTTATTTTAATTGAAATTTCTTTGACTATTAGGGTGAGCATCTTGAGGCTTTTGTGTTCTTTTCTTTTTAAATTGCCCATTCATCTCAGTCATTTTTTCTTTCATTTTTTTCCTTATAGATTTATAACAGTTATTTTCATGTAAATAATATTAATCCTTTGCCTTTTACATAAATTGTATATTTTTTTCTAGTGTGTTGTTTTATTTTAAATGATGGTTTGATTTTGGTTTGGGTTTTGCTATGTTGAAGATTTAACAGTTGTGATGAGAACGCTTAAACCACAGTGTTTCAAGACTAAAAAATCAAACTTGACAGTGCTCATGTAACTGAGAAAACCCTGAGATTAGCATCTTATTTTTAGATTCTGTATTGTGAAGTTATCTGATTAGGGGCTTCTAGATTAAAGAAAAAAATAGTTTAGAAGTCACGTTGAGAGTCTTTTCCTGTGGTAATCGCAACTATTCACTCGGGAGGACAGTTTTTCTCTCCCACCAGTGACTCTTTAGCCTCCTTCAAAAGTATACAGCAATCTTTCTTTCTTCCACTAACTTCTGCGAACGACCACACCAGTGTATATTATTCTGCATCTAATATGTCCCTTTTCATTGTAAACCATGTTTTTGAAGCCACAACAACTCAAGAGTAGAAAATAGAATAGAAAAATAGCCCACTATCATATCTTTGGCTGTTTTTGCTAGTGCTGTTTGATCTAGCCTCTCAGTAGCCCCTCAGCCACAGTTGACATTCTTCTTTCTCCCTTTACAGAAAGGGAGAATATGTTCCCATTCTCCATGATGGTCTTTTTCTCATCCTCTTTGATATCAAGGTGGGCATCATCACTGACAGCATAAACCAAGTTTTCTATCACTGCTGTTGCCTGATTAAAATTCCAAATCATTTTTTACCAGAATGACTCACGCTGCTGCTTCCTATTTCTATAGAGGATATAGGACTCATGCCCCTGAGAATAAACTGCCGTCACAGCCAGTGAAGGCCAATGATGAGTGTTGTTACTGTTTTTCCAAAACTTGATATAACAAAATCACTCTGTTTTCCACAACCATCTCTGTCTTTTCACTCTATAGTTTCCTTCACAGGACCTATCGCAATTTCTGATTTTATATATATATGTGTGTATGTGTGTGTGCACTTGCTTATTTTTATTGCCAGTTCCACTAAATTGTAAACTTCAGAGGGGCAGAGACCATGTCTGTTTTATTTAGCAGTATCTGCCCTTAGCACAGTGCATGGCACATGCTAGGCCATTGATTGTAGCTATTTATAAAAGGAATGTATGAACAAATGGCATTAGAAGCCATTTCTATTATAACCTATCAGTTTATTACTTATAAATTTTTTAAATTATTACTAAAATAGATAAAACTTTACAAATTTGATTGAAGCCTTATATATGCATATACCTCCTTGAATCCAATTCCATTTACTCCTCACCCAAACATAACTATTAACATGATTTTGATGCTTTTATCCCTATAAATTTTTTATGAAATATGCATGTATCTATTAGAAAAGCATGTCAGGTATGTGCCAACCTCACCTCGCACCCCTTGAGGCATCAATTAATTTGAAAGCAAAGCCTGAGAGCCTGAGAAACTTCATAGAAAGTAACAGCTGAAAAAACAGAGAAGCTGAACACAGGAACGGAAGAATAATTGGAATTCACAGCCTACAAAGTAGCAGGTCCTTGTAAACACTCCGTGCACACAGCTGGGGCTACAAAGGTCTAGATCCTAGGAGTAAGTGTAAATAAAATGTGGATCTGCTTTGAATGGGTTCAGTCCCTCACTGGGTTAAGCTCATCTTTCCAACCCTAATACACTACTGTCAGAAGGAAAATAAATTCTTCCTGGAGGAACTAACATTATCCCGGAGACACAAATTACATACATATTTTTCACAGGCAAAAAGTCTTTTATTCAATCAAAAATAACTGGGTAGGCATTAGAAGAGGTTAATAGGATGGAATTTAGAGACTCAGATGTTATAATAGCTATGATTAATATATTTAAGAAATTATCAAAATGGAAACACTCAGCAGTGAACTAAAAACTAGTGAAAGAATTAAATGGAAATTCTAGAGCTAAAAACTACAAAAAATCAAACCCTCAATCTATGAGTTTAACAGTAAGTTAGAAGTGAAGGGAGAATTAATAAACATGAAGATAGTCCAGAAGAAATATCCAGATTGAAACTCAAAGAAACAAGAGATGGAAAATCAAGAATAGCATATTTACCAAAATTAACTGTGCACTGAGCTATAAAGCAAATCTCAACAAATTTCAGAAGTCTGAAATCATTTAGAATATGTTCTTTGGCCTTAGTATAATTATGCCAGAAAACAGCAATGAAAAGGTACTTAGGAAAATCCCTAAGTAGTTGGAAGTTAAGAAATGAAGCATAAAATTATAAAATATTTTTGTTGAATTAATAATGAAAATATAATATATCAATTGTTTAGGATGTAGGTAAAAGAGAATCCTAGAAGAAATGCATACCTAAAATGTGAGTGTTAGAAAGGAAGAAAGGGCAAAGCTCAATTATCTAAATATCTTTCTTAAGAAAGTAGGAAAAAAACAGTATATTAAACCCAAAGAAAGTAGGAGACAGGGGAAAATGAAGAGCATAAACTGATAAAATAGAAGACAAACTCATAGTTCTTTAATTACCACTACAATTAAAATATAAACTGTTTGTATCTCAAAATTTCTTCATGCTCCTTTAAAGGAACATAAAGAAACCCCTGGCAACCAATCACTGATGTTTTCTGACCCTATATTTTTTTGCCTTTTCAATAATGTTTTGTAATTGGAATCATACAGTATGTGAGCTTTGAGTCTGGCTTCTTTTATTTACCGTCATCATAATTCATTTGAAGTTCATCTACATTGTTACATGTATCTATAATTTATCCCTTTGTATTGCATAGTAGCATTCCAATTTTTAGATTTATCTTTTAAGCAGCCGAAATACATTAATTGCTTGTAACTTTTGGTTATGAAGTAAGTCACTAAAAAGATTCATATGTACATTTTGGTAGAAACCTAAGTATGCATTTCTTTTTAATAAATACATAGGAGTGGCACGGCCAGTAAATGTATATTTAAATCTATAAGAAATTAAACTGTTTTTGAGCATGACTATCAGATTTTGCATTCTCAGGAGCACTGTGTCAGAATTCCAGGTCTTCTGCATTCTTGTATCTTTGCCAGCCCTTGATATCATCAGGCTTTTGTTTTTGTTTTTGAATTTTTTTAAAGCTATTCTAATAGACATGTAGTGATATCAAATGGTAATTTTAATTGGCAAGTACTTAATAACTAATGATGTTAAGCATATTTTTGTGCTTATTTTCCATATAATTTTCTTCCTTGAAGAAATGTCATTGAAATCATTTGCCCATTTTTATTGGGTAATTTTTTCCCCTATTATTGAGATTGGAGTATAATTTGTATGTTCTGGATACAGGTTCTTTATCAGACACATGGTTTGCAAATTTTTTTTCTCTCTGTCTTTGGCTAATCTACATTTTCTCAACAGTATCTTTTGAAGATTAGATTTCAAAAGTCCAATTTATCAATATTTTATTTTATGGATCACTATTTGTGTCACATCTAGGCAACTTTTGCTTCCTACAAAGTCACAAAGATTTCTACTGTTTTCTTTTAGAACTTTTGCGTTTTGTAGTTTTACCTTTGACATATGTCTATGGGTCTCTGATCTATTTTGAGTTAATTTTTTTATATATTTTGAGGTATGGATCAAGATGTTTTTTTGTTGTTGTTGTTCACAGATATCTTATTCTAGAAACTTTTGTTGCAAAGACTATTTTGTGCCATTGACAAACTGCTGCACCTTGTTAAATATTAGTCAATCTTGTATTTGAAGACATACTGTATTGATTATTATATTTCTATAGAAAGTTATAGACAGGTGATGTGAGTTCTTTTGCTTTTCTTTTTTTGAACAACATTGTTCATCTTATAGTTTTTTTTCTTTGCCATGTCCACATAAAATCATTTTGTCAATTTGCACAAGAAATACTGCTAGAATTCTAATTGAGATTGCATTGAATCTATAATTCAATTTGGGAAAAAAGGGCATTATAATAATATTGAGTATATCAATCTATGAATACAATATGTTTCTCTGTTAGGTCTTATTCAATTTCTTTCCTCAAAATTTTATAGTATTCTTCATATAAATATTATACAAATTTTCTTAGATTTATATCTAAGTCTTTAATAATTTTTGATCCTATTAAAAATAATATTTTAATTTCAATTACCAATGTTACATTGCTAGTATTTGGAAATACATTATTTTGTATTCTGTGACCTTATATTTAGTTGCTTTTTAAAGTAGTTTTGGGAATATTTTCTATGTAGACAATTTTAATAATTTTTTTGCCATTTTTTATGTAGACAGTCATGTTATCTGCAAATAGAAAGTTTTGTTTATTCCTTTGCTATCTATATACCTCTTATGTCTTTCTCTTGACATTTTGCTGAATTTAGGAACTTCAGTGCAATGTTTAATGGAAATAGTAAGAGAGTAAATATCATTGCCTTGATCCTAATCTTAGTATGAAACTTAAATATAACGTTAGCAGTAGGTTTTTGTAGATTCTCTTCATAAGGTTAAAAAGTTGACTCTACTAGTTTTTAGAAGCTTTTTTTAAAAATCATGAACTAATGTCAAAGCTTATCAAATACATTTTCTGTATTATCTATAGAGATGATCATAAAATTTTTCTTTTTTAGTATAATTATATAATAAACTACATTGAGTCATTTTGAATCTTAAACCAACTTTGCATTTGGGGGATAAACCTCTCTTGGTCATGATGTATTATTCTTTTTATACATTAAGAGATAGAATTTAGTATTTTTTGTTGAGGATTTTTACATCTATGTTTATAAGAGATACTATTCTGTAGTTTTCTTTTTGTGTAATATCTTTTTTTAAACCAAGGAACTGTGAATTGACTTAAAATGTTCTTTTTTCTTGATTCAAAGAAATTGAAATAATTAATCCCCCCTTTATGTGCTCAAAGTACCCTTGTTGTATCACTTACTTTGTTGCTTGTGTCTATTACATAAAAATTAATATGCTACAAATTGTGTGATGGTAGTACCCATGCATAAATGTAGTATCTTGACAGAAATTGTATGCCTAAGATTACTTTTATATCAATAAAGTAAAATTTAATGTTGAAAACTAATCTCTGTATATTCAGATTGTATTCCATTATTAATAATTTTTATCATAAGAAAGAATTCTGAGTTTAAATACTTAATAAATGTAAAGCTTCTGCATTTAAGCTTTTAAAATATCAATTGACCTTATTAGACAAATTGATAGATAGCAATCAGTAAAGGATATTGATGAAACATATCATCCTTTTGATGGAAAGTTGAACTAGGATAGTTCAATGGGTGTCAATGGTCTTTTCTTATTTGAAGTCATATTGAGGTTTTATTTACTTAGGTAATACTTTCCATCCTATACAGGGTTATATGATTCTTTTTTGATTTAGACCCCCAAATATGGATGAATATGAGAGCTATTATTGTTCCTTCACATACACACACACACACACACACACGTGTGGTTTGTGTGTGTGTGTATTCATTTGTATATATAAAGAAAATACTTTCAGTCCTACATTCTGGCATGGAGTAAGTGTTTACAATGTAATTAGAAGTATTGGTCATCATATTCACTGAGCTTATATTACTAGGAGCCTTACTGTAGGATTGAAGACACATGGAAAGAGAATACATGTTAAAAAGCAGTAGGAATCTTGTTTTTAGCCTAAGCTTGTTTGGTCTAAAACACAGACTTGTCTAGGGGGCATTCTGTAGTGTTGGTTAATGGGTCCACATAAGCCATTTTACTAGAGGGAGAGAGGAGTCTTTCTTGAAATAATTCACTTTATGAAAATAGAGAGTAGAAATGGACAACTTTGCTTCATGGAAAACAGCTAAGGGATGCATGTGGGGTGTGATTTTGTTGCTGTTCCCTGGTGTCTGCTATTCAGGTTGATCTGACCTATCTTCAAAATTGAGACATAGAAAAGTAGAGTGTTTGATAAAAATGAAGGGGCTCCTCATAGACAAACACTCATTATGAAACATCCATGGGGAGCCCTGAGCACCATTACTTAGGCACTGATATGTCGAAGAATATTTCCCACCCCCAAATAACTAATTTAACACTACACTCTGGTGTGTAGCTTTGTTCTCTACCTATAAAAATTCATAAAAATACATTTCATAAGTAAAAGTATTTACAAACTATGTAATAAATACTGTGTCATATATGTAAAATTAGGTATTTTGTTTTGTTTTTTAGACACATTATTCTTTTTATACACAATAAAATGTGTTTGGTTTTAGGTTTCCTCAAGAACTGAACATGGGAAAAATAAGTGCTGAAATCATGTGGACTCTTTTTGCTCTGGATATGAAATATGCATTAGAAGGTAATTACAAATATTTATACTTATTAGAGTACACGTTTTAGTTAAATTGTGATTTTGTGTTTTTGGCTTTAAATGGAAAGAATTGATACATTGAAACATTGATTATTGTGATCAATTTAGTTCTAACACTTATTTCCACATGTCAGAAGGTAAAGGTTGCAAAGTGTTTAAAAGCCCTAAAGAAGTATATACATTTTTAATCAGGTGTTCTAAGTTGCAGGATCATAATGAGTATTTCACTTACAGAATAATGCTCAGATCCAGGAATACTTTATGGCAGTTCTTTTGCCGGAGGAAACCATTGAGTGAGTAGTATTAGTCCAGATATTTGTTTACATGGACTTAGAAATAGTATCCACGTGTAGGCAGGTTAAAATCTGACTGAAGCTTACACAAAGACAATGGCAAGACTCTTCACCAGAAACGCCACTCACAATAAGTCCAAATCACACAATGTAAAGCAAGAAAAATACAGCTCTAAGTTAAACAATTCTATAAATAGTCTTTGAGTACCTGCACTGTTTAGAGTTGGAGAAAGAACCATAAACCAGGTTTGTATCTTCTAGCAACTCATAGCCTGGTACAAAAATCTCTTTACACTTACTCAACAAATACATATTGAGCCCTTAGGTACTAAATGACCACCACCCAGTGCACTCAGTGTGGGGATATAATAGTGAACAAGCCAGCCATGCTCCCTGCCCTCAACAGGATTATAGAGTGGAGCTGCAAGCAAGCAGACTGTCACAAGATGGAGTGGTCAGGACTGATGACGAGGGAGTGTCTGGAGGAAGCACCTAAACCAGACTTGAGGCTAGGGGACAAAGCAGGCTACCTAGAGGAGCTTTTTCTAAGGAACTGTTATCTTGACAAAGACCTGAAGGAGAAGTAGGAGCAAGAAGGGCTGTTGGTAGAGGACAGAATATTAGCAATTACGGTTAATACAAGGTGCATTTGAAAATAGAGAACTCAGTGGATGAGCAAGAGGAAGCCAGAAGTGAGTGGGGAGGAACCGACAGGGACCCGCATGTAGGGCCTTGTGCGCCACAGTGAGGAGTTTGACTCTCTGCTAAGAGAAACCATAAAGGACCATAAAGAATTTTTAGCAGGAGCATGTCTTGGTCAGGTTTGCAACTTAGAGAAAGCATTTTGACTGCAGTATAGAAGATAGATTGTTAGGGCAAGACTGGTTTTGACAGCTCATGCTCACCGTGACACTGTGTAATAGCTTTGCTGCAGTGTGAGTTTTCTGCATGAGGATGCAGAGGGAACGTTGAGAAGTTTTCATTATTTGAAGCAAGAGATATACAATGGATTATAATACCTAATTTCCTAGTAAAGTCCAGGTAACCCACCCACAAATAGAGAGGTTTAGCTAATCTTTAAAATTACACCAGAACTGCTCAGAGGTACAAACTCCTTATTCTTCAATGAAGTGTTTCTTCTGTACTGTGTTAATGGCCCAGCTCTTTCCATCTCTGCCTCCTACCAACCACATCCTTTTACACTTCTCTGCTTTGACTGTCTCTTTGGGATCCAAGAATTCTCTTAAATTAGACAGGAACCTCCAGTCTACTAGGCAAATAAGTTTTTTCAGGTAGCGTTTACTTCTCTAGGCCAATCATTTGCATTCGCTCATCCTCCTTGAGTGTCTGTCAGGCATCTCAAACTTCATAGGGTCAATATGGAAGTCTCAATCTCCTCTGTCAAAACTTTCTGCTTTCCCGCTGTTCTCTATTGCCATTATTGTCACCACCATTCATCTGGTTACTTAAGGCAAGCACGTAGGGGTTGTCATTGATTCCTTTCTTGTCCTCACCACAATCAAAGTTTATTCCTGCTTTAGGGCTTATTTGCCAGTCAGTCAATGCCTGGACTTCTCTTCCCACCAGTCTTCACAAACAGCCATGGAGGACTCAGCTAATGTCACCTCCTCAGAGAGGACTTCCCTGAGCACAAGTATCTACAGTTGCCCACAGGAATAACTTTATTTTAATCCTCTGAATAGCAACTAATTTTTATCGTTTATTTATTTGTTTATTTATACTTGTTCATTTGATTATTTTTATGTATCTTCTTTACCACAATATAAATTTTTTTCTATGATTTTTACCAACATGTCTATATTGCCTAGAATGATACCTAGAAAATAAAGTTACTCTGATAACTACTTGTTAAATAATTAAGTTAAAGATATTACCAGGTAATTTCAACTTAATGGAGAAGTGGAAAGGGCAGTGGAGGAGACATCCAGTTGTGAGCTGCTTTTGCTGTGTTGTCTTGGAAACATTCCAAGAGCTCAACGCCTTTGTATTCTATTATCCTCACCTTGTGTTTGAGTAGAACAAAACTCAATGCATATTCAAGCATTTAATGCTGTTTTGTACTATAATGCTATATAAGCCAAATAGTACATAAGCTGGATGATTAATTTTACCATTTATGTTTTGTTAATCTTAGAGTAAATTTAACTGGGGATTTAGGTAAAATTTTACATACCAATATTTACCATATTTCACTATTCAGCATACTTCATATATATTTTGAAGATTGAATTTCTTTTGCTTTTTAGTAAAATAGATGGTCTTATTAGTGACATTTTCAGTCATACACAATTATGAGCTCTTTGGAAAAAAAGAACTATAATGACCACATGTCAGCCATTAACACAAACCTGGCTTGTGGTAGGTGCTCAATAAATAATGGTTGAGAGAAAATCCAAAGTGCATCAAACAGTATGTATATGAATATGTGTGTGTAGATTAAAGACATAATTCAGAATGATTTTCACTCAGATTAGAGCCAGGGATTGCACACTGCTAAAAGTTCCTGTATGTTTTCCAGTCATTCCATGTTAAAGTACATTATTCATCACTTTAATTGTCCATATTGATATTTGGGCAACAGCGTAGTAAAGCTTCAGCTATTCAGGATGCTTTTTAGCCTCAATCCTAAACCAAAGGCTTTCCAGTATATAACAATCTATTTTACATTAGCAAGCACAACACACAGAGCACATGGTAAAACTACTTTTATGAGATAGAGCCAAATTTTAGCCATAAACAGATTTCACGGGCTAGTTAATATAAAATCAGCAGTCAGGTTATACAATCTAAAGTCTAGACATTCCAGTAAATCCCCTATGTCATTTAATGGGGAAAAAGAGACTAGTGAGGGTAGATGCTGAGAACTAGGGCAAGACCGAGGTAGACAGATGTGCTTCAATGTCTCCTGCCTCAGCTTGTCCTGCTTTGCTCTCCCCACTCCCTCTCTGCCCCGCCCTTCTTTAGCTCTCTTGGGCACCTGGTACACTCAGGGCTCCCCAGCTGATTAAATACACTAAAGTGTTTGAGACATCCTGGTTATCGCATACAAAAGAACTGAAATCACAATAAGGAAGGAAAAGCATTACAATTAAAACTGGGAGGTGTGGGGGTGGCGAGTCAATCTTGCATACAAGATGAGCAGGAAGTGGCCGTGTGGGAATAAACCTAAAAGACAATAAAATGGGAACTAGAAATGAAGCTTATTGGCCTCAGCTTTTCACCTTCTTAACGTGTTTCTCAGAAATGTAGTAGTCCCTTGCCTCCTTTCATCTTTCCTTTGAAGGAAAGCGTCTGTTAATTCATTTGACCTAACCTGGGAAATGTGGATCCTCTTTTGCACTTAGAGTAAATGCACTTCACACTTTTCTCCTCTGAAAGGTCCCTTCTGCCTTCTGTCCTTCCTGCTCCCTCCTCCATTGCAATTAAGTTGAAACTATTTTTTACATATATATATATATATATATATTTCTGGAGTAGATAGAGAGGGTAAGCTATGTGTTTAATTAATTTAGAAACATGCTGACTAAAATATTTGGTTTCTAAATAACAGAAAAGAAAAATGGACATCCAGGAGTGTTTGTAATGCTATTATTCATGTCAACCTTTGACCACCTACTAACTCATCTTATTATCTATTTGAGGAAAAGATAATTAAAATATGTTGACCTGAGTAACATGCAATGTATACAGTGTTCCTTTGGTAGAGGTGAATATATCAGAGTAGGCAATTAACTGGTCAGCCACTTTGTTGGGTTCAACTCAAAAAATAATTAAATGGCAAAAGCACGGGGCTAAGCTAACTTCTCAGACTATGAACATGGTCTCACTGGCAATATAAGCAAATCCATTTATTGAACACACCCCTTTTGTGTTCTGAAATTAAGTTCAATGGTTAAGTCTGTCTTCCCATAGTGGTGAAATTTAGGAGAAGCTCTGATAAACAGAAATGAGTTTCTAAAAGCCCAGTGACCTGGTTATTAGAATTAGAAGATGAAGCATTATCTATTCATATATTTTTAATTGTTACATGATCAGTATATAAATAGAACATAAAGGTCTTGATGAGCATTTTCTCCTTGTCTGAACTCAAGCTCTGACAAGAAAAGTCTGGTTTTTACATAATTCCTTTTATTTGGTTTTGAAATAAAAAATGACAGTGCGCACTGACAATTCTAGGGTTCAGTTGGGTAACCCAGTCATCTGTGCTCCAATAAAGCACTGAACTTTCTTGCATTTTTTCATTTGAGATGATATTAGAATTTAAATTCCCTATTCAGGAGACTACAACGCAGGAGACTGGGTTTTCTTTTTCTCTCACTCTTAGAGCATGCTCGCTTTGCTAGCTAATCCTGTTAGATAAGCTTAAAGACTCAGAAAAGAATAAAATAAATAGATCACCTGCAGTAGCAACAAAATAGTAAAAGAGAAACTCTCAGCTCAGATATATAAAAAAATACAACGTTTGGGATTAGTGTATCAGTTATCTATCATAATATAACTAATTATCCCCAAACTTAGTGGCTTACAACATAAATAAAAATATATTATCTCTCATTGTTTTTGTGGGATGGCAGGTTCTGGCTCAGGGTGTTTTGTGAAGTTACAGTCAAGATTTCCACCAGGGCTACAGTGGCCAAAGCTTTGAGGGCCTGGGATCCCCTTCCTCGGTGTCACAGTCACGTGGCTGTCGCCTAGTTGCAGGCTGTTGGTGGGAGACCTCAGTTTTTCCCAGCACAGACTTCTTCACAAATTCTTGACTCTCCGCAAAGCATGGCAGCTAGCTTCTCCCAGAGTGAGCAATGCAAGAGCAAGGGCTAAAGCAGCCGTGTCCTTTACGATGTAGCATGGGATACCACACTCCATCACATCTGCAGTGTCTTGTCAGTCACACAGTTCAGCTTGCTCCGTGTGGGAAAGAGCGCATGAAGACACAAACTCCAAGAGTCCAGGATCACTGATGTCATCTTGAAGGCTGGCCAGCACAGTATTTGCCTCTCTGATCATTTCTTTATAATACTAGCAACAAAAAATAGGTTTTTGTTGTTTGCAATGATTTTAAACAAAATTAACAATCAGCATGGATAAAGCCAATCTTTTTCTTTCTGCCCCTTTTCCTCAGCCCCTCCCTACAATCACAAGAAAAGAAGCATGAAACAACTATTAAAATTTCACAAAGACAAATTATCTCCCAAGATGCTAAGGCTCTTGTTTTCCCCATCTAGTTTTCTTAGCTAAACTCCTCTAGAAGGGAAGTCTGGCTCACTGAAAGGAAATTAACCCCACATTCCCAAGAAAGGCATTTACTGATCTGGTGTGTTCTGTTATTTTCTCAGAACAGTAGGTTTCAACCCTGGCTGTGCATTAGAATCATCAGGGGTAGAGTCTTGACTTTTCAAAGACACTCCAGGTTTTAATCTTATAGATAACTTGTTAGACACTATTCTAAGTGATTTACAGGTATTAACTTATTTGATCCTCATAATAAACCTATGAAGTAGATACTATTATTATCCCCCTTTTATAGATGAAAAACTTGAGGTACAGAAAGGTTATTTTGAATAGAAGAGCCCAAATCCCCTGTGGTTCTAGTATGTATCCATGGTTGAGCACCACTACTCATAATGTTAATTTAATTTTGGAGGCCTTCTTTCAGAATCTGATGAAATATTCAGGTTCTAGTTACAGAAAAATGATAAATAGCCTCTACATCAAAATTCTGCATTCTCCCAGGAATATATATACAAATGCTCTGTAGCCCATTTGTAGACTTCCTCCAAGGATCCACGAACCCCAGGTTCAGAATCTTTGCTCAATAGAGCACTGGTTCTCCCGGGACCAGCAGCGTCAGCTGGGAAATTGGTAGAAATGCAAATTTTCATGCCCTACGCCAGATCTACTGAATCAGACCCTCTGAGCGTGGGCTCCAAAAAATCTCCATTTTAACAAAATCCCCAATTGATTCTAATGTGCACTGAAGTTTGAGAACTACTGCTCTAGAAAACTGCTAAGGATTTAAATTTGCAGAAAACTGCAAGTGTTTAAATGAATAAGCCTGTTTTCACAGTTCTTTGTAGACATCTCATTGTTCCTGGCTTACCATTGTGCAAAATTCTCTTCTGTTAAGGCCTGGTTTCTTTGATAAAAAATGATCACAAAAAAAAAAAAAGTCAATTGCTGATATTCATTCAGTTTTTCATTAATACAAACACATGTCGTTTATTCAGTGTATTCCCTGAATGCTGGCTCTGTACCAGGTATCATGCAAACAAGGCTAAATGTACACATAAATAAAACAGGTATGACACCTGTTTTGAAGAACCTTTTACTTTATAATAAGAAAACAATTGCACAAATAACTATATAATTATAAATTTTAATCAGTGATATGGATGAAAAGTATGTATTAGGCATTGCTAACTTACATGTTAAAAATAAATGTGTTAGCCCATTTTGTATTGCTAGAAAGGAAATACCTAAGGTTGGGTAATTTATAAAGAAAAGAGGTTTATTTGGCTCACAGTTCTGCAGACTGTGCAAGGGTAGCACCAGCATCTGCTTCTGGTGAGGGCTTCAGGGAGCTTCCCAATCTAGGTGGAAGGTGAAGGGGGATCAGGAGTGTCACATGGCGAGAGAAGTAGCAAAGAGAGAGAAGAGAAGCTGCCAGACTCTTTTAAACAACCAGCTCTCCCATGAACTCAGAGTGAGAAATCATTACCTCTGGGAGGGCACCAAGCCATTCATGAGCAGTTCACCCCCATGACCCACATACCTCCCACTCAGCCCCACCTCCAACATTGGGGATCAAATTTCAGCATGAGATTGGGACAGGACATATATCCAAACTGTATCATTAAACATCTAGAATTAAAACCTTCCCACCCAAATCCTATTCTTCTAGTCATTCCTATTCCAGCAAAATATGCTACCATTTGTGAAGCATCAGATACTATCTATAATCCCTTTATTTCTCTTACTCTACCACCCTCCCCAGACACATGATACCTGTTCTACCTCCAAAACATATTTGGGTCCTCCCTTTCTCTCTATTTCTACTGTCTCCAATAGTTCTAGCCACAGACACCCTTCACTTTGATGTCTGTGACAGCCTCCCAAGTAGTTTGCACATTTCCACTCTTGCATTCCTATAATCCATTGGCTGATAGTGTCCAGAGTGACCTGCACAAGTTTAAATGAGATCAAGACATTCTCTGGTATAGAAAAGTTCCAAAGTCTTCCCCTTTCAATAAACCAAAATCTGTTTTTGTTTGTTTGCTTGTT
>VBSM01001044.1:1580768-1605144 GCA_008086735.1 Cheirogaleus medius | reverse complement strand
TTTTTTTTTTTTTTTTAGGTATTTTTCTTTATTTCAAAGGTTGAAAGTAAGGCAAAGAGTTGCTTTCTTTGTTAATTTTGCCTGGTCCTTCATGAGTTATTAAAATTTGTATACTCAGATATTTCTTTAATTTTAAGAACATCTTTTGATGGTTTCTTTGCTCCTCTCTGACAAAAATCAAATCGTGTCACACTTCTGCTCATTCAGAATGAAATCCAAAGACCTTATCCTGAACTATAAGGCCCTACGCTGCTGCTAGTGGCTCTCTCTGCACTCATCAATCATCTCCTACTACTCTCAGCTCACCCCTTTGCTACAGTCACTCTGACCTCTTTGCCCTTATTCCAATCACATCACACACACCTCCCTCTTGGGTTCTCTGCATGCCTGTTCCTGTTGCTTGGAATGCTCTTTCCCTGGATATCCACTTCTCATGTCTAAGGAAGGCCCTTCCACTTATAAAATAGGAAAATAGAACCACCCTTCATCTATCACCCACTGATATGCTTGTTGATTGCCCGTTCCCCCTGTAGACTGTAAGCTCCATGAAACGCCCTTTTCTGTCTTGTCCACTGCTGTAACCTTAGCATCTAGAAAAGTAGCTAGCATGTGCATAGTAGGTGCTTAACGGATACATCCCACGAGTGGATTCCTCATGAGTTTCCTGGCACACTGTCTGTGCTAGACCTAAAGTGGATATAAGAAAGCACAGCTCTAGGGTCCCAGACGGTGTGTTCTGTGGTCCCTTGTGTGCTTCCCAAAAGGTTGATAGACTCCAAATGTGCTCCTACGACCATGAGGTACTCTGCTTCCTGCCCACCCCTTCTCGGGTGGGTGGTTGATCGAATACTAATGGGTTTCTGCCTACTTCTTTATAGTTGTTCCCTCACATGCTGCTTTCTTTTAATCTGGTCCCCTGTTTCCCATATCTCATATAATTCCTTAAAGTTTCTTGCATGTGAATGCCATCCTTCCCGGGGGGTCTAGGCTCTTAAAGGGTTTTGTAAGGATGAAATGAGACAAGGCTGAAAGTACTTTAGTATATGTACAAGGTTGTGCAACCATCACCATTAAGTTAATGTTAAAGTTAAATGTTCTAAATTTAGAACATTTTCATCATTGCAAAAAGAAACATGTACCCTTTAACAGTCACTCCGTGTCTCTCTACCCTCATTGAATTGAAGACTTTAAATAGGTGAAATTTATATGTAAATTATATTTCATAAAGCTATTATAAAAAGTAATTTATAAGTGAAAGTGTCATACAAATGTTTTCAATTATTATGATTAAAAGAGGAATACAGAAATCCCTGAGGGCTACGGGTTAAAGCATTATTCTTTCATGAGTTTCCCATATTTTCTTTTTAAAAATTAATGATTTCTAACTTTATCATATTATCCATTATTTCTCTCAAACCATAATAGTTATTTCTCACAAATCATAAAAGGCAATATGGGAATATGTAATTTAATATTTAGCCTTAATATATTAACTATAACTAGTGTTTTTCTCATCATTTCTCTTTATCAAATCCATTCATACCTGTATAGCATAATACAGGTAGTAATTTCCATTATAAATAGGTACTTATATTTGTGAATATTTATTCAGTGGTAATTTCAATTAGTTTTTCTCTTAATTGAATTCTACCCAAGTTTATTACTTTCAGATTTTATCATCTACTAATTCTTATTTTTTATCTCCATGGGAAATTGATATTGAAACTGTGACGTCAATGTAGTGACAGCATTGCCATTTTACCATTCCTTCAATTTATTTCCATTTGCCTTAGGAGAAATATGTCAAGTTACTTTAGAAGTAAGTATCAGAAAGTGAAAACTAATATAGTTCTGGATAATGTGTAAGTGATTTGATTTAGATGGAATTGAATTTTAATGGCATTTTATGTTTTATGGTTAAAAAGGCATATAATATACTGAAATGTACACTTGTAACTGAAACACTTTCTTGTCAAAATAATATGGCAATTTGAGAGCATGAATATAGGAACAAATATTTGTATGTTGACTATCATCACTTCACTTTTTAAAGCACTCTTCACACTCAGGCATATCTTTAATTTAACCATAAAGCATTCTCTAATCTAATAGTACACTGACATGTTTGATAAGTGGAAGTTTCAGATTCCATATCCACTTTTTTGTGAAGAGAAAATAAACTCTCTCTACTTTTTAAAGTTATGATTTATCAACTCCACTTAATTGAGGGTGATAAAGCATTATTGCATTTAGTTTTTTACTCTTCAAATTATGCTAATGTCTTAAGCATCTTAGTGCTTGATAACCAAACCCATCTGGTATCAGCTATCAATACTATTTTAGATAATTTGCAGTAAATTTGTAAAGAAATACTAAAATTATATTATTACTAGTCTTTGCATGCTTCTTTCATATTGAATTTTGCCTTTCATTTATACATTTAGACATTTAGAAAATATGCTAATTGCTCAAACTCATTAGCCTATTAAGCTTCTCAACACCCTAGGAGGTAAATAAGTATTAAATATTATTAATAGAAATTAAAGTACACAGGGGTTAAATGACTTGTCAAATCATATTTTTATGCCATTGCTGTTAAAAGAATTATCTTGTTTAAATTTGCACTGACTGAATAAATCTGTTTGCCTGGGAATTAAAATCACATTTTCTTTCCACTGCATGGAAGAGAAAGCCTGTGAAATTGGTAGCTGCAGTAAATACTATCTCAGGAATTTCAAGAAGTAGAATGAGCCTGCTGGGATATGGAGGACTTTCATTCATTTATTCCACTGAGAGGTTCCGGCATTTGGGAACGGTATTCAAATAGCTAATGTAACGGAGGGAGCAGTTGGTACGTGGGTTTGACAGATCTTGCTTACTTAGTGATCCAAGTATTCTCATGGGAAATTTCAGATATCATAAACCATGCTGCAAATTTTCTTTAGAGAAAACCTAGAGAGAAGATGATGACACCCAAAACAGTAACATTAACACCTTTTGTTTCCCACAGCCCTCACAAAGTAATTTGTTAAGTCACTATTCAAGGAAGAATATTCAGAATAATTATTGCTGACAGAGTACTGGATTTGGGGTTTTATTTTGTGAATGTTTACTTTTGTTCAATTATATAGCAAAGAAAAGTAACATGAAAAGCAGGCTCCTTTCAGATTTGTAACAGCATATTTTCTAGAATAATTAAAATTTTTGAATTTTTGATCTTCTTGAATATTATATCACCATATTAGGGGACCACTTCTGCTAATATTATTTCTCTGAATAACAAGATTTTTTATCCTGCCTAGGGAGCCAACACTTGTCCTCTGTCTTCAGAGGTGCTGTCAGAATTTATCTCCTCCTTCTATAAATGGCTAAATATTTAGAGTATCTAATAAAGTATCCAATATACAATGTACTATCTTGTCAGTGCATGCCATATATTAAAATGTGCATCCATCTAGTTTTATTTATTTTAAACTCTAAAGTTTGAAGAAATGAATTTTTATTGTTTTACCATTCTCGTAAAATCTATCTTCTATAAAACATCTACCTAAAGTAAGACATGTGCTATAGTCTATGTAATATAAACTGACTGGCACTGAGGAAGTACTTTTGAAGACTGTTGGGTTTATAGTCTGCAAATTACATCCTTTGGTAAATTAGCATTTTCTGAAATTCATAATATCCTATAGTTATGGTGACTATATCTTTTACATATAATAACAGAATACATGATCTGACAGGAGAGAACTTCTGTATGAAGTCGAGCAACATATATACAATAGGAACAGCCTCAGAGAATCAGACCATACGGTATCCATGGCTATAACACTTAGAAGTATCAAACAGCCATTCTTTAAGATCGTTTTTTAAAAATGCATTGCAAAAGATTTTTACTATAGTTAACATCAAAGTAATTCCAATGTTCGTAGTGTAAAGAAAAGATAAATATTAAGATAAATATTTAAGGTGATGGGTACCCCAATTACACTTATTTAATTATATGAATATATCACATTAGCACATGTACACCAAAAATATGTACAATAAAACAGAACAAAATACTCTTAATATGTGAGCTGATCTATACTTTATATTTAAATACATTTATAACACCCACAAAAATGTTACTCATTTATCTGATGCTTAATGAGCTAACATTTAAATATCTACTCTGTGTCAGGCTCTGTGCTAAGTACTTGGGACAGAATAGAGAGAAAATCTCTGCCCTTACAAAGCTCATAGTCTTGTCAGGGAGCTAGGTATTAATCAAATATTCATGCTTATTTAAGTAAAAGTGCTATAAAAGTGCTATATGGTGCTAGAAGAATATCTAAGATGGGCATTTTGTCAGGAGATTCAGAAAAGTGTTTCCTAAAGAAGTGATTTTTGAGCTGAGATCTCACAAACAAGCAAGATTTAACCAGTTGAAAAAGGATGGGAAGATCTGAATTAATTTAAAAATTGGAAAGCAATGAATGCAGAGCAAAATATTTTCCTTTATATTACTGATTTTAAATATCAACACTGACCCTGTAAGTTTTAGCTTGAAAAATTTGGAATTTACATTTCTCTGTTGGCTACCTGCAAAGAGATTATTTGGTTTATATGCATATGTATTAACCAGTTTGGCATGTCTGCCACCAAACCTGTTTCTTCACTGTTGTAAAATTAGCTTCCCCTTGGATAATTGTTCTTACTGGTCACCCTTTCGACTCAACTATTATTTGTGTTGGCAAGTCCCCAGAAAGTTCCAAACAGGAAATACATGGCCATCTTTCACTATTTGATTATATTCATGATATTTTAGTCACGAAACAATTACCAGCTGGCAAGCTTCACATACATATTCAATAGCATCTAAATATTGTTGTTGCATCTATTATATAAGCTGCGAATGAACTCACTAAACAGATGCTCCAAATTTATAAAACTTGTAATTTTCAAAACATTTGATGCTTTTATCATAAAATCTTAGTCTCATCTATGATTGATTTGGGTTTTTTGTTTGTCTGTCTGTTTGTTTATTTGTTTGTTTGTTTGTTTTATTTGAGAATATTACATGGTACAAATACTTTAGTCACATAAATTGTCTTTGCACCACCGAATTCAAAGCTATAAGTGTGCCCATGCCCCATACAGTGTGCACCATGCCCATTAGATGTGAATTTACCCTCCCCTCCTCCCCCTCCCACCTGCTTGATTTCCAAAGAATGTTGTTTCCACACATGCACCTAAGTGTTGATCGATTCGTTCCAATTTAATGGTGAGTAGTGGTTGTTTTTCCATTCTTGTGATACTTCACTTAGGAGAATGATCTCCAGCTCCATCCAGGTTAATACAAGATGTATTATTAGTTCACCAATTTTTATGGCTGAGTAGTACTCCATGGTATATACACATATACCACATTTTATTAATCCACTGATACATTGATGGACACTTGGGTTGTTTCCATATCTTTGCAATTGTGAATTGTGCTACTATAATATTACAGTGCAGGTGTCTTTTTTATAGAATGTCTTTTTTTCTTTTGGTGAGATACCCACTAGTTGGATTGCTGAATCAAATGGTAGTTCTACTTTTAGTTCTTTGTGGTATCTCCATACTACTTTCCATAGAGGTTGTACTAGCTTGCAGTTCTACCAGCAGTGTATGAGCATTCCTATCTCTTTGCATTCACACCAACATTTATTGTTTTGGGACTTTTTGATGAAAGCCATTCTCACTGGAGTTAAGTGATATCTTATTGTGGTTTTGACTGGTATTTCCCTGATGATTAGAGATGTTGAGCATTTTTTCATGTTTGTTGGCCATTAGTCTATCTTCTTTTGAAAAATTTCTCTTCATGTCTTTTGCCCATCTTAATGGGGTTGTTTGATTTTTTCTTGCTGATTTGCTTGAGTTCTTTATAGATTCTAGTTATCAGCGCTTTATTGGATGTATTAATATGAAATACAAATGTTTCCTCCCATTCTGTATGCTGTCTATTTGCTCTAATGATTGTTTCCTTGGCTGTGCAGAAGCTTTTTAATTTTATCAGGTCCCATTTATTTATTTTGTTGTTGCTGTGATTGCTTTTAGGTCTTCTTCATAAATTCTTTGCATAGGCCAATATCTAGAAGAGTTTTTGCAACATGTTCTTCTAGAATTCTTATGGTTACATGCCTTAGGTTTAAGTCTGAACATTAATATATGCCAACAACAGTCAAGCTGAGAACCAAATCAAAGATTCAGTACCTTTCAAAATAGCACTAAAGAAAATAAAATACTTAGGAATATATTTAACTAAGGAGGTGAAAGACCCCTACAAGGAGGACAACTACAAAACACTGAGGAAGGAAATAGCAGAAGATGTAAACAGATGGAAAAACATACTATGCTCATGCATTGGTAGAAGTAACATTATAAAATTTTTATTCTACCCAAAGCGACCTACAGATTCAATGCAATCCCTGTTAAAATACCAACATCATTTTTTGCAGATCTAGAAAAAATAATTCTGCATTTTGTGTGGAGCTGAAGAAGACCCCATATAACCAAAGAAACCTTCAGCAAAAATAACAAATTGGGAAGCATCAGTTTATCAAACTTCAAGCTCTACTACAAGGCTATAGCAACCAAAATAGCATGGTACTGGCACAAGAACAGAGACATAGACCAATGGATTAGAACAGAAAACCCAGATATAAAACCATCTTCATATTGCCATCTGATCTTTGACAAAGCAGACAAGGACATACACTGGGATAATGAATCCCTATTCAATAAATGGTGCTGGGAAAATTGGATAGCCACATGTAGATGACTGAACAGGATTCTCACCTGTCACCTGTCACAAAAATCAACTAATTATGGATAACAACGTAAACCTATGATTGATTTGAATTTTCACATTAAGCCCTTCCCTTTTCCCCGATCTCTGTAGTTTATTTTCTAGGTAGGAACCTAGAAAATATTCCATTTCTTTATGATTGAGACATTTTCCCTGTAGTCAGGCCATGAAGTTTAGTAATAAGAAATGTGGGGAAAGTCATGTCAGTTAAGTGCTTAAGACACATCAGAGAGCAGTCAGTTAGTCCAATTTTGTCCTATTGCAAACAATAACACTAGTGACAAGGAGCATTAATTATGGTTGAAGGTCACACACGGATGGTTAGAACACAGCTAAGGTGTTTGGACTCCCTTCTCTAGAATCTGTCCAGTATAGTTTCTGTTGTACCTTTTATAGGATGATTAAAATAAACTTTTGAGATGAAAGTTAAAAATGAAATTAAAAAGTTTTTGAATAAGCTACTTATAAGCCCCTCAAAGTACTGCTGTTGTATATATGATGAAAGTAATATAACCTCTCTATGTCCTTATAACTTTCATATTCTTTGACTAAAACCCATAAATTTCTCTTGATAGCAGGGATGTCTGTACTCATAAGAGAAAAAACAGGGTAAAATAAATTTTAAGTAATGGCCAGTTTAGTTCCCTTTATAAAATATTTAATGGAGTTACTCTTAAGGAAAGCCTATAAGACTCTCCCAGAGGGAAAAAAATGGCCACATTACTGGCCCAGCTCACATCAGCTTTTCAATATGAAATCACCCAACCAGCTGCTCGGATCCCATAGAAAATCTAAGCTGCATAAAGTTGATGACTGAATCCTTCCAAACTAATTAATTCTCTGAAGTGTGTCTCCTAACGGCCCTCATTCTTCTACTACAATATGGATGGAAGGAAATCACAGCATAGAGATGCTCATTTATTTGTTTTCTCTCATTCTAGTAAAATATGTCACATCTATAAGAGAGCTGAATTCTCTTGTTTCCAAGTCTTAGTGCTCACGATTGCAAGCATGCACATTTCTAAACTGCAGATTTAAATGTAGGTTGATCCCTCTACTCTAGTCTCCATAAAATGTCCTCTTTCTAAGTTCCAGGATTCCTACAATCAGAATCTTCTTCCAGTTTCTAAAATGATAAATAGAACATACGTTAATGTTTATATACTTGCTATTAAGGCATATTTTCTCTGATTGGATTTTTCTCAAGCTCTTAAACTGTGTATGATCTATACATCTTTGAGTTGCAGTTAACCTGTCTGAAGGGTTGGTGGTGGAGAAATACCTGTAGAATCCCCAAAGCATATCAATAATGTATCCTTTCCCCAAAGGTGTTCTTCTTTCTATGTTCCCTATTCCTTATTGTACCTTATGGCTTTACTCTGACCTCAGTATCCCCAGTCAGATCCCCAGGTCATACTAAGTTCTCCTCTCTCCTTTACTCCTCACTTGCAGAGTCAAAGCTCTATTAGTTCTCACTCTTAAATATCTTCTCTGCCTTCCCACGCCAACTTATCACTGCACTGGTTCAAGACAACATTTTTCCCATAGAATCCTTTCTTGGTTCCAGGCCTCTCAAATTGACTCTGTCCAGCTGCATAAGATCCATCTAAACTCAAAGCACCTTTCCTGCTCTCTCTGCTATGTGGAATTATTCTAAATTCAAAAAACTTCACTGGGACCCTATTAATAACTAAATTAAGTCCAACAACTTTTAAATGAATTAACTACCTAATCCTTCATCAGAGTGACTTTTTTGTCTAAATTATTTAATAAAAAAGATTTAGGGAAAAAATTGCTATATTTATATTATCAGTTTGATTTTAAAAGTACAAGGGCTGGGCACAGTGACTCATACATTTAATCACAGCACTCTGGGAGGCCAACACTGGAGGATCACTTGAGGCTAGGAATTAAAGCACAGCCTGGGCAACATACCGAGACCCCCATCTCTATAAAAAATTTAAAAATTAGCTGGGCGTGGTGGTACAGTCCTATAGTCCTAGCTACTCTGGAGGCTGAGGCAGGAGGATCACTTGAGGCCAGGCATTCAAGGCTGCAGTGAGCTATAATTGCACCATCACAATCCAGCCTGGGTGACAGAGCAAGCTCATGGTTCCAAAAAAAAAATAGTACATAGTAGGGACAAATGAACTTAAATTTTATGGTCATTTGAAAGAAACTTCAAGCACTTTTAAAATGTTGATTAATCTTTTCCAGTTATGTCAATTGCATTTACTTTTTAAAAAAAATTTTTTATTGATATATAATAGTGGCACATATTTTGGGGATACTTGTGGTATTTTGATACCTGTATGCAATGTATAATGATCTAATGATCAAATCAGGGTAATTGGAATAACTGGAATATCTATCACCTCACATACTTATCTTTTCCTTATGTTGAGGTCACTACATGTGTAAGTATGTCATTACTCCTGAAAGAGCAGTAAGAACCCAGTGACTTAGCCACTTTTCATTGGACTAGGTAATCTAAAGCTTGAATTAAAATCTATAAAAAGAAACAATTCTTATCTTCAAGGATCATGAAAACCGTTTTCCTTATTGATAATTTTGAATGAATTTATCTGACTTATTTTTGTTGTTCAATTATATCATAATAGAAATAAATTTTTAAATTAGCCATGATCTTATCACCCCTTTTCTAGTGCTGTATATGCATACAAAATTTTATACAATTGTAATAATAGTATAGATATACTTCTATATTATTTTCACATTTTTTAGATTTTGGCATATTGATATTAAGACTCAGGGTCATTTTAATAGTTGTATAATGTTCTACATAATCCCTAGACTTCAGCTTTTTAACCACCTCCTATCTTTGGATAATCAGGTTGTTGGCATTCTTTAAAAGATTGTGAATAATGCTGCAATGAAAATGTTCTTGCATTTTGCTTTTTCATATTTTGTTTATATCTTTGGGCAAATTATCGGGAGTGAAATTACCGAGTCAAAAATTATTAATGTTGTATGCCTTTTGAAATCTATTGCCAAATAATTTCCCAATGTTTTCAACAGCGTGCACTGCCACCAGCAATGGATGGGTGTTCTTGTTTCAGCACTCCTTTGACAGAATAGAATATTGTAATGGTTTTAACTTTGCTATTGTAATGGTTATAACAAAACTTTATTGTTTGTTTATACTTTGAATTTCTTTTATGAGTAGGAGTTGAACATTTTTATATGTTTGTTGATTAACTTTATTTCTTCCTGTGTTTCTTTTCATTCATTCCCTTACCCTTAAATATTGGTCTTCAATTCAATGAATACTGTTTTAATTTTTAACATATATGGCTTATTTATAAAATATAGATTTTATTTTTTTAAAAAATTGCTGCATTTTTCTTAGAGTAATTTGATTTAAGTTACATTATTTGTGCTGTAAGGGTTTATTACAGGTTGAGCATCCCAAATCCAAAATGCTACAAAATTAAAAACTTTTTGGGTGTTGAAATGATGCTCAAAGGAGCATTTCAGATTTTGGATGTTCAACCAGTAAATATAATGTAAATACTCCAAAATCCAAAAAAAAAAAAAAAATGCAAAATACAAAACAGTCCTGGTCCCAAGCATTTCGGATAAGAGATCCTAAACCTGTATATCATATAATCAATCATTGTATTAATATTTATAGTTTCTTTTAGCTTAAATGTTATCTAGCAAAATATTTTGTTAGTCTATAATTTGATTTGTATATGTATAATGTTAATTCTTTAATCCCTCAATTTTCATTTTAGTATTAAAAATCCATTTGACAATAGGAAAAATGCCATGTGTTTTTACGATTATGAGAATAATTCAGTAGAGAAACAAAAATTTGTAATGCAGATGAGAAAGAACAGAACTACAACAGCCAAGTAATTGAGTAAATCAGATAGGATTCAGTACACATGTAGACTGACTGGCCTTACAGAGTATTATGAGTAGTTCAACCATAGTAGCAGAGGAGAGACAAAGCAAAGGGGACTTCAAAGAGTTTGTGGGAAATCACATCAAAAGATAAAAATAAAAAATATAAACTTTATTTCTTAACATAAGTTCCATCAAATTCAAGACACTTTTGTTAGCAATGATATTAGCCATTTAGTCCATCCCTAATGAACTGAAGGTCCTGGAAATTTAACCATGCTGATGAAATTTTTTTTCTTACATTGTTAACGGAAGCAAAATGGGTGCCCTTTATAGATTATTTAAGATTAGGAGCCAAAAGAAATCAGGAGCCAAATCAGGATAGTAAGGTGGATACCCAATGATTTTCCACTAAAATGCTCACAAAATTGCCCTTGTTTGATGAGAGGAATGAGCAGGAACATGGTCATGGTGGAGAAGTACTCTCCGGGGAAGCTTTCCTGGGTGTTTTTATGCTAAAGCTTTGGCTAACTTTCTCAATGCATTCTCATGATAAGCAGATGTTTTCATTCTTTGGTCCTACAGAAAGTCAACAAGCAAAATGCCTCGAGCATCCACAAAATCTGTTGCCATGACCTTTGCTCTTGACTGGTCCACATTTACTTTCACTGGACCACTTCCACCTCTTGGAAGACATTGCTTTAATTGTGCTTTGTCTTCAAGATCCTACTGGTAAAGCTGTGTTTCATCTTTTGTTACAGTGCTTCAAAGAAATGCTTCAAAATTTTTGATCCCACTCTTTAAAAAATTTTCATTGAAAGCTCTGTTCTTGTCTTCAGCTAATCCAAGTACAGTGGAGTGGAAAGTTTGCTAAACTTTATTTTTTCAGTCAGAATTGTGTAAGGTGACTAATTGAGATATCTGTGGTGCTGGCTATTGTTTCTACTGTTAATTGTTGGTCCTCTTCCATAAGGGCATGAAAATAATTATTTCCTCACAAATTGATGTGGGTTGTCTGCCACTACAGGCTTCATCTTCAACATTCTCTCATGCCTTCTTAAAATAAGTAATCCATTTCTAAACTGCTGATGTGTTTGGGGCATTGTCCCCATAGACTTTTGGTAAAGCATCAATGATTTCATCATTCTTCCACCCGAGCTTCGCCATAAATTTGTTGTTTGTTCTTGCTTCAATTTTAGCAGAATTCATGTTGCTCTGATAGGGGCTCTTTTCAAACTGGTGTCTTATCCTTCTTAGTGCCTCAAATGAGATCCTGTTCAGACACATTATAACAAGTTAGTACAAGTTTGTTTTGACCCAAAAAACTTTCGAAATCCTTGCTTAGTTTTTTCATCATACTCACTTTCCATGAATTTTTTGAAGACCCGTCACATGTGGCTACAGAAGAAGACAGATTGCTAAACGTGGCAGTGGGAGATGTGGACACTAAGTGATCAGTCAAGAGTGAGGTGGGGAAGGGGCTATTTATTTTTAAAAAAAGAAAAGAACACTGGTATAAAATAACTTCCAAGAGTAGGAGGCAAAGGTGTTTAGTGACACGTACAGATCACTGCCAGTGCTGAAGACCCTTTTGAGCTTTGTGGCCATCACTTTAGGTAAGACAAGTCAGCATGGTTGTATGTTTTTCCAGTCATGTCTGGGCACTGGGATACAGGCAAAAAATAGAAAGGAACTGGGTTTACCTGCGTTAGGCCTTTGCCAGGGAAAACAACAAAGAAAAAGAGAGGCCAGGTAGTTGAAGGTGTATGTAATAGAGAGATTACAATTATGAGCCACAGACTCTCAGCTAGATAAGGAGGAAGTAAAGTTATGAAAGGGCCATTTATAGAGAAAATGTGGATCTCAGTGGATACACGAAGGAGTGACATGAAAGCCAAGTTATAGTCAAGGAGTAAGATGCATGTCAGAGAGCAGAATGCTAAAAATTGAGAGTTTGAAGGGAATGCTATCGTTGGTAATGACATGATGTAGGATAAGACCAGGGGAAGGAATGGCTGAGGTAGGAGGGAGGACAAGCCCAGTGGACAGGTGGACATCAGATGCTGAGAGCCAGAGCACTACACAGGCCACCTATGTAGTTATGAAAATCACAAAAATGATGACAAGAGTGATGGTGAAGAAAAAGCAGTGGGCTAAGGAATGTAAATATCAATATCAATAGTTATTTCCACTGATTGTCTCATGTAAGAATTTTATTAACAATATTTGAAAGTACACGCTTCTCCATATCTTGCCAACACTGGGAATTATCAATGTGCTTAATCTTTATAAATCTCCTAAGTGAAAAACAATACATTAGAGTTGGAATTTTTATTTTTAATAATTAAAATAGTTGAGCCTTTTTTGCTGTATGGTCATTCATATTATCTTTTCATTCATGACTTTTGCCTATGTACATGCTGGTGTGTCCATCTTTTATTAGCTATTTGAAAGAAAGCTTCCTGAAATAGAAAAAGAACACTTTCTGTGAGCTATCACTTGTCTTGCAAGTATTTTCCAATTATTTTTATATTGAGATTTTAGTGAAGAATCAATATATTTCTCCATTCTTGAAAATAAATGTTATAATTAATGAGTAATAGTAGCTAGAACATCAGATTGATAAAAAATCACATTGTTTATTTGTTGAATTTAATCGATTATTTTTCTTCTAAAGAATAAAAACTCATTGTATATGAGTTAAATATATGCTTGAAAATTCCACAGTGAGTGCAATTTGCATGAGGAAAAGGGCATATCTTAACTTTAAAAATACTTTTAATCAAAATTCCATTTGAATAACATTGGAAAGAAGAACTTTAGATTCCCAATAGCAACCGCACACATATAAGAGGTGGTACTATTCCAGACAAATTTGGGTTGTCCAGTAGAAAATAAGAGTAAATTAATGTAATACTAGGAGGAATGAAACTTTATTGACTATTTTCCTGACTGAAAAGGTAGTAAGCACTCACAAATGGAATGCTTTAAAGGATAAATAGTTTCAAAGGTATTCATGCATTGCTTTTCTCTACATCTGAGAACTTCTATAATAACATGCTTCACTAAATTTTTTGTTCATTGTCTAGCTCCATGGATAATAGCAGCTGAATTGCTATATAATGTATTAGAATTTTTCTGTATATTGAATTTGTAATACATATCTGGTGGCAGCATTCAGTATCATACAATTTCAGCATGTATTGATGCTATTGTTGTCTGCTTTTGGAACATGCCTGTGAGGCACTGTAGCTTGAGAAAAGTAATAAATGAACCAAAAAGAGACAACCAATGAGACAGTGAAGAGAACAGGGTAAATTCTCAGATTTCAAATAAACTGTGCTGCTTTGTGACTCTACTCATTTTCAAATTACCCTATGTATATTCAGTCAGTCATCAAGAATATATCAGAAGGTAATTAGATAATTATATGTTATAATATTCATAGTTTAGCCAATCCTGTTGGCCTTTGAATAATGAATTCCAAGTCATTTATTTAGACTTTTCATAGATCATACTCTTTGCAAACACTGATGTAAACACCAGGGTATATATGATAAAAAAAACAAAAAATCTAGATCTCAGAGCTATAGTCTGCTTAGGAGAAGTGTTACTAAGAAAATAAAAGGAGCCATTAGCATGACTTACTACGTAAGAGGTCAGGAAGGAATGGTGCTTCTTGAATTATGAGAATTTGAAACTATATTTAAATAAAATGATAATGGCTAAGGCTATGAGAATTCATTCCAGGTGGGGAGAAAATAGCCAATATGAATGCATAGAGGCAGAAATAGTAGTATGATTCCAAAAGGACAGTCAAGGTGTAGCACTTTTATATGACAGTTATTTAGCTACCAGCATCAGGGTATATAACGAGGATTCGATTTTGGAGCTAACTCAGAAACAGAAGTGTCAGAACAAAGGGAATTAGATTAGAACTGGAGAAGAAGCAATGGAATGCAATGTTTGCATACATTGACGTTATTTTCCTCTGAAGCCTGGATTATTCCTAGAAAAGTGATTTCAGACTTCAACATATAAAAACATCACCTGGATAGCCAAGATATGGAACCAACCTAAGTGTACATCAGCAGATAAATGGATAAAGGAAATGTGGTATGTGTGTGTGTGTGTGTGTGTGTGTATGTGTGTATAGTGGAATGTTATTCAACCATAAAAAGAATTCTGTTACTTGTAGCAACATGAATGGAACTGTAGGATATTAAGTGAAATAAGCCAGGCACAGGAAGACATACATTGCATGTTCTCACTCATGTAGGAGCTAAAAAGTATATTGATCTCATGGAGGTAGTGACTAGAATGATGGTTACCAGAGGCAAGAAAGGTACTAAAGAGGGAAGATGAAGAGAGGTTGATTAATAGGTACAAAAATACAGTTAGACAAGAGGAATAACTTTCAGAGTTTGATAACACAGTATGGCAACTATAGTTAAGAATGTATGGTGTACTTCAAAATAGCTAGAAAAAAAGATTTGGAATGTTCCCAACACAAAGATACGATAAATGTTAGAGGTGATAAATATTCCAACTACCCCGATTTGATCACTATACATTGTATATGTGTATCAAAATATCACATATACCCCTTAAATATGTAGAGTTATTATATATCAATTAATAAAAAGACAACTAACTCCAAAGCCTGGGATTCTGATGCATGTGACAAAAGGGCATGTTAGAGACCAACTCAGGGCTGAATTTGCCTGTGGAAGTAAATTGGCCTTTGGGGAAGTTAACTATCAAGTCAGAATGTTGTCTCTTTAAGATAAAAAAGTTACTTATACGGTGACTCTATTTTGACAAATACAAACAGCACACGCATGCACACACACACACACACACAAGCACACACACAATTTGTATTCCTGAAGAAAGAAGCACATCAGTGTTCTAGGGGCATTCATTGGAGATGAGGCAGAATTAGGATATTGATTTTTCTATTTATTACAGCAATCATGGACTGCTTTAGTAATTTGAAAAATACTAAATAAAATTCAAAAAGAAAAAAAACTTAATGAAGATTAATAGTGGTTATGCAAATTAGCAATAAATAAGTGTGGCAACAAGTTAAAGAAAGATATTGAAATAATAAATTGGGAAACTAATATTTTATCCTAAAGAAATCAGGAGACTTCTGAATTTCTAGAGCTAGTGCTTTCAATAGCATTATTCTAGAGAAGTGGTTCTAAAACTATGCATTAGAACCAACTGTGACATTTGTTAAAATAGTCACATTTCTGGGCCCTACCTCATAGCTTCTAAATGAGAATCTCTGGGTACAAAACCATATTATCTATATTTTAAACAAGCACTGGACATACAATCTATGAATAAGACAGACATGGTTCTTTCATTCATGGAGCTTCAATGTTAACAGAGAGACATAAATTTAACTAACTCAAGAAGAATTTTACAGTAAATTATGAAGTTTTCCAAAACTACAGTTATTTGATAAAATTAATTATGATGGCTAGTTAAATCTTTTTAAACATTTGTAAAAAGATTTCTAAAATATAATAAAAGCAAGAAAACACACAAACTTCAGCTTGAGTATAACTAGAAGATAGAGAACACTATATATTTTTCTAAAGATTTTTAAATTTTTAGGAATTTTAAAAATGTTTTAAAATTGTATTGTTTTATTTTATTTTAAATTAACAATATATATGGGGTATAATGTGATATTTTATTACATATATACATTGTGGAATGATCAAATCCAGTAGAATAACATATCCATCCTCTCATATATTTATCATTTCTTTGAGGTGAGAATATTTAAAATCCTATATTTAAGCTATTTGAAATATACAATACCATTATTATTAACTATAGTAACCATGCTATGCAATAAATAGATCACCAGAAGTTATTCCTCTTGCTTAACCAAAACGTTGTACCCTTTTACTAACATCTATCCCTTGTTTGTGGTAATTTGCATTTCTCTGATGATTAGTGACACTGAGGATTTTTTCATTTGTTAACTGGCTATTGGCCATCTTCTTTTAAACAGCTTCTGTTCATGTTTGTTGCCCACTTTTTAATGGGGTTGTTTGATTTTTTTCTTGCTGATTTGCTTGAGTTCTTTGTAGATTCTGGACATTAGCCCTTTATCCGGTATATATTAATAGTTTGGAAATATTTTCTACTATTCTATAGGTTGTCTATTTGCTCTGTTGTGCATAAGTTTTTTGGTTTAATCAAATTCCATTTATTTACTTTTGTTGTTGCTGTAATCGCCATTGGGATCTTAGTCATAAATTCTTTGCCTAGGCTGATAGCTAGAAGAGTGTTGCCTACATTTTCTTTTAAAATCCCCATGTTTTCATGCCTTACATTTATGTTTTTTATTCATCTTGAATTAATTTTTGTGAGTGGTGAGAGACAGGCTTCCTGTTTCATTCTTCTGCATGTGGCTATTCAATTTTTGCCACACTATTTATTGAAAAGGGCTTCTTTTCCCCAGTGTGCATTGTTGTCTGCTTTGTCAAAGAATAGTTGGCTGTAGGTAGATCGTTTTATATCTTGATCTTCTATTCTGCTCCATTGGTCTATGTCTCTATTTTTGTGCCAATATCATGTTGTTTTGGTTACTATAGCCTTGTAGTATCGTTTGAAGCCAGATAATGTGATACCTCCAGATTTGTTCTTTTGCTTAAGATTACTTTGGGTATTTGGGCTCTTTTCTGGTTCCAAATGAAGCACAGAATTATTTTTTTTTCTATATCTGTGAAGTATAACATTGGTATTTTGATGGGGGTTGCACTGAATCTGTAAAACACTCTGGGTAGTATAGATATTTTAATAATGTTGATTCTACAGCTCCACGAGCATGATGTTTTTTCATTTGTTTGTGTTGCCTGCGATTTCTTTCCTCAGTGTTTTATATTATAGTTCTCCATGCAGAGATCTTTCATCTCCTTGGTTAAGTATATGCTTAGGCATTTTATTTTCTTTGTAGCTATTGTGAATGGTATTGAGTCTTTGATTTGACTATTATTGTTATATAGAAGTGTTATTGATTTATATACATTGATTTTGTAACCTGAGACTTTTCTGAATTTATCAATTCCAGGAGTCTCTTGGTGGAGTCTTTGGGATTTTCTAGATAAGATCATGTTGTCAGTAAAAAGTGATAATTTGACCTCTGCTTTCCTGGTTTGGATATCCTTTCCTTATCTTGCCTGATTGGTCTGACTAAGACTTCCAATACTATGTTGAATAGAAGTGGTGACAGTGGGCACCCTTTTCTTGTTCCAGTTCTTAGGGGGAATTTTTTCAACTTTTCCCCATTCAGCATGATGTTAGTTGTGGGTTTGTCTTATATGGCTTTTATAATTTTCAGATTTGTTTCTTCTATGCCTCGTTTGTTGAGGGTTTTATATCATAAAGGGGTGCTGGATTTTTTTAAAGCTTTTTCTGCATCCATTGAGGTTACCATATGTTTTTTGTTTTTTGGTTTTTTTTTTTTTTGTTTGTTTTTCTTTTTGCTTCTGTATATGTAGTGAATCACATTTATTGATTTACTTGTGTTGAACCATCCTTGTGTCCCTGGGATGAAGCCCACTTGGTCACAGTGAATTATTTTTTTGATGTGCTATTGAAATTAGGTTTGCTAGTAATTTATTGAGGATATTTGCAATCTATATTCATAAGGAAAATTGGTCTGTAGTTTCTTTTTTGTTGCATCTTTTTTTGGCTTTGATATCAAGGTAATACTGGCTTCATACAATGAGTTGGGAACAATTCCTTCCTTCTCAATGTTATGGAATAATTTCTGTAGTAGAGGTACCAGCTCTTCTTTGTAGGTCTGGTGGAACTTGGCTGTGAATCCATCTGATCTGGGGATTTTTTTTGTTGGAAAATTTTTTATTAATGCTTTGATCTCAATGCTTGTTATTGGTCTGTTCAGGAGTTCTATTTCTCTCTGACTGAGTCTTGGAAGATTGTGTTGTTTCCAGGAATTTGTCAATTTCCTCTACATTTTCTAGTTTATGTGTGTAGAGATTTTTGTGGTATTCATGGCTGGTGTTTTATATTTCTGTGATGTCAGTTGTAATGTCTCCTTTTTCATTTCTTATTGAACTTATTTAGGTCCTTTGTCTTCTATTCCTGGTTAATCTAGCAAGAGGTATGCTGATTTTGTTTATCTTTTCAAAGAACCAACTTTTTGCCTTTTGATATTTATATTAAAGATACAATTGATTTACCCACTGCCATTACAGTTTTAGAGTGTTTTGGATGTGACAATGTACTTACTTTTACTAGTAAGTTTTATACTTTTATGTGTTTTCATGTCCTAATTAGTGTCTTCTTCCTTTAGTTTAGTGACTTCCCTTTAGCATTTTTTGTAAGGCAGGTCTAGTGGTGATAAACTAGACCTGGCCATCTCAGCTTTAGCTTTTCTGAGAAAGTCTTTATGACACCTTCATTTTTGAAGACAGAATTGCTGGATACAGTATTCTTGGTTGCTGGGCTTTTTTTTCTTTCAGGATTTTGAATATATCATCCCACCTTTTTCCGGCCTATGAGATTCCTGCAGAAAAGTCCACTGATAATCTTACAGAGATTCTCCTGTATGGAACAATTTACTTTTTACATGCTGCTTTCAAAACTCTCCTTTTGTTTTTAATTTTTGACAATTTAATTATGTTGTGTTTCAGTGTGAGTCTCTTAGGATTCATCTCATTTGGTGTCCTTTGGGCTTCTTGAATCTTGATTTTTATTTCCTTCCTCAGGCTTGGGAGGTTTCCTGCTATTATCTCTTTGACTATGTCTTCTTTTCCTTTATCTCTCTTTATTCTTCTGGAACTCCAATAATGTGTAAGTGTATGTTGTTCTACTTGATAATGTCCCATATGTCTTTTAAGCTGTCTTCACTATTTTTTCATTTTTTTTATTTTCACATCAGATTGGATGATTTTCAGTGACCTGTTTTCAAGTTCACTGATCCTTTCTTTTGCTTGATCAAGTCTGTTGCTGAATCCCTCTATTGAATTATTCAGTTATGTTATTATATTATTCAGTTCTATGATTTCTATTTGGTAGTATTTTATACTTTCTATCTCTTTATTGAAATTCTTAGTTGTTCTTGCATTGCAATACTGACTTCAGTGAGCCTCTTTATGAGCATTATTTTTAATTCCCTGTCAGGTAAACCATATAACTCCACTCCATTCAGGTTAGTTTCTGGAGATTTATCTTGTTCTTTTATTTGTAATATATCTCCCTGTTTCTTTATTTTCCATGACTCTCTGAGTTGGTTTCTATGCACTAAATAAGACTATTGACTCCTCTAGTCTTGTCATACTGGCTTCATAGGAGAAGGACCTCACTAATCTGGCCAAAGATTTTAAGGTGCCTCTTAATTTTTTGTGTTTGTCCAAAGTGCTGTCTCTGTTTTTAGTAGCCCCCTGGAGATTAGGAGGTGCTATATTCTATCATTATTCTGAGACCAATGAAGTAGAAGCCAGACCTTCTAGATGTATCTAGAAGGGTTGGGGTGTTGGATGTGTATTCCAGTTTCTTCTATCCTCACATTGATGATGAACACATTGATCTCACATGTTCTCTTCACTAAGCTGTGAAGAGGATCTGTGTAAAATGCCTGTACTTGTAGTTAGGCTGCACCCTTTGATCTTGGGGAGATAGCTGCTGAAAGTGTGTCCACCCTATATCCACCTCTTTGTTTTCTGTGGTCTAGGGACACTCACAAATGCAAAGCTCTGTTAACTCCCAGAGCTGGGTCATTAAGAAGACAGTCACTTGGGTGAGAACTATAGAAATTGTGGCACTCAGTGTGTGGACTAACAGGAAGATTGAGTAGACCTGGATTTATCATCAAAGTGAGCTAATGGAAAGGCTTTGGAAGTGCAAGCTCTGGCTCAGTCTGCTGGAGAGTATTGTTTGTATGCCCCATTAGGTTCCTGGTGCAAGTTCATTAAAATTCAGGTCACCAGGTAGCAAGCCACCCAATGCAGAGTATAAATCCCTGCCAGGAAGAAACAGGGAGTTATGTTTGTAGAGACTATTCTCTGCACTGCTCTTGGGGGATGAAGCCCTTGGAAATGCTTGTGTGCCCATATAAAACCACTGTTTTTTTTCTGTGGTATAGTATAATTCAAATATGCCTAGTTCCCTGTGCTACCAGAGCTGGAAAATTTAGGGTGCAGTTTCTGTGGTAGAAGCTGTAAAAGCTGAGGCACTTGTTGGGTGGAAAAACTCCTTCCAGGAGGATTAATAGACCTGGAGTTATTGCTGGGGTGAGCCAAGGGAGAAGGTTTAGGAAGTGCCAGTCTGCTTCTTAGGTTGCCAGGGGGCTACATTTTTGCTCCTCCTTTCACTCCCTGAGGCAAATTAGTTAGAAGGCAGCAATCAAATAGCTTCTGGAAAAGTATCATAAACCACTTGTTGAGAGAAATAAGTGAAATGTGTTTTCAAGCCCCTTCTCTGCACTGCTTCCAAAGGATAAGACCCTTGGTAGTGCTTACTGCTTTTTCCCTATGGTCTAGAGATACTTACATATGTCTGATTCCCTCCACTCCCAGATGTAGGAAGTTGAGGATGCAGTCCCTTGGGTGGAAGCTATAAAAGTTGGGACACTTAATGTGTAGACAGACTTCTTACAGGAGGAATTAATATACCTGTAGTTGTTGCTGGGGTTAGCCAGTGGAAAAGGCTTTGGAAGTGCCAATCAGCTTCTCAAGCTGCCAGAGGGCTAGTAGATGTCTGCCTCTGTAACTCCCCAGTGCAAATTAGCTAGAAGCTAGGCCACCAAGTAGCGACTGGAGGAGTGTGTCATGAACCCCTCTGGGAAGAAACAAGGAATTGAAGGTTTTTTTAAAGTCCCTTCTCTGCACTGCTCCCAGGGAATGAGGCCCCTGAAAGTACTTGTGCACATGAATAAAACTGCCTATTTCCTGTGGCATATGCCTAATCACCTCTGTGCCCAGAGTTGGGGAACTAAGAGCAAACTGTGAGGAACATTAGAACTAGTGTGCTATATGTGAGATACAAACACTCCTCTCCACAGGGAGAATCTGGGTGTTGGGGATCCCCTTCCCATTTGTAAGGCAAGTGCCTGTGACAGGGTCCATGCCAGAGATGCCTCAGCTTCTCCTACCCATTTGCTGTGGATGTTTTCTTAGCTGTCCAGTGAGTAGAAGTCTCTCAACTGGTTTCTGACTTGGTCTCAGAGAGAATCGATCTGTGAATAGATGTTTATTTGGTGCATCTGTGGGTGGAAGGGAGAGTCAAGAGCCTCCTATTCTGTCATGTTGCTGATGTCACCTCCGCTACAGACTTTAAACTAATCATAAATAACAAATTCCAACAGAGATAGCTTACAGCATCCCACCGCAGGTCTTTCCCTATGCAAGGGGAGAGCAAGGGAGTCCATGAAAATTGCATAACAGGGAAAAGAAAGGAAAGGAAGGCTGAAAGAGGAGCTTAGGCCCCAAAGAGAAAGTCTACTCTAAATGTGAAAATTACAGAAAAGATCCATCATAAGTACTTAAAAGAGGCAGAACTTAAGGTGGAAAGATGTCTCATAATCCCATTGCTTCTTGAAAAAAATTAAAAAGAAAGCGTTTCTCTTATTTTCTTGGTGACAAGTGATAAAAAGAGGAGTGGAAAAAGATAGGATCCTGCAATAAAACAAAGAAGAAAAAATAAGAGGACATAACCCCTCACCTCACTATCAAAAAATGTCATCCATTCTAAAAATTACACTTTTTTTAAACTGAAAATAAAAGAGTTCTCCTAGTTGAGTATTGTAAACAGCCCTAAGGCTGCCATTTATAAAGTGTATTTTGATGATGACATGTTTATACATGTTATAACACTGGATTTTCATAAAGAGAAACTGAAATGAAGGTAGAGTTATAGTCATATTTTACATTTCAGGCAACTGAGTCTTCAAGAGGCCAGTGGCTGGCCCATGGTGACACGGCCAGTATGGGGTGGAGCCAAGACTAAAGTTCATGTCCTCTGGCTCCTTCCCTCTCTCAAGTCAGTCTTCCAATGTATCCATTTGACCTAAAGGAGAGATTGAACATTCTGCATACTTTTATTTAAATGCAGAAACCATGTTCTAGGCATCTTTTGTATTCCCACAGCATGGAGAACAGTGATTTACACATGATAAGTATTCAATACTTGTTGAGTTGAATTAAATTAAAGTATAATGTAAAACTTACCCAGAGAATTTTCAGTGGAATATGGAGGAGGAAGGTCTACAAAAGTATCTTAATTCATTTAATCATGAAAGATTTATTGAGCATATAAATAGAAGCAATGAGCATAGAGAAGTAAAATAAGACATTATAATATTTAAGGGCATGTGATTTGGGTACATACTGCATGGGTCTGAATCATGGCTTTAATGCTTCTTAATTCTGTAATTTGGGGCAAGTTGTGTAAATTCTCTATACTTCAGTTTCCTCATCGGTAAAATGGAGATAATAAAAATACTTAATTTGTAAAAACTTTAGTATAAATATATAAAAGGGAAAGGGAAAGAGTAAAAGTTTGTGCTCCTATACATCTCTGGGTATATTGATTCTCTTTGTCTGAACTTCAACCTGAAGGGTAAAATTTGTTAGTTGACACAAGGAAGAAGTTAGATATATGTATACAAGCTGAGAATTGATTATATAAAGGTACTGTTTAAAATGTAATTAAAAGATATAGCATATTTCACCAGTATTTTTAACCTTGAGGTAGGAATTCTAATGATGGTAAATTCTAACTGGGGGAAATATGCCAAGGTACTTGTGTCTTTCACCCTATGTCTGTTTCGATATGTATTTTCTAGGACATCATGTAGTTGACTTCATATAACTTCTAGGTTCAAAGTTTTTCAATTATATGAAATACTGTTTGATCACTGACCATGGCCTAAGAATGATGTTTATTTTTACTAAAAAAAAAACAACTTTTATTGAACTATAGTATACATAGAGAATGTATATACACCATAGACATCGAGCTGGAAAAATTTTCACACACACCTTACCTGTAACAAACCTCAGAGGCTCTCACCATTCCCCTTCCCAGTCACTACCTAATCCATCTCAGAGAGTTACTCATGACCTTGACTTCTAACTTCTTCTTAGAATCATTTTTGCCTATTTGGGAATTTCATTTAAACCAAATTGTGGAGTACATTCTCTTTTGTGCTGAGTTTCTTTCATTCAATGTTGTATTTTATGTGATTTTATCCATACTGCATCAAGGTATACTTTGCTCATTCTCATTATTGTATTCCAGTGTAAAAATATACCATTCTTTATGTATTTTACTGTTGAGGTAAATTTTGGATAGTGCTATGGTCTGAATGTTTGTGTCCCCTCAAAATTCATATATTGAAACCTGATCACCGATGTGATGGTATGAGGAAGTGGGGCTCATATTAGAAAGGTGATTAGGTCATGAGGGTGTAGCTCACATGAATGGGATTAGTGACCGTGACCCTTTCCACTGTGTGAGGACACGAGGGCATGAACAGCCGGGCACAGTGGCTCACACCTGTAATCTCATCAACTCTGGAGGCTGAGGCAGGAGGATTGCATGAGGCCAGGAATTTGAGACCAGCCTGGCCAACAAAGCAAGACCACATTTCTAAAAAAAAAAGAAAAAGAAAAAAAAAAAAAA
>VBSM01001044.1:1562962-1576625 GCA_008086735.1 Cheirogaleus medius | reverse complement strand
TTGTGTCGCCTCACTTTGGATAATGGGCTTAAGCTTAATCCAGGATAGTATAATGGTGCTAGCTCGCTGTCGTTTCTTAGAATTGAATAATATTCTATGGTGAGCATATACCAAATTTTGATTATCTACTCATGAATTGACGGGCACTTGGGTTGTTTCCATGTCCTTGCAATAGTGAATTGTGCTGCCATAAACATTCGGGTGCAGATGTCTTTATAATAGAATGTCTTATGCTTTTTTGGGTAGATGCCTAACAATGCTATTGCTGGGTCAAATGGTATTTCAATTTCTAGCTATTTGAGGTATCTCCAAATTCTTTTCCACAAAGGTTGCACTAATTTGCAGTCCCACCAGCAGTGTAAGAGTGTTTCTTCCTGTCTCTTCACATCCTTGCCAGCATTTGTTGTTTTGGGATTTCTTGATACAGGCCATTCTCAATGGGGTTAGGTGGTATCTCACTGTGGTTTGTTCTTTTTACTCAGGATTTATTTGGCTATTTGAAGTCTTTTGTGCCTCCACATGAATTTTAAGGTTGTATTTTCTAATTCTGTGAAGAGTGTCATTGGTATTTTGACAGGGATTGCATTGAATCTGTAGATTTCTTTGGATAGTATGATCATTTTAATAATATTAATTCTTCTAGTCCATGAAGATGGTATGTCTTTCCATTTATTTGTATCCCCTTCAATTTCTTTCAACAGTGCTTTGTGGTTTGTGTTATAAAGATCTGCACCTCCTTGGTTAAGTTTATTCTTAGGTATTTCATATTTTTGTAGCTATTGTAAATGGAATTGATTTCTTGATTTCTTTTTTAGCTGGTTCATTATTGTGTGTGCATGTGTGTGTATACACACATATATGCATGCTGCTAGTTTTTATATGCTTATTTTGTAGCCTGCAATTTTACTGAGATCATTTATCAGTTCTAAGAAGTTTTCTGGTGGAGTCTTTAGGTTTTTCTATATATAAAATCATGTCATATGCAGCTTTTCCTTATTTAGTGTGCTGTTAGCTGTATGTTTGTCATATATGGCTTTTATTATATTAAGATATGTTCTTTCTTTGTAAAATTTGTTGTGAGTTTTTATCATGAAGGGATGCTGAATTTTACCAAATGTTTTTCCTGTGTCTACTGAGATGATCATATGGTTTTTGTGTTTCATTCTTTCTCACTTACTGATGTGCCTATGTTGTATCATCCTCGCATCCTGGGGATGAATCTCACTTGATCATGGTGTGTTATTTATTTGATGTGTTATTAGATGTGATTTGCTAGTATTTTCTAGAGACTTTTGCATCTGTGTTCATCAGAAATATTCGCCTATAGTTTTTTTGTGTGTGGTTTTGTTTTGTTTTGTCATGCCCATTTCTGATTTTGGTATCAGGATAAGACTGGCGTCTTAAAATGAGTTAGGAGGAATACCCTCCTCTTCACATTTTTGGAATAGTTTGAGAAGAATTGACATTAGTTCTTCTTTATAGGTTTGGTAGTATTCAGCAGTTAAGCTATCCAGTCCTGTGTTGTTCTTTGTTCAGAGATGTTTTGTCACTGAATAATTCTCATTACTCATTACTGGTCTATTAAGGTTTTCTGTTTCTTCTTCTTTTGATCTTGGTAGCTTTTGTGTGTTCAGGAATTTTTCCATTTCCTCTAGGTTTTTCCAATTTGTTGGTGTGTAGTTGTTCATAATAGTCTCTAATGATCCTTTGTATTTCTGTGGCATTGGTTGTACTCTTTTTTTGTTTCTGATTTTATTTATTTTGGTCTTCTCTATTTTTTTCTTGGTTAGCCTAGGTGGTGGTTTATTGATTTTGTTTATCTTTTCAAAATCCAACTTTTCATTTAGTTGATTCTTTGTATTGTTTTTTAGTTTCTATTTTGTTTAGTTCTTCTCTGATCTTTATTATTTCTTTCCTTCTACTAATTTTGCATTTGGTTTGTTCATTTCTAGTTCCTTGAGATGCATGATTTGGTTGTTTATTTGAAATCTTTCTACTTTTTTGATGTAGCCATTTATTGCTATAAAGTTTCTTCTATCATTGCTTTTGCTGTATCCCATAGGTTTTAGTATGCTGTGTTTCCATTTTTGTTTATTTTAAGAATTGTTTTATTTTCATTCGTTCATTGAATTCTTTAGTTCCAGGATTTCTGTTCGGTTCTTTTTTATGATATTTATCCCTTTATTGAATTTCTCATTCAGATTATGAATTTTTTTCCTTTTTGCTTTGTATTGTTTATCTGTATTCTCTTGTATCTCATTGAGCTGCTTTAATACCATTATTCTGAATTTATTTTCAGGGATTTCCTATATATCCTCTTCTATGGAACCTATTATTGGACAATTATTGTTTCTTATTTCCTTGCTTTTTCATGATTCTTGTATTCTTACATTACTGTCTGCACACTTAGTGTTATAGTTGCTTCTTCTTATTTTATGAATTGGCTTTCATGGGAAAATAATTTGTCCTATAAATATATCTATGGTACATGTATGTTTGGCTTTGATTATGAGTGGGCACAGTAATGCATTCTCCATATGATTTATTTGGCTATAATCAGTGTCATTGGTGTCTTTGAGTTTCTTAGTGGCTTAAGCTGTAGTTATTAGTAGAGGCTATGGTGATGCTTTGCTGGGATGGGGATGCTAGACAGGCTAGTTCTTGGGCACCAGTGGTGGCAGTGGCAGGCTATGTGTGATGGTCCTTGAGCCCTTCCGTGGTGTATGTGGTCAACAGTGGTGGCAGGTCCAAGCAGGCTGATCTTTGGACCTCCAAGTATGGCATGCTTGCATGCCGATGGTAGTGGTGGTGAGTTGGGCAGGCTAGTCCTTGGACCCCTGTATGGTGTGCATGGCATCGGCAGTGGCATTAGCCATGGTGGGCCAACCCTTGTGTTCCTGAGTGGTGCATACAGAAGCCAGTGGTGGCAGTGGTGGATTGGGCAGGGTGGTCTCTAGCCCCCGGTGGTACATTGGGGGGGGGTGTTGGCAGCAGTGGCAGTAGTAGACTAAATGGGCCAGTCCTCAGGCCCAGGAAGTGCCCATAGGTGCTGGCAGTGAGTCAAGTGGGCCCATCCTTATGCCCCTGGAGGGCTTGTACATACTATAGTAGTGGCAGACATGGTAGGCTGATCCCCAGGGCCTCAGAATGCATCAGTGGGTGCCTGTAGTGGCAAGTGTGGTGGATCAATATGCAGGGCCCTGGATGATGTGTCTGGGTGCTGGCAGCAGTGGCAGTGGCAACCAGCAGGGCTAGCCTCTTCTCAGGTCACTGAATGCATTCAAGTACCAATGGTAGTGGGTGGGACATGCCAATCCCTAGGTTCCCAGATGATGTGCACAAGTGCTAGAGGCTATAGTTGCCACAGTAGGACTGTCCTCAGGTTCCTTTATGGTGTGTGCTGGTGCCAGTTGTGGCCAGGCTAGATCATTCCTCATTCTCCTGGATGACATACGTGGGTACCAGCTGTAGTGACCTGTGGAATGGGTCTGTCCTCAAGCCCCCCGATGATGCATGCAGATACCAGTGGTAGTGGGACAGGGTCAATCAATCCCCAGACCCCTGAATGAACTGTGTGGGTGCTGGTGGCAGTGGTGGTGGGTAGGATGAGCCAGTCCTCAGGCCCCAGGATGGCACATGGATGGGCCAATCACCAAAGCCCAGGAAGGCATGTGTAGATGCATGGTGGCTCTGCTCCTGGAGGAGACAGGGCTGCTGGCACTGGCAGTGGCACCAGGCAGGTAGCTTTCAGGCCCTGGAGAATGAAAGCTTTGGCTATCTTTGTCCTGATGTGCTACACCATATGTTTCCTATGGTGTAGGACACTGAATGGGCTAGAGTGCTGGTGACCCAACCACACCACTGGGTCTAGCCAGTATCATGACACTGCTGCCCTTTGGATGGACATAGGGGTACATCAGCATGGCTTCAGTGATGTGCAGATACAGGGGTTCTGAAGCCCAGGTTGCAGTGTAGTCTGGTGGGGGCTGGGCTCTCAAAATGGTGCATACTACAGCTGCTTGGGTCTTGGGGGATGTATGAGACCCAATGTAAACTCCTTCTCTACAATAATGCCATCGTGTGGATTCTCAGGAGGTTCCTATACCAGTCTCAGGCCTTGCAAGGGCCAAAGGGCTCTCCCATGGCTAGGACTGCAGGAATCTACAGTGGGAATTTTGACCACTGGGGATCTCTCGCTTACCTTTTCCCCACAACGAGGAGTTCTTCCTGACTCTGAGCCAATCCTGTCTGGGTCAGCTGCTTCATTTCCTTCTCCTTCCATGCCTTAAAGGTTCCCTGTTACTTAGCTGCCAAATTCTCTCTTAGATACTCTATTTGACATGTAGTTGTCTACTCATTGCTGTGGTCCTTCTTTGTGGAGCAGGTAAGTGCCAGATGCCTCTGGTCAGCCATCTTGGAGCCCCCTCCACATTTAGAATTGTGATGTATATTGCTAATTTTTCCCTATGGGAAAAATAGTCAATCTGATGAATAAATATTATCTCATTAAATTTTTTTATTTCTTTAATTATGAACATATTTATGCATTTTCATAGGTTTAAAGGCCATTTTCTTTTTGATGACAATTCTCTATCATTTAACTTTTAAATAAACTGGTTTATTAACTGTTATTAATTTATAATTTTTTTAAAATATTAAGAAAATTTAACCATTTGTCAGAAGTGCTACAAAAATTTAGGTAGTTTTTAGCCTTATCCAATTTTAATTTTATAGTGAATATTAGTTTTCTGATATACTGAATATTAGAGCTGTAACTCTGCCATAATTAACAATCTTATTATCTAAGTCAGTTCTTCCCTCATGGCTTTTTATTTTCCTATTTCAGAAAAAGTAAGATATCTTCTTACAGCTTTTCCAGCATTTAACTAATCATATCTTTTACTCCTTGAGTGAATTTTTCAGAGATCTGTCCTAACTTTGGTGACAGGGTCTCTCAAAATACTCAACCCCAATCACCTGCATCAGATTCACCTGAATGCTTATATTTTTATAAATATATTTTAGTAAAATGTCCCCACCTCATTCCAGACTGAATCTCTGAGTGTAAACGTCAGAAATCTTCAATTTAACAAGCTCAGACTCAATTTCACGAACCACTATTCTAAATAATTCAGATTTAGTCCCTTTTCCTTTATTCTTAATTTCTTTTCATGAGCACCAGACTGTTTTCTCCACATTACTCATTCTCTGTCTTTGCCATTACATAAGATGTTAAGGTCATTTTAATCGTGGGAACCATACTCCTTAGGATTCAAAATGCCACTGGCATTTCTTTCTCTCCCTCTCCCTAGACCTTTCACCAACAGAAGCACACATATTCACAGAAGGCACACGTAAACACACAGAGCACGCTTTTTTCCTGGCCAGTTATTTTCTGGTGGTGGTCATCCATGACTGCTCAGACATTAAGTGGTACAGTGGAAGGTTGGGAGGATTATGAATCAGAACTCTAGCTGCCTTAAAAAACCACACCTGGGCAGCTGAGGATTAGCTATATAGTTTTCTCTTCTGCACACTCAAACCTGGCAAGTAACAAGCATGGGGAAGAGGTTGGCAGGAAGACAAAAGGCATGGAGAGGGAGTCAGGACAGCAATGTGTGACATGCTGTTAAATGCTCATAATGCATCCGAGTAGATCATGTATTGCAGTTTTATAGATCCAGGTTTCTTTTGAAATCCCTCCTAGATTCTGGCCATGCTTATTGATCACTTTTACTTTCCAGTGGGCATGTAAGTATTTGTGTCTTTCTGTGTCTACTCATGTATTTTCAGAGTAAAATTGAGACATGCTATATTAGGTCTCCTATTCAGGTATTATTTTAAAAACATCAGATGAAGCCTAACATGTTAGACCTAAAATAGTCATACAGAGAAGAAATCTTATACTTATTAAACAAACAGGTTATCAATAAAGAAAATAACCATTTCTACCAATAATACATTTCAAAGTAATCAAATAGTTAGAATATTTTAATTACTTCCAGTCAAAGTATAAACTACATGAGCAATTTTTCACCTTATCTTCATGACTTAGTTCCATTTCCTTTGTAAGTAATAAAGAGATGACAGCAGGCTCAGAAAGCTAATGAAAAAATAGCTGTGAAATCTACCAAAAAGACAAATCCCTGCTCTTTGTTTTGGTATGCTGTAAATAATTGATAGAAATCAATTTTTTCCTAAAAAGGGATCTCAAGTACAGGTTACAGTTAAATAAGTAATGAGGAAATGTACAGGAAATTACAGGAAGTGAAATCCATAAAGATTTGAGTCTTTTAATAAAAAACTGTAAGTAATGATTTTGCAATAAACGGTATAAACTTCTGAGAAATACATGATTATTTCTGAGTGGTTTATATGAGCTCTGCATTATGGGAGAAATTATTTTTTATATTTTGACAATTCTTAATAAACTTACTGACATAAACAGAGTCTTTTATTTTAACACAAAAATTGGGTCTTTTAAGACACAGCAGTGACTTTCCCCCACAGCAGGCTATGAACCAACAAACTTGTGTCCAAGTCCAGTGTTGATCATTCTGATTGATGATCCACTGCCTTCTAAGTACGACTGAGGAGAAAATGAGGAAAGGGACATGGCAAAAATGTTCGCTATAACCTTTACATTCTTTTATCCATCCACTCATCCATCTATGGTTCTAAGCAAACAAGGTAGTATGGGGGTACAAAATTTCAATAAGTTGCCATTTCTGTCTTCAGTTTATTTAGCAAGGGGAGAGGTGAGAGGCAAGGCTATGGAATGGAAAGACAGTGAATCAAGATGAGACCCCAGGCCTCACAACTTCTACCACAATCATCTCTGTTACCACCCAAGTCCAAGCTCCCCCATCCATTGCTTTTCCTACTGCTGTGGCCTTCTACGTACCCTTCTGCCTCCACTTTTTGATCCCTATAGTCTATTCTCCGGACAACAACCAGAGGGATATTTTACAAGTGGAAATTAGACCAAAATCATCCAATGTTATTTTATAACTCTTAGAATTCCACAGTGTCTTTATCATGGGTTACAAGATCCTATGTGACCTAGTCCTGGCTCCTCTCTGAACTCAGATCTTCACATTCTCTCCCTCACTCACTCTGCTTTAGCCACACTGGCCTCCTTGCATCTCTTGGAACTAGTCTAGCATGCTTTTTTGCTTGAGGGACACTTCGCTTGCTATGCTCTCTACTTGAAATGCTCTTTCAGGAGATGGCTGCATGGTTTGCTTTCTGACTTCATTCCGTTTTGCTCTCATATCATCTCATTAGAGAACTTCCTTGGGTACTCTATTGAAAAAGACCCTCCTTTTTCCTCATCTACTCCCTTACCCTGTGTTTTGTTTTTCAGAACACATACTACTATTTCACATTGTATTGAATGGTTTTTATTGTCTGCCTCTTCTGACTGTTATAAGCTCCACGGTGGAAGGAACACTCTGTCTTCTTTGCTGTATTCTCCGAACATAGAATAGTACCTGGTTCATAGTAGATAATCAATAAACATATGTTATACAAATGAATAAAATCCACATTTTAGTCCCCAGTTCTACTACTCATGGAAATACTCTATACTACATCTATTGCTGGGATTCTAGGTAAAAATACAAAGTAAGTGAAGCTTGGTTTGGTTCTTTTATAATATCCTGTTCCATGATTTGTCAATTAGTGCCAATAGTTTCTTTGGGTGCCTATATTTTACCAGTATATTCCAGACTACTGCCCATCTCTGTTGTTTTTCTTTAAAACACTCTTTCCTTTCTTATCCTATTTTTTCTTTATAACTATTCGTCTCTATTTCATAGCACCAGATTATGTGGACCTGCTTTTCTACCACCTCCTGATTTCCTAAGGTCTATGGCTCAAACAAATCATGCAGCATTCTTCCAAATCATACCATGGGGGGATTCCCTACTCTAAACACACCGGTCTAGCTTTGTGTGTTGTAAATCTAGACCAGAATTCTAAGTAGATATCTGAGAGAGTGTATCTATGAGGTACATCGAACTCAACATCATTCTTAGCTTAATGAACCCAGGGAACCTGGATTCATTCTGGGCTTCTCCTGAGGGCCTGGTTATAATTATGAGCAGGATTCCCAACTATTCCTCTCAAGGGTACTGCTTCTTCTAGCATCAGTCTTAGTGGTCATAAAGTAAGGTAATATTTTATTAAATTTGGGGGCCTTTTTATGATATTTTGCTAAGATTTCGTTATCAGAAATATGTCATGAAAGAACCTTCCATATCTTCCTTCTTACCCTATAAAAATTCACTATACTTGTTCTTCCATAGTCATTGATGCTTAAGAAATTTGATTACCATAATTATAATTATAACTAATCTTTCCTTTTTGTCAATTTTTTCTCTCTGGAAGATTCACATCATGGGTCAAAATTATTTTTCCTAACATATTATGTATAGTCATTTATTATTTTAATTTATTATTTTATTACTCCAAGCTTTTACCTTGTTAATATCCTGGCTTACTTTGGCAGCCATAATTTTAGGTGATTTCTCACCTTCCAAGATGTGCTGACATTATATAAACCTTTATAAACCTTCTCTAAAATTGAAAATAGTATCTTTTATTCTACTTTTAAAAAAAATTTCTAATTACATAACAGTCTCCTCAGTGTATGAAAAAGAACCCATGATCCCCATCTATAAATTTTTAATATGAATTTATAGTTACCTTGGAAAAATATATATGTGCTTATGTATCCATATAGTCTGATATGTATTATTTTAGCACCAGAGTTTCTGGGTAAGATTTGTGTTTGTGAGCACATAATATCTAGCAAAACATCATAAATATTGGACCCCAAAACTGGATTTTTATCTGATATTCTTTCCAGACCTTCCATATCACATATCACCACCTATTAGAAACAGAGCAGGCTTTCAAACATGGAGAGGGATGCTGAAGATAGTCTTAGCAAAATTATATGCTACGAGCTATAGGATAAAACAGAGCATTTATGGAATAAAATGATATCACAAATTAAAGACTGAAAAATGACACTGTGATGATGGCAGAAAATGTGCCTTTGCCATGCGACTAGGTTAAGTGGATACCATCGTTATCGTGTGAACCAAAGCATAATTATACACCTATGCATTCTACATAAAACCCTATGCATACACACTAACTTTCTGAAAAAAAAATTCCTTCCAAGTAAGAACTGGTAAATACCATCTAAAAAGAAAATAGTCAGATTCTTCCAAATTGTCAAGCTTTTTTTTTTTTGGTACAATTTTAATTAAGATTTTGTATTCTTGTAGTAAAATATTCATATTTCTCATTGAAATTCAAAGATTAAATTTTGTATAAAATTATTATACTGCAGCTTGGAAAACTAATTAAATTGTTTTATTTTGTAAATGTAATGAGCTAGTTGAATTTTTGTTGCCAAAATTAAAAATGTAGGAGGATTGATGGCTAAATAAATCCTAAGAGTCGTTCACATCATATGAGATTGATGCACATTTGTGAATGTAGTTTACTACTAAGTAGAAGATAATTCACATCGAAATAAAGGTAATTTGAAGTATACTTTTGAATTTGATATTATAATCTCTTACACTGGCAATTTGGTAGGCAGTAGTTAGTACATAATTGTACTAATTGTTTATTTGAAATATCTCCTATATAATATGTGGTTACACATTGTGGAAGGAATATGTGAACACATAAGAAAAACAGGCACATGGATTTTGTAATAAAAACAGCTCTCTTTTCACAGAAGCATTTAAGTGGCAATAACCATCCAGAATATAACTGAGATCTCACAAGTATGGAATAAGGCTAACAGGAAGGTAACAAAGGATATTAGTCTATTCAGAAAGCCTATGTACTTTACTTTTATGATTACTCCTCATTCAGAGCTTACATACTTTTTTCTTAACATGAACTTAACAAATTTGATTAAGGGGTTTCCTCTGTAATAGTGCATTAATTCATAGTGGGGTAGTCTTACATAAAGGTACTTACACTGATATAGTTCCAACAAAGCAAGGAAATAGCCTGAAAACATGCATACGTATATGCATATATATGCATGTATATATATATATATATATATATAAAAAGAAACAGAGGCAGGAAGTTAGAAAGCTGAGTAGTATGGAGGATAGTTAATAAGTGAGTATCAATCTTTGAAAACCTTTTTGTGACACAACAAAGCCCAAAATTTAGTCACATGGCAAGGAAGGCTGGGAAATGTAGTCTGGTCATATACTTGGGAGGAAAAGGACATGGTTTGGTAACCAGTTAGTTAAACCTGCCACAAATACTGAGGTTCCTGGTGATTTCAGTACTACAAGTCAATGTGGGAAAAAAAAAAGCTCATATTTGGCATTTGCTATTTGAGGACAAACATCACATGTGGATCTCTTTTTATAGGAGCATACCCTTCCTTTCATTTTTGTTTGCACTGTCCTCAAGATCAGACATACATCATCAATTAACTCAAGAAACTGAAAAACTCCTGTTAAATCATCTGAAGTGCATCATGCATGGAAAGATGGCAATTACTCTTTTGTTGAATTGGCAGAACGTAAAAACAGATAAGCGGGTCTGTTTCTGTTCACAGAGAACAGTAAATGTTCGTTGATAGTACATGAGAGAAACACAGCTTAAAGGGATAGAAACTAATTCCTATGGGCTTACAAGCATTTCAGGAAGGAGGAAACTATTACTACTAATTCTTCTACGATTTTTTTTTTCAGCAAAGGGGCTGATGAAACTCTTTGATAGTTTGAGTTATCATACGGGGTACATTCTTAAGAACTAAAATGGATAGTCTGTAGACAAGATCAAAAACAGATTTTATCTTGTAGGATGGTCAATGGTATGTTTCCCATCTTCTTTCCCATATCCATCCTCAGTGGGGAGAGTTGGAGGTGGGGAAGAAGAAGTGACTTGCCAATGTGTGGCTATAGCAAATTAGAAACATAGAAGGGTTTCCTTTTTGGAACTGTGAGAACAGCAGGAATGAAGGGACTGCAGCAATGTAGGGAGCTTGCAGAGTCCAGGAGGATGAGTTTGGGAAGGTCTGCAAATTCTGACCAAAGCACCCAAATAAGGGAGAAGGAACAACTTCTGCAGTTATGGAGAAGTAAAGTGAAGTGCAAATGGGTTAAGCAAATAACCTAAATGTCCTGCCAGAAAAACCCACTGGGACACTGCCCGCAGTTGGCTTTTACCTGCTTTCCAAAGTGTAGAGACTACTGAATTGCAAGGGGCAGGGATGGGTGAAACTTTTCCTTTTATGGCATGGCAAAATTTCAGAGTGTGACCAAACTCACCACCAAAATATTTAAAAACATGAATAGAGGGGAGGAAAAAGCCCAAGGTTTTAATTGGAAACACAGCTATGTAAATTCACGGAAGACACACACACACACACATACCCCTACCTTAAATAGCATCCCATTTAAGTAAGAAAAATAAGTCCTGTTTTATGTGATATGTTTCCTCTGACACAAATTCCTCGCCATGCACTAAACATTTACTATCGCTATCAGAAAATCATTTGTTATTTAATTGTTCACTTATAGCACAAAGTTGGGCTAAATTCATCTCCTCCAAGAGTCCACCTTATACATTCTGTAAGTCGTGACACTTGCCACATTGTATTAACTATTAATATGTCACTCTTCCTCTCTTTAAGCTCCCTGAACTTCAAATCAAAGAACATGTGGCCATCTTTATATCCTCAATGCCTCACACATAACCTAGCACAAGATACACACTCAATAAACATTTTTGGTATAAAATGAAACTGGGTTGCCCTTCCCTGTAGGATCCTGTGAATGTGCAAATACTCTTGGAAGAGGTAACACAGTCAGTCAACCGCATTACTAACATTTCAGAGCCAAGAGCATACATGAAGACCCATATAACATAGATCTAAATATTTCTAATTTACAAACCAAGCTAGTAAACTGTTAAATAAAATGCATTCTATCTTCCTACCTCAACAAATATACCTTTATGCTGACATGATAAAAATTGTTTTTAACAGGAGTTATGTTTTATATGGTAAAAGTTAAAAAGAGGTCAAAGTTAAAATTTAATTATCAGTATGCATACCTAGGTATTATGCTTAGACTGGTAATATTTGGGTATTTAAATAAAGATAAATCATATTTTTCTTCTAGAAAATACACTTTCTCATTTTTCTTTCAGCAAAATCACTAATTATGCAGTTATAATCAAAATTTTCAAATATTTTGTGTTCCATTTAAAATGGTGACGATACAACATTTCCTGAGTCACATGTCTGCTGTCTTTCATTTTTTCCCGTTTTTAAAAATTTAAGCACACCTTCACTTTGAATTTTTTTCTATTTCTATTTTCTTTTCAGCCCTTTTTCTTTCCTGAACTCTATTTACACATTTCCTTTTTCTACCCAATTTCAGTTTACACAGTCTTAATATTTAAAGAATTAAAAAATAAAATGTCATATTCAAACAGATGATTTGAATATATATTTTACAAAAGGCTGTAATTTAAAGTAAATTTAAAATAACAAAAGTTGAAATTTAAAATTTTTTCCATACGTATTCTGAGATATAGTTCATATATAGTTTTCCAAAAGTTATTTTCTTCTAAAATTTCCAAAAATATTTATTGAAATGAAGGAAAAATACAAATTATTATTTGATATAATTTTTTAAATAAATCATTTGAATAAAGATAAAATTCAATTAATCAAATCTCATATATCTAGATTTTAAAAAATAAAACAAAGCTATTGACAATTCTAGCTTTCAATGGCCATCTAGTTGGCAAAGAATCAGTATCAGGCTTCACGTAAAGTACATCTAGAAGTACATATATATAACTGAAAAGTAATATGAATTATTTAGTATTTAAAATAGTTCCCAGCCATCATGTGCACCTGCTTTAATTCCCAAGTACCTTCAGAAACATAAATTGGATCCAAAGAAAAGTAAGAAAATGGGTGCTTATTAATAGTTGAAAATGATACTTTATCATAAAATAATTTATTTCATTTCTGCTATCCAAAGGAAGAATCTGGGAAGTTAATTCGTTTGCCCTTTCTCTTACCTAAGTGCTTCCACAGCGCAAATTTCTCCCCATACTTCAAAGTAGTATCTGTTTCTGTTGTCAGCAATGGTACCACCTGCAAACCTTGGTACCATTTGGACACAGTCACCTTTTGTTTCTAGGACATAGGACAAAAGATGGTCCAAGATGTTACTCTGGGGCTTAGAGGGTGTTAATCATAAGGGCAGGTGGTGGCAGTCATGAGATCAGGTGTTTAGCATTCCAGCTTACTCTGTGCCAGCACGGAGTGTGGGTCTCACATGACAGAGGAGCCTGAGAGCCATTTAATGTTTGAGTCTGTATTGGTGATATGTTAAGCACTCTAAATGTATGGATCCCAGAGCTCAAGCAAAACATCATCTTGCTCATAATTTTGTTTGGGAGTTTGGCCTAGAAGTACTAGTTTATTACTCTTGTTTCTATATGAGCACATATCTGTATGTGGCCCTCTACCCCCACTCAGTTCTACAAAATGTCTTAAATTAATCATTGTTCAGATCATTTGAAAATATTTGATCTAGGGTTATATTCTCTCTTGTGTTTACCATTTGGATTTTTATTTTATTTTATT
>VBSM01001044.1:1543475-1562862 GCA_008086735.1 Cheirogaleus medius | reverse complement strand
AGTCAGGCTTAGGAAAGCAGGGATGCCTTCAATATATTTATAATAATCTAATTGCTTCAATTAGTATTTTTAGAATTTCACCTGGAATATAAAATATACGATGTTTATCCTATCAAAAGCCTTAGGAGACTCACAGACCTCAAGCAGAACTTCTAAGAGAGGACTTTCAATGTGAATATAGCTAGGAATATTTTGGGTTTGATTGTGTTCATAGTTATAGCCAGAATTGGCCAAAATTCTGGGGGACAAAAGCAGAGATAAACATATTCAATAAGATTATTATTGTCTGCATTCCCAAGTACTGTATGTCTAGATCACAATAACTGTCTTAAGCTACACTTTATGAGCAAGAGTGAAAACGTGTCACATATTAGGAAATCCTGCTAAAGAAATATAAAAAAAAATCCACAGAGTGAAAAATATTAATAATTTTAGCTAAACTTGAAAGGTGAAGACAAAATCATATGGCTTAGAAGTTGGAGATATTTCCTTTCCTTTTCAACTATCTTAATTCTTTAAGTGGTAAATATCTAGGCCAGAAATGTGATCTATTCATTCACATTTCCAGTATTAATTGGTGATTATGGCTACTAATTCATGTTTTATCCATGCTTAGAATTTTAATTCTTTTTTCACTTTGCATCTAGCTGAAAGTAGTCAAAATATGAAAGCTTGCAGATAATTAGAAAAATTTTAGTATGTTATTACTCTTTAACTGCATCAGACTTCTCACTTTTCCCAGTAAAACACATTAGAACATTCAAGTTATTTTGCATTACTCCTTGACCTGTTCTATGTAGGACCTATAATTATCTTTGCATTTTGTAAAATTTAGGTCGGCTTTTAGCAATTCATTATGCCTTTACTGCTAATATACTATTTCCTTCCTTTTAGAAATGCTACTAATAAAAGTAGATTGGAACACAGAAGCATTGTTGGCAAACCAAGCTTTATTAAATGCATGATTTTATCTGTTATAGAACATGAAAAGCAGCGGTTATGCAAAAGCACCGATTATATGAATTTGCATTTCAAAGTGAAATGGTTTTATAATGAATATGTGCGCGAACTTCCTGCCTTCAAGGATGCTGTTCCCGAATACTCCTTGTAAGTAGTGATTTTCACACACACACCCCCAGTTCTCAATTCACAGCCCTGTAAAATTACACCTGAATGGTGCAGCACTAAAATCGCTTCACATAGTCTTCATTTGAATGCAGAAATTTCTGTTATAAAATTAACATTATAAGATTTGCATGTCTTCGGGAACCATATTTAATTGAATTGTGTTACATTTTTCAAGTTTGCCTTCCTTGGATATTCAAATCAAAGACAAAGAAATATATAATAGGATATAGCTCACATGATCATACTATTTTCTGTAAAAGTGCTAGAAGGCAGATTTTTTAAAATAAGGTGCTTATATATTGATCTATATAATCAGATTTTCCCTTTAATTGAAACTTATAACCGTCTTAGAAATTTATATTTCTAAAATAGAAATCATTATTTAACAGGTAACTTTTTCATAAATATGTCTCTATTAAACACATTTGTAATCACGTAGTCACACACGTAATACTCTGCATTTGATATGTATTTGAATTCTATTTTGTTCTAGTGAAGGAAGTCTTCCATATGGCAGGCATTGTGCCAAGTGCTGTAGGGCAATAGTGAATAAGATAAAGACCCCACCCTTAAAGGAGCTTATACTCCAGGAGATATTTATAAGTTTGAAAAGGATGATAAAGAAGGCAAAATTAAATATGTGCAATAGAGTTTCACAAAAGAGAGACATTACCCCTGTTTGGGGGACTCCACATAATATTCATAAATGGAATAGCTCTTGATATAGACTTTAAAAAATAGGGAAGGTTATGTCAAGAGAAGGGAGAAAAGCAATAAGATGAAAATGAAAGTTATATTGGCTCTGATCCATGGGAAACAGGGTTATTCCAATAGGGTATAGGGGATTTTTACAAAATTAGCAGAAAGTAATATTTTAAAAAGTAATATACAAAATAGTTTAGAACTGGATTATTGTAGATAAATGCTGTGAAGCTTGCACCACATTCATTAGGCATTTCTAGAGTTGGAAGAGACAGAATAGGAGACAGAGAAGAGATTTAGAAGGTAGTGAGCAATGTAATGAGGAGATAGAATAGCTCTTTAATATAACTTTTCTCATAGAAGTATTTAAGAAGGGATAGGACAGTGGGACAAGTTAGATGGCTATACTGTGGGGCTGGGAGTATTGGGGAGATGGTCAAAGGATACAAAATTTCAATTAGAAGGAATAAGTTCAAGAGATCTATTGTACAATATTGTGACTGTCTTTATTAATATATTCTTAAAAGTTGCTAAGACAATAGATTTTCTGTGTTCTCGCCATTAAAAATAAGTCTGTGAGATAATACATATGTTAATTAACTCAATTTAACCATTCCACAATGTATACGTATTTCAAAACAATATGTTGCACATGGCAAATATATACAATTTTATTAATTAAAAATTAAAAATATTTAAAATAAATTCATGTTAATGAAATATCAGTGATCAAGGGCTGCGAAGGTTGCTTGGAATTGTGAGACCAAGATCCCAGAGAAAAGGAAACTAGAGATACAGAGATAGGAGCACAATGCCTTGCAGGCAGTTTCCTCTTGTGGTATGTTCTGATTCCTAATCTGCCCACATGTGGAGATGGAGGCAGAAACAAACAAGTAGAAAGTAGACACTAAGAGATTTAAAGCTAAGTAGAGACATTAGCAGTCTCACAGTGCTATAGGGACAAAAGTTAGAGGTCAAGGCTTATTAAGAAAAAAGGGACATTATACATGCCCTAGGCTTTCAGGTGAGATCTTTGAAGAGTTCTGCTCTAGAAAAAAGGCAAACTAGAAACAGACCGGCCTAAAATCCAGCCTCGTCTATCTAGATCAATGTGATCTCCCTGCATTCTGTCTCCAAGAAAAAAATTAAGTCCTTTCTGGAGGACATAATCAACCAAAGATCCACAATTTTTCATGGACAATGCATAATATTCACAAAAAATTAAGGGTTACCAGGCAACAGGATTAAACAACTATTTGCAGATTATACTTCTTCAGCAATGTATTGGAGAATCAGACTAAAAAAAAGGAACAAAGAAGTTTAAACAGTATAAATAACACATTTGAAGATGTCTATCTATCTATACAGGTATCTTTATCTATATATCTATATCTGATCATGCAGAGGTTCCACAATTTTTCACAGACATTGTTTATACACACACACACACACATATCCCACATACAATTTATAACTTACAGTGATTAAATATATATTGTTGCTAGGTGCACATGGTACATTACCAAAATAGGCCATCTATTGGGCCATAAAACAAGTGTAATAAATTTTAAAGGATTGAAAGCATTTATTATATATTCTTAGACCACTGTCGAATTAATACAGAAATCAACTCCAAGAAGATAACTACAAAATCACCAGATACATAAATTAAGCAGAATACTCTAAATAACTCATGAGTCAAAAAAGAAATCACAATGAAAATTATAAAATATTTTGAACTAAAGTAATAATAAAATATGGCACATTGAAACTTGTGGAATTCAACTACAACAGGAAATGGAGGACAATTCATAGGTTTAATTTCATTCATATGAAATAAAAAAGAATGGAAAATCAGTAATAAAAGTAATTATCAGACAAACTTTGAAAATAGCAAATTAAATCAAAAGAAAATAGAAAAAATAAAATAATATGATCTAGAATAAAAATAAAATTAAAAACTTATTTTTCCTATTTTAGTCAAAAAGTTGTTTTTTTAAAAGACTGATAAAATTGAAAAAGCCTTGGCAAAACCAATGGAAAAAAGATGTTATAAATTACCATTATTAAGAAAAGATATCATAAAGATTCTACAAAGATTTTTTTTAAAGTGAATATTTATGCCAGTGCATCTAGAATCTTAGAAACAATATACAAATTTCTTTAAAAATATATTAAGCTGCTACAAGAAAAGTATAAGCTCTGAATGGGCCTATAACCATTTAAAAATTGAATCTTTAATTAAAAATTATGTCACAAATAAAATTTCATGCCCAGTTGGCCCCAAATAAAATTCGTCCAAATGTTTAAGGAAGAAATATCACCAATACTGCACAAATTGTTCCAGAGATGTCAGGAAAATTTATCCTAAATAAAATATACAATGTTCCTAAATAGACACATTATTATAAAAATGGTAGATCTCCCCACATTGGCCTATGGATTCAATGTAATCCCATATAATTTCCAAAAGGTAATTTTGTGCAAATAGACAAGTTCATTAAAAAATGCACATAGAAATGCAAAGGGCTGAGAATACCAAGACAGTCTTGAAGAGGAAGTTTAAAAATCTGGAGAACTACACTATTGGTTATCAAGACTTACTAATATTATAAAAGAGTGTTGCATCAGTGCATGACAAGTAAATCAAAGAAACAAAAGAGACAGACCTGCACAATGTCATTACTGGATTTGCATCAACGATGCCAACCCAATGCAGTGGGGAATGGATGGTGTTCTAAATAAGCAGTGCCTGACGCGGGCATCCATGTGGAATAAAGAACTTTGAAACTTAGATCATTCACAAAAACCAATTGCAGATACACTGGAGATCATAATTAAAAAGTCAAAGGTAAGCATATTTGAGGCAGCCTGGGAAGAGGCAAGAAAGAGGTGGAGATTGAAGATAAAAGAGAGGGGGATATTTGATAAAGTGAAAAAGAAGCAGCAAAACTGGAGAAGGGGAATAAAAGGAGATTTTTGATCCCAAATTACATTCATATAAGAAATAGCATTCCTGTGAATTATCTGCAGTGATGTCCTTTGTGATATCTAACATGATTACTTTTTTTAGGTGGTTTGAACCTTTTGTCATGCAGTGGCTAGATGAAAACGAAGATGTATCAATGGAGTTCCTTCATGGAGCACTGGGAAGAGACAAAAAAGATGGAGTGAGTTTAAATTGCCACGATTCAGTCACATTACTTACTTTTAAGCTGATGGAAATGGTTAGGCTTATTGTTACTAATGTGGTTTTGTTTTAACTCCCCGATGACCAAAATAAATTTAAAACACCATTTCAAAGGACTGATTAGAACACTAGAGAATTGCTTAAATTAAAAAAAAAATAATCAATCACCCCTTTTTTCCAAGATTCTTCTTTACTTCTCAAATTGGTCTGAATCTACAAGTTCCCCAAGCTTGTACAAAACTTCTGTGTTGTCCTGGAACCTTTCTAGGATTTCTAGATTAGGAGCAGGTACCCTCCTAGTCCCTCTAAAGCATCTCTCAAAGCCTTGAACCACAACCGGCTTGCAAAGCTATTCTAACTAATGACCATGAAAGAACCAGTCCCTCAATTCAGCAGTGGAAAAACCAATCAGCAGTAGCTTGGCCCGGGATATTAGTTCCACTACACTTTCCAGAAAAGGAGATAAATGATTTTTAAAGTAAGCATTTTATTACCGGGAAATGTAGGTAAATGGTATGAAAGATTTAGTTGTTTATGTGAAATAATGAAGATTCTTTCTACGCCCCTGCTAATGTACATATTGGGATGGTCTCACCTCCTCTCCCCTCAGTTCCAGCAGACATCTGATCATGCCCTCTTCTCTTGCTCCGTGGTTGACGTCTTTGCTCAGCTTAATCAGAGCTTTGAGATTATTAAGAAACTGGAATGCCCTAATCCTGAAACATTATCTCACTTAATGAGAAGATTTGCAAAGGTAGGTTAAATGGAATGATCTTTTTTTTATTTTTTTCCTCTGGGACTTTGGCAATCTGAAAAATACCATTGTTTTGTAGCATTAGTCTTCTCTGACACCACTACCCTGATTTAATTTGTAATTCTGTGCTAATAGGTTCAGTTGTATATAAGGTTGTTGTCTCATTTACTGGACTTCCTATTTCTTTAATATGGATTTTTCATCTTAAAAACCTATTTATTATTCACACTGATGACTCAGTCAGTAACTTATAATTGAAGAGATTGTCATGGATGATCAAATTATTTCTATTTATAAAGTGACTGTCCAGCTGAAAGTAACTCTTGGCATTTTATATGCAAATTGACAAGTATGTTTTAGCAGACACTGTAGTATAGTAAAACATATACCGGACTTTGAATCATGAAAACTGAGTTCTGATTACAAATCAACCAATAATTACAGTGTGAATCTGAATACTTCAATTTTTTATGAATTTAGTTTTCATATTTGACAGATTGATTTTGGTCAACCAAATTTCTTTTAAGGCTTCTTCTCTTAAAATCTAAGGTGGCTTGCTAGGTGCTTACTTCTTTGCCAAGAGTTTCGAGGGAAATATAAGAAATAAAAGAAGTAGTCTCTGACCATCAAATCTTAAAAAAAAATTCTGTATGATACTCAAGAACACATGACATAAGCTAATTAGAAGATGGCATGAAAGGGACACAATTCAGCTTCGAGCATAGTGGGATCTACAGTAAATTGAGAGGAGGGAAATATGATGAGAGCTGAAATAGACAGAGGCTTTGTGGTAAAACCAGGGCTCATAGAAACCTAAAAAGGTGAAGTTAGAAAAGTGTTCTAAGCCAGAGGAATAGTGAGAACAAAGGGATAGGTAAAACTGAGCATGCCATGGCAAGGGCAGACAGAAACAACCCTTTAGCAGGAAACAGTAGGAAAAATTGGGAGAGTGAAGATGGCCCAGACTTTGAGGAGCTCTGCTTTCCAGGTAGAGAAGATCAGATGTCAATTTAGGAAACCCTAAACATTTGGAGATTTTTATGCAGGGTAGTGACATGACAAACATAGTAATTTAGGGAAAATACTTACACAGTTCTATGTCTGGCTGATCTAAATATAAGTCTGGCTTCATGGGTTGAATGATGACTGAGGTTTCAGCTGTTAATGCAACAAGTGCTTACCGATTGCCTCACTTGCACACCTTCTTAGCCACCTTGAGAGATGTAATCATGAACAAGCATACTCTCTGACTTGAGAAAACTTATAATGGTAGGGCCAAAACTATAAACAACCATGACACATCCATATATATGTGCATGTATATATTTGGCATGTTAAGAAATAAGGATATGCCAAAACCTAATTTAAATTGTATAATAGTTGTTTGATTAGTTTGCTAGGGCTGCCATAATAATATACCACAGACTGAGACTGAGTGGCTTAAACAACAGAAATTTATTTTCTTATGGTTCTGGAAGCTAGAAATCCAAGATCAAGGTGATCAAGGTGTCTACAGGTTTTGTTTCTCCTGAGGTCTCTCCACTTGAAATTTGAGTGTAAAATTTAGCCTGTAATGGATGTGTACATTTAACATGCTACTGCTTTTAACCACAGAGACAAACACAATGAGTACATAACTGCATTTGGCATCATTATAAAAAGTCCCTTTATAAAGTTGAAGTCCTTTATGAATGGAAGGTTATGTCCTGATCCTGTCATTGGCCCTATCTCTTAGAAAAGCTTAAATTTGGTTCTCTGATTGATGGATTAGGGAAGATCTCTTTCAGGAGATTGCATCTTTATTAAATGTGATAGGATAGTTCATATTGAGGAAACAAACCCAGAAACTCTATGGTTTAACACCACGAAAATGTACTTCCTGCTCACAAAACATCAGAAATAGAGTGGGTGACCCTGTAAGGGAGCTCTCCACCATCCTATGACTCTGGATTTCTAGCCTAAGAGGTCCCAAATGGGAGAAAGCATAGGGTTCCTAGAAGGTTCATGGAGCTAAAGTTGGACAATTAGGTTCACATTATAAACAGCCTTAAAAAACAGACAAAGTGGCTGAAGTTATTTAGCAGAAAAATGAAGAGCCAATGAAGCTTTTTGGGAAGACAAGCTGTCAGCCTAAACAGTACTACAGTATTTATTTGCCATGAAATATTTTGAACTCACATCTTTATACCTATTAATTAGGAAGACTAACCTCCCACTTTTTAACATAATACCTAAAAATCATTTACTCAAATCACTCTTAGAGGGGGCTTTCATAGTCCCCTTAGATGATTTCTATTTCCCAATATGGTGAAATCTGCAGGAGGATAATTCTAAGAATTCTCTAAGTCTTTTCTTGATGAGATGCTGTATTTTGGAAGAATGCCAAGAAAGAATGAAACTGGGTCATTAGGGATAGTGTTTGAAAAAGTATGTCACATGCTATTCTTGGAATTCTATAGGACTTGTAGTGAAAGCAGGATCATATGAGAATTTAAAAATCTCAGAGTTAATATATTTAGTGACATATCATTATAATGGTACCCAATATTAGAAAAGTAACTAGATTTCATCCTCAGAGCAGTCAGGCAGACAGGTTATGTAAAGTGGGATCCTTTTATCAAAATGTACTGAAATCACATTGTCTTTCTGGAACTTACATTGATTTCAACAGTCCTCCTGGAGATAAGACATATTGATGATATCTGCAGACAAGATGGGTGGAGTTTCATGGAAGATGATTTTTCCATGGAAGAGGAGGAGGATGGGAGGGGAGGGGGATGGGACGAGGCGGAGCTCAGCTGGTGATGCGTGGCCCAGTTCCTAACAGGCCAAGGACTGGTCCCAGGCCACAGCCAGGGGTGTTGGGGACCGCAGTTTTAGAAGATTTAGCATTCTAAAATGGAATTTAAAGGGACAATTTGTTCTTACTAAAGAGTGTGTAGGACTGAATAAGGTTCCAAAAAATGCTTCCAATTTCATATCAGGAACACTCAGGAGCTGTAATGAGTGATACAATGGCATGTGAGTAGTGAATATTCCTATGACTATACTGCTGCTCTTGACAAGTATAGGTAGTTTGATTTAAAAAGAGATATGAAGTAGAGACATCTTTAATACTACTTAAAATAAAAAAACAAATATTGAGTCCTGGATATGAGCCTAGCTGCCAGGTGCAGGAGGTTCTATGGTGAATGAGACACACACATTCCTATTCTTTGTTCTCTGGGAACCTAATCTTAATTTAAAAAAATAATAATGATAATCCTTTGAACATTATTTTATGCTAACACTTTATATATATTGTCTTGCTTATTCTTCACAACCATCCCAGGAAATGGGTACTGTTGTTTTCCCTAAATTTTCAAATGATGAAACAGACTCAAAAATTTTAAACCACTGAAACAGGCATGCAACTATAATTGGTATGGATGGAATGCTTTTAACCACTAAGCGATACTCCCATCTCATCCAGCGTAATCAGAAATCAATCGGTAATTTGTAGTATAGACCGTCATCATTTATTTTTACTCTTAAGGCCAAACCTATGCATCTGTGGTGGAAGAAATGGAGGATACTCTTTTAAGTTGCATATGTTAAAATACAGTACATAAAGCATTCAAGTCACATTTCTAATGTTGTTCAAGTGATAGGATGCAGTGCAATGTCCTCCTTGCATTGCTCTAATACTGTATTGTTCCATGCATAAAAAGTTAATGAAAAGATGAATTTTGAACCAGAGTTCTTATCTTACTGATCATAAGAGCAATACACTAGATGGGACAACTGGAAGTGTTAACAGGATATCTAGCCCACTCCTACTAGTGTGATATTAGCTCAGGAAACCACAATGACTCTGTCTGAGTAGTTGACGTCCATCCCACTCAATGCTCCACCAGTAGCTGCATGTCAAATCAGAGCTGATTTAGGCTGGGAGATATTTTAGTCATCCTGTTTGATCCTTTAAACGCTGCAGAATCACTGACTTGACTGCCACAATCCTATTAGAATTTCATCTTATTTAATCTGCAGCTCTGGGAATAGCAGTTCTGTGGCTGTATCCATAGAAGAGGCTTCTGCACCTCATGACTAGCAAATCACATCTACATATAAGCTGTGTTTTATAATATTACAAAATGCAAAAAGCCCCTGCTAGGCTGTCTGTTGCGTCTCCCTCTACACTATCTTCACTTCTGAAGACCAGCAATTCCCCAAAGATAAAATCATGACCTAAGCTCACACACCCAGGAGTCCTGTCTTCCAGGCCTTGTCAGCTACCCCTTCCATCAGCAGTTCTCTATTAAGAGTTACCTCCACTCTGCCATGCATTAGTTAGGACAGTGGTTCTCAAACTTAGCGTGCATCAGAATCACCTGAAGGCTTGTTAAAACACACTGCTGGGGACCACCTCCAGAGTTACTGACTCAGTAGATCTAGAATAGGACCAGCAAATTTGCATTTCCAACAAATTCCCAGGTGATGCTCATGCTGTTGCTGATCCCAGAACTACAATCTGAGAACCAATGACTTAAGAAACATGTCATATGCAGCTACTTATTAGTATGAAAGAACTAATGTCTGGTAGTGACTTACTTAGTTGAATAAATTAGGATGATATTTTAAAGTTGCCCCTAAAATGTACATTGTACATTGTCATTCAGGTATATTTTTTACATTAGTAAATAGATGGGGGTTATCGCAGCAGTGTACCTGTAACTCTTATGGAAACACAGTCTTAAACTATACCCTACATGACTGTGCACTTTTCCTTACTTGTAGCTCATCCTGGCTTGCTATCCTTGGCATTTGTAGATTAGTGGGTGTAAGATCCCAGAATCAGTTGTCTCTAAGCAGAAATTCAAGGGACTGGGGGCAGGGGTGGGGCTGGTCTTATGAAATAGAGCCAAGCTGTAGAGCATGGGGGATACTTGAGAATGATCGTAAACAGATGTCCAGATTCTCCTTTCTTCAGAGGAGGAAAAAGAAAGTCAGTAAGTCAGTCTGAACAGATACCCAGCAAGTATCTAAATGATACTGGGTTATAGAGGATTTTCATGCTGTCCAAACTTTATCTTAAGTAAGTTATAATATCTGTGTTATAACAATCTCCTAAAGTCATGATTATTGGTTGCAATGATTCTTAAAGCTTAATTGTCATTAAGAAACTGCAAATTGAGAGTAGTGTTTATATGTACATATAAATTATACTCCCTTAGGTAAGCCCGAAGTAATTCAACATTATGTCTAAAGTAAAATTTGAAGAGGCACATTTAAAAGATAGTCTGATCAGCCATCTGTTTTCCTAGATTTATTGGCCTGCTGCTTGCTAAGATTTTATATTTTTCAAGGTAGACTTTCTAATTAAATTGATGCCAGTTACCATATTACTGTGTCCTTCTACAAAGTATCAACTTTTTGTCTGCATGTTATCCCTAATTTCAGGTTTTCATTGTGATTTTAAAAGTCTGTAAAACAAGTTCATAGTCAATTTGGTGAATTCACCTCTACAGGTTAAACATCTCTTTTTCAGGTAATTCCTTGGAGTATCACCCCCAATAGATTTTGAGCCACTAAAAAAATTCAGACAAGTTTGTTGTAGACAAAAGAAAATAAAAGGCTTTTTGTCTTTGCTTTTCTATGAAAAGAGATAACATATTTCTTTCACTGATGCTTTATCTCGCCTAAGCAAATCACATCTACATGTGGTTTACTATAATTCAATCTATATGTAAAAGCAGTGGGATGAAAACTCAATATATCTTTAAGTAATTGAAATAAAATTTAACATGGTTCATTTTTCTCTGTTTTGTATAATTAGTAAAAACAGAGGACATTCTTAGGCTCAAAAATAGTTTTAGAGAGTGAAAGAAAATATAGAATTAAGACAAAAAGGACAGCAAGAGGGGAAAGCTAAGGCAATATTTTTAGCAAATAATGTGTTAGTAAGTAACTTAATAAACAAAAGGTAAATGAATTGAGGTGTAGAAATAGTGTAATGTAAAAGCTGAAATTTTAGGTTTTAAGTGGTGGTTTTTGACATTACTCAATGTGACTCATTATTGCAGGAAATTACCAAAAATAGTCATAGCGAAGTGATGTGCACAGGAATACTCTGACCCCACTTATAAATGAGGTATTTAGGAACATTGGAGAGAGTTCAGAAAATGACCACCATGAAGAATTTTGGCATGGTAGGTAGGAAGGATGGGTAGGGACTAGAAACCATAAGAGATGATTCAAAGCATAAGGTGTCTATTCGTGGGTGGAAAGGGGAAGCATTAGAGATCATTCCATCATAAGTATCTAAGAATAGAGGAGGTTGCCACAAGAGGTTGATGTATCTTCTGAGTAAAGTTGAGATCCTTTTTTTAGCAATAGCATAAATTGAATCACTGCTTATGGCCCCCTCTCAACAGAAAAGACATATGAAAAGTTTGCCTGACTTAGCATTAACCTGGATAGTAGTATGTGTAAAACTGCATACCTGGATAAATTTCACAATGTTTTCTTTCTTAGACCATCAATAAAGTGCTACTCCAGTACGCTGCAATTGTATCAAGTGATTTCAGTTCATATTGTGATAAGGAAAATGTGGTAAGTAAAAATGTCTCTACTTTCAAGCATCCATCAGTTGAGATTTACTTCTTCAAACTGTGAATAAGCAAGAGAAATTGTTTACTTGCTGTTCTCATACTGGATGATAAAAAATAGCGATCTCAAGAAATTGTTTGAAAACTTCTCTAGTAGTCTTGAGCTGGTTTTACTTCACAGGAAGGTTGAGTGTCTTGACACAGCCAAGTTGTGGTTTTCCATATTGTTAAGGAAGAAGACTAGAATAAATAATTGAAAACTCACATTCATAAAATATTTGAGATGAAAATTGGGTAGTTAAAAACTAGATGGATATTGGCACCACCTAGTTTCCTTTTGACACCAATACTAAAATTAGTATAATTCAGTCTTTCAGTTTTCAAATAAATTGAGAAGGATAGTTAATGTATGGAATGATGCTGATATCTACTCCTAATGATTAATTTAGCCCTTTTTTGATGATTGGGGAAATATTTATAAAATCCAAATGAGTATTACAACTTAATAAAAGGCATAAAGATAAGCAAGATAAACTAAAGTTATTTGGAATATAATCAGTGTTATTTTATGATGGAAGGAGAAAGCTTTCTTATTCAATCTATACTATCAGGAGAAATATGTTGGCAACATTGTAAGTAGTTTATAAAAGAGCGGCACTGAAAAAACAAGTGTTAAAGAAATAAGTACAATATTTTTTCGGAGAAAAAACAATCTTTTCTCCCCTCAAAAAATCAATGCTATCAGCCAGTCTACATGAATTCTAAGGAAAGCTACTAGTCTTCTCCCTGAAACCTCATTGACCTCTTGCTGACAGTTCATTAAGATAAGTCAGTCCTAATGATCCTTGAGAAATCCAAAAGATACCTCTTTCCCTTAAATTAATATGCTGCCCAGAAATTTTGTTAGAATTTTCAAACATTTTAGTAATGATTTCTAATTGCCATTGATTATAAATATTCTAAAAGCAAGATGGAGTATTTATCTATCAAAAGCATATATTTCTAATTAAATGATACACATCTAAAGTGTTATATTGAAAATCCAAACAGTGTCTGATAATTTGAGAAGAGATTCTATTTATATTATGATAGCCAAATTGAAGATTTTGAAAGTTGGCTGTGAACTACTAAGGCTAATTCCTGCCATTCAGAAAGGTAAATTAATTTTTAAAAGCCCCTGGAGACTTCTACTTTATGTATTATTAATAATATTCTATGTTATAGTTTATATTTTAAAAATGTGAAAATCATAAATCAATAATTATTGTATTATTCTATGTACTTTTTCTGTATGTCTTATACTTTTAAATTTTATAAAGAGAAAAAAAAAGTCTTGCAAATATTATAGCACAGGAACTTTCTTTTCCTTCCCTCAGTGCATTTGTTCCACAATTACTCGTATCTTGACCAGCTTTATACTCTATTGCTTAAATACCAAGTATCATTTTAGCTTTTACAAAAGAATATCACTTAGCTATTTGGTTTAATATTTCAGTTGAGACAAGCTGAAGTGCTTTTGTATATTTACATGAGTACATATAACTATTATTACAGATTTATTTAAATATCAAGACCATTGAAACTTGTATATTAAACTTTCTCAGTATATATATTTCATCTGCAAATTGAGCTAGAAACTTCTAAAGAAAGATATCATTTAAGATATGACCATAACATTTGATTTCTCAGGGGTCAGAATCAAAGACCAGAGTTAAACATTAATAAAATATCCACCTCAGAAAAATTTTTTTACTGTGACATTTTAAATTAGAAATAGGTCAAAACATTTTTTTCCATTTTACTCCACATTTCAAAATATAGCAAAGTATCACTATCAAAATCAGAATTATTTTACTTTGAATAATTTTTTAATTTTTTTCAACACAGAAACACTTTAGCCATGTAGAAATGGCCCTAGTCTAAACAAAACTAACTTGCATATTCATCAGATTTCAGGTTCCTAAGTTTGTTCCATCATGAGATAAAATGAAATGCATATTTTTAGAAAAAAGTCAAAATATATGAATAAGAAGATACCACTTAACTTCAAACATAAGTTATTTTATCTTACTAAACTCTTCAATAAGCAATATGTCTGAATCAGTTACTGTTCGCTTTACTACAGGTTTTGTTTTTTGCATTTACTATAGAGTTGTTTAAAGTAAAAGTTGGTTTATGATTAAATTTAAGGTAGATTTGTGTAATCTAGATCTCAGTAATGACTTGACAAATTGATTCAATACAATTGAATTTTGAACATTTCAAGGTCAGGGAATGCTTAATGAAAGGGGAGAGTCTCATTTATTTTTATCTCCCTCCAGATTACTACATCTCTTTTTTTCTCTGTAGCCTTACTTGGGATCAATAGCAATCCATGTCAAAGGAAACCAACTGTCTATGTTCATTTTGTTCTTATTAGCTCTTTTTCATCAGAAATTATCATATTAAGAAGGCTTGGCAGTAGCTTTTAATTATAAAGCTAGTACCAGAGTACTGTTACGTGTGCCAACAAAAAGAAGCTTCAATGCTAATATCAAATAATCACAGAAGATTCTACCCAGCAAACTTAGACCCATTAATGGGCAGAAAGGTGATAAAATAGTTTCATCCATGTAGTCTTCCTGCTTCTCCTTATAAATCATGGTCTTACTTTGACCTTGGATTTCTCCCTAGTAGGACTTCCCAAATTTAAACCATATCTTCCTCTTTTACAATTAAAAAAAATACCAGTAACCCTATTTCTTAGTAGAAAAATTATCTATTGGCTCAGTTTGTGGACTTTGGGTCAAGATGCTGAATTTCCTGAAAATTCGATCATACTTAAGGACTAAGTAGCTCTCAATCATGGCTAGGGATCAGAATCACTTGTGAAGCATTCTGATTCAGCTTACTAAATTAGAATCTCTGAGGGATAAATCTCAGATATCTATGTTAAAAAATAAAACTTAAACAACTAGAATCAAGGGAACAGAAATTGAAAACTGTTTTCATAAATTGAAGTTCATATGTGGTTACTTTAAGAGTCAACTAAAAAGTTTTTCAAAGATCAATAGTATGGAAAGCAATAAAAAATCTTCCCATTGATGAGAGCTAGCACCTCCTGACATCCTATGAGTCCTTTGCATGACTCTCTCTGATTCAGTATTGGCTTATTTCCCAGCAACTTGGAAGATATGTTCATTTTCCTTTCTTTGTTTTCTCTTCCTACTGGCTCCGAGGAATCAATGTACAGCAAATATTAAATGATTCTATAACTATTCTGAATTCTGTTTTCCAATTATAAATTAATTTTTCTATCCTGAGTTCACATCTGGTTCTGTCACAAAGCTTTACATTTTGTTATTTTTATATTTCTGCCTCCTTGGAAACAAGTGGAGAAACATTTTTGAAGCATGCATTACGTGTAAAGTGCTATACAGTAATCTGGGAATAAGAAAAGCAGAAAAAGACACAGCACCGTGCACAGTGTATTTAAGGTTAGCTGGTGAGACAGTAAAAAGCAACTCAAATATAAAGTAATATAAAACAAATGCCAAGTGAGTGATAAAAAAAACTAAAATCTAGGAAAGGGAAAGCTCTAACCTGAAGGATAGATCTAATTCAAATAAGCAAAGAGGAAAATGAGAAGGGAAACATGGATTAGAGCTAGAAACAAAGGGCCTTGAATGCCAGCATATGGTCTTTATCTACAGCCAGAGAATTCATTTGAAGTATTTTTTTTCTTTTTTCTTTTCTTGGATTTAAAAAATTCAGATGGTGTTTTCATTTTTAGATAGTGAAGTAACAGATGAATTTAATCTGTCACAAAATAAATCTGTGAAAACAGAATATGGTTAATTTCTAAGTATGAAATGCTACAATGTTAAAGGTAAAAGAAACTTAAGTAGCAAGTCTGCAATGGTTTATTGTCTGAGTATGTTATTAAATTTAATTCCCCAAAGTGGCATTATATTTTTCCCTTTCCATTCTTAGCTGTTATACCAAACATAATAAGATGTCAATGACTACCACTTTTAAATTAAACTCATTCAATAACTTAATATATAAATATTACCCACAATACTCTTCTTTTTTCTTATTTAAAGCCCTGTATTTTGATGAACAATATTCAACAATTGCGGGTCCAGCTGGAAAAAATGTTTGAATCCATGGGAGGAAAAGAGGTGGGTATGTTTTTACTCCTACATTTACCAAATACCTACTTAGAGATCATTAGCAGTGTATCTCTTGCTAAAAAAGTGTCTTAATCAAGTTTTTACATGGTTTAGCTAAGAACATGAACTGATAATAATCTAAAATCCCATTAACAACTAAAATGATTATTACCCACAACAGAATACTTTAGCAAATACACCAAAAGTATGAATGGGAGATAGGAGGAGTAAGATAGCCAGGAGCCCTTTGTTTGTGTTTGCACGTGTGTGTGTGTGTGTGTGTGTGTATAATCACATACACACAGATGTATATGCTAATGATCTATAAAGTTCCCAAAATTGTAAATGTTTTTTACTGTCTTGTACAATGTCAGTTTGATATCTATGTTTGTTCTGATGTGGTGCTACTGGTTTTATATGTATTGGATGTTTATTTTTTACATTGAAAAAGTTCTGTCAAAAATGTGTTGTGTGCTGTGTGTGTAATGTGTCATGTCTTTGTCCAACATCTTTGACTTGCAATTCCATGAGCAGAAGAAGGAAGCAGAAAGATTCTTTTATGAGGTTTGTGATCATAAGCTTCTTATCCTTTACCTGGCTGTTTCTCGACACACACACCCAAAGACCATTGCACTTCTTACTTATTCTCATTTGCTTGTTTGGAACAGACAGACAGCAAAGTATTAGCTGTGCACCTGCCTCTCCCTGCCTGCCAGAGTCTTTTCTTGCACAAACTGATGTGAGCATCTGGGGACTGAGGACCGAAGAAGGTGCTGAGAGGGGGAGTCGTGAAGCCCCCCACCCCCATGAAATAATCCTAAGGGTGGCTGTGTCAAGAATATGCAGATGGATATTTCTGCTTAAGATTTGTTTACATCATTCCTTACTGTGATAAAGGTTGTGAGAGGCATGTAAACCTATGATGGATTTCAAAGCAAATATTCTTTTTATTTCTAAATTTATGAGACTGCAAATGCTTCTTTTAAGATTGGCCTCCTCACATGTGATTTTGCTCTAAACCCCAAGGAGACATTTGTACATTCCCTCAGTGTCTATTTCCTTTTCAGTCTTTTGAAAAATGGACTTGCTATTTAGCATCCCTCAAATGAGAAGCACTAGGATACAGGTGTGATGGTGCAAAACTTAAAAAAAAAATAAAATTATATAAGTTGTGCTTCCATTGTAATCTCAGTTTAATTTGTAGTAAGGCTTCATTCCCTGAAGTATGTTAATGCTTTTTTGCAAGGTCAGAGAGCATCAATCTCATTTGAAAATTCTTTTGCTGAATTAGGTGAATGCAAGCAACTGGGGATCGAAACTTGAGATTTCCTTTTTAATTTTAGTGATGTTTTATATTCAGACTTTAAGTCTACTTACTGTTTAGAAAAGTAGTGCAGAAATTATTGATTTCTTGTGGAAAATACAATCTCCTTTCAGTGAATTTTAAAGACCACAAATCATTTAAGAATAAGTTATATTTAAAATGTCATATTTCCAGAAATTTGTCCTTATGCTACTACTATTCCATGACTATTCTGTGTTTGAATTTTAATGTGAATAATATATTGCTGAGCTGAATTTAAGCAGACAAATTAGAAAAGACAGATCAACCAGACAAATCAGACTTGTACTTAAAGGAAACTTTATTGGTTAAGCCACCTGCTAACTAAAAATGTCAAAAGGTGGCTTGTTTATCAACCAAAAATATGCTCCTTATTTCAGATAAAATTGCTGGTTTGAAATGTACTGGTTTCACATCATAATTTTAATTTCATATATATGACTATATCACAGAACTCTTCTACTTACTGGAGAAAATAATGAAAACAGAAATACTGAGTTGGGTGCCTTTTCGTTTTATAACTCTTGCAATGTCTATTCGCTAAATTTCTCAGACATAATTTGAAGGTAAAATCTAATTAAATAAATAACTGTAAGGAAATTAATGCCTAGTCTCTAACAATGTAATCTGTTCAAGGGATAGCATTGACCCTAACTCCTTTCTTTTCCTACATTTAAATATTTTTCATCTCCTTCCTCCGTCTCTTTACTCTGCTTTCCTCTTTTATCTTTCTCTATGCATAATTTTTTTTTCTCTTATCCTCTTTCCTTTTCATCTCTTGTCTTCTATTGCTAAGGAAAAGTTTTAGGCAGGCCCAGTCAGAATTGACATAGGGATTAATGAAATGTCAGGAGGAAGAAAGACCAGAATCCAAGTCTGAATGTAACATGCATCCTCCCCGACAAAAATAAGATTAATTAATACAGAATTATGCTACAGTTGCCGGTTGCTACACTCAGCCTCCTCTAAGCAGCAGAATTGCAAAATAATAGGCAGAGTTTTTCTAATAAAGTTATCTATATATGACAGTATCTAAAAGGATTCCTTGGGGCTTTTACGAAGATGAAAAAGGATTTGATTGAAAATGAAACAATTCATCCTTTGATATGAGAAGTATGTACAGCACTTGATACAGACATGTTCAATGGTCATTAAAGGTTATACAATGTGTACTAATGCCAATTCCAAGTTTTTTCCTTACAGTGGAACTGGTTATAAAACCTTAACTGGTGTTGCTAAGGGACACTTTCTAGTCTATACCTTCTTCTTCTTCTTTTAAGAGTATCTTATTATATTGCCTCCCACCATCCATGCTAGGTTGTGAACTTCTTGCTACAGAAATTAAAGAGAAAATGATTGCGTGTGCATTTGCTCAAAATAGTTTTTAATGTGATGTGTTTACTAGTTGGCTTCTAGCAACAACACTGCTTGCCTCAGATACTATCTGCTAAGTGCTGGCAGCTTGCAGGCATGGTTGCATGATGGATGCTGCAGCTTTCTGCTGCTTTAACCTGATCAGTGTGTTGTTGG
>VBSM01001044.1:1527270-1543375 GCA_008086735.1 Cheirogaleus medius | reverse complement strand
AAATCTCCTAAACCATGAAGAAATACTAACCTTTAGGAATGAGGTCCAGAGTCTGTTTTTTCTTTTTTCTTTTTTTTCAAAGCACCTCAAGTGATTTTTTTTATATGGATATAGTTTTGGAAATCACTATACTAAAACAAATAAAATAGCCAACCCATGTTATGGACTTGGTTGAGCTAGCAGTTAAATTATTTACACCACCATCCTTATGCGGTACTTGTCCCTTTATAACACAATAACAACAAAACGATTATCAGGATGACATGTAATAATTTTATTCATTGGTGGATGATTATTTTATTATCCTGCAATAGCTCAAAAGTAAAACATACATTTTAGCTTACATTATTTTAATGGCTTGATTATTTTATGAATACAATTCAGTGTATATCAATTGCAAATAAATACTTAGTGTTCATTTTGTAACTAAATTTATTGCTATAGCCTACGGCCCATGGAGAGGACTTACTTATATTTCCTTGATCTGTAATCTAATTTGTACAAGTATATGAAAAAATTAAATAACCTAAAATTTAATTTCTTTTCAGAAAGTCATAAGATATTGGTTATGAAACTCTGCAGAACTTATACTGTAGTAATTGATTGAGACCATGCATTATTCCTTTACATTATTGTATTGGTACGATCATCATGGCAGAATCTGTTTTAGAATAGAGCCTACTAACTATTGACAATACTTCAAATTCTATTATAGTTAGCCATTATTGAGACATTTAGGGGAAAGGGAGGTTGTTTGTTCAGCTAAATTTTTTCACTCTGCTGACACAAGGCAGACAGATTATAAAAGGTACAATGATAATGCTGTTTTTATTGACATGTCTCAAAAAAGGATTGAATCTTCTGACTCATCTCATGGTGGTAAAATTTCCTATGAGAGTAAGTCTCACATATGTCAGGCTAAATAGGGCCAAGGAATCTGGACCATAGCCCCATTGTCCTAAAAATGTGTATATTTTAAGGAGCAATTTAATTATTCTCTAGTTTCCTAGATGCCTATTTATATTACTTTTAATTTTTAATGGTTGATTTAATATGCCAATTAGAAATTGCCTCTGATTGCCCAAAAGTGTGTATATGTAGCTCATTGAAATTCATTGTAAAACCTATTAGCCATATGGATTCAGTCATTAGCTAGGAAACTCTAAACCAGAAAGGAAAGAAATTAACATCCATTATTTTTCACTTGACACTACCCTCTCAACTTTATACATGCTGAGGCAACAGGGAATTTAAGATCACTGCTTTAAAGGAAATAATACTCCATGCCAGTAGTTCTTGAACTTCAGCATGCATCAGAACTATCTGCTGAGCTGATTAAAACACACATTGTTGAACTTCACTCCCAGAGTATTTGATTCAGTTGGTCTGGGTCAAGTCCCAATGATTTACATTTCTAACAAATTCCCAGGTTGGATGCTGTTGGTCTGGGGAACACACTTTGAGAATTCCTGCTGTATGCTTTTAGAAAACGAACCAGATAATTAGAAAATAGCCTAAAGTATGTCTTTGTTTTATCCTGAGCCACTCCTAATAGGCCTACTTCTGTGTTTTGAATCTCGAGGACACATGGGATTCAATGTGTTTGAATGGACATTGCGCAGCATACAAAAGAGCAGGCAAATATTTGTATTAAAGAATATAATAATCCCAAAATATAGGTAGTCAATTTGCAGTCATGTACAAAAGTGGAGCATTTCGTTTTATTATTCTGGCCTTTATGCTTACATTTTATATGTAATCTTATAAAAGGAGGTGTTTAGTTGTACAGAGGCTAAACTTTATGTTGACGTTTCTGTTATGTCTCGCTTTTCCTCCTTAATATAAATGGAGATAAGTTACTAGTTAATAAATTAATGAGAATCAATCTGTTGTTTTTATCTTTTTCAGCAAATACAAAATAAATTATAGAATAAATTAAATTATAAAATATATATCAAAAATAGATAATAATTTCAACTAGTCACATTATATCATTTTTTTCAGTTCTTAAATTGTCTTTGTTGAAGCAATTTGCAAAGTTTTTCCTGTTGAGTTTAAGAATCCATTGTTGCCTACTTATATTTACTATATCTGTTGAAATAGGCCATAAGATCTTTTTAAAAAATGCCTTTGGCTTCAAGGAGCTTACAAGTAGTGAGGGACCTCATAAAACAGCAATTAGAGCAGAGATACCTTTTAGCACATAATGAAAGATATTAAGAAGCCAGACGGTGAAGGTCTGTCTCGGCCACTGTAAGCACCTCTTCCCCCTGGGGCTGCTGTATGAGAAACAGAAATCAGAACACACTGGACATGAAGACAGAGTTCAGCTCTTCATTAATTCGTTCAACAAATACTCATTTTCCTGGCACTTATTATGAGCTGTAAATTTTACTGGGCACCAGAGATACAATCTTTACTAAGATGCAGACCCCACCCTCAGAGAAATTCAAGGTCATGAAGGGCAGTAAGAACAATTAAAGACATAAGGTTTGCGGGAGAAAATTAACAACACTTTCTAAACTTGAAGATATCCTTCAGATGAAAGCTGTGATTGTTACATCTTATCCCACATCAATTCACAGAATGAACTCATACTTTTAGCCTCTTACTGCGTAGATAAAGCTCAAAGATGAGATGACATTTGGCTGTATTCAGTAAAAGAAATCAGTTATTTTTAGTTTCATAGCACCGGATAACAAGGAGAATTCAGAGTTTGAAGTGGTGGCCTTTTGTTTGGCAGCATGCAGATATTGCCTGGTTTCTTTCTCCTCCTAACCATCTCTGCAGTTAGAGTTAACAAATTGGATTTAATAGAAAAATTAAAACAATAATGAGGGCCAGAAAGGCAAATTGTACTGAGGTGATTTAATAAACATGATTAAGAATCCAGCACTGCTACCACATTAAGTTCAGCTAACTGCTAAGGCTGTAAAATTAAGAAACGGTGCCATTGGGGAGGTTGAGAGGTTCCTGTGCTGGCAATCCATGTCACAGTGAAATACAGGCCCAGGCAGGGGCTGCTTGTTAACCTCATTCCCCAGAGTGTTCGAGAGAGATCATAGGTCGCTCACATACTGCTAAGTCTCTTTAACCTCTCTAAAACTTGAGGGGAGCGGATACATGCCGCAGCCAGCAGGGAGAGAAATAGAGTTTCACTGCCATCTTCTGCAATAAATCTACTTCATTATCTTGTGATTGCTTATTCCTGCCCTAACAAACCCTAAATCAATGCAGTCATTAGTAAAACTTAACTTTTTAAACCCAGTCCATCTCCCTCTTCTGCTTGGCAGAGTGGTCCTCGGACACATCATGTTAACAGCTCACTGAGGGCATTCTGTCCCCCCAACACTTGACAGGTACTGAATTCAAATCACTGAGCAGACTGTATTCCTGTTGTTGATCAGTGGTGGTTCATTACAGATGAAGGAATACGAACCGACAGCCAAATTGGAAAGACAGAGTAGGATAGGGGGAAAAGGCAACATTTATAGCACACAATTCTAAACATAAAGTGTCTCCTTTCTTATATTCCTGAGTTACCCCTACTCTGTCCAGATTCATAGTTAGCAAGTAGCTAATAGTTAATAGCTAATAGTAGCATTGTTAGCAAGATGCAGCTAATAAGGCCTCAGTTCCTTTCCAGGCATTATTATACTTGAGGATGTTTGCTTTCTTAATGAACATTTTCAGAAGAGAGTGTCTTCAGAGGAAATAGCTTCTAAGAGTGCTGTTCTTCAATCCCCATGTGGTTCCAGAAGCGTGACCCATTATCTGGGCCTTGGTTTTACCCAGCTGTAAAAAGGAGGAAGTGGAACTATGTGATTTCTGAAGCTCATTCTTTTTCTGAAATTCTGTGGTTATAGGACAAAAACCTTGTTAGCAATATATAAAGTAAAGGGATAGTGTATATTGGTGTAGGTGAGAAAGGAAAAACACTGCTTAAGAGAAAAAAATGTCACTCATATAAGGCCTGGAGGTGTCATTTTAAAAAGATAATTCAGAGAAATAGAAATAGGAAAATACAAAATTTGCTATATATTCACTAAATTGAAACTACTTTGAGTGAATTATAAAAGATAAGGTAATCTTCTCCCCCTCCACCCACCTCCACCACCTTTGGTTGTATAGGCTGAAAAACATAACGTAACTCAAAGGCATTTACTTGACTTGAAGCACAGTGACAGATTTACTGCATACTCTCTTTAATTAGATGGGAGACAGTTACTGACATTCAACTTTTTGAAACCAAAAAGTTACAAGCATGGATTTACATAACTGATACCTCAAGCATAACGTTTATGCAAATCTGAATGGGATAAAGAAAATGCCATTGTCTGTCTCTGAAAATGGTCATGTAAGTTTTTGCAGAGGATCTCCCCTAAGAGGAATATTAAAAAGAAAGAAAAAACAGCATAGCACTTTTAGAGCTGGGCACATTTGTTTGCAATAGAGACCACATACCACAGTATTCTTGCTGACACTTTGACACAGTACAAAGTGATTTAGGGCATTTCTTGGAGTGTACCCTACTGCTGGATTCACTAGGGACCTTTCACTGATTTCTCAATCATATATTTTAAGTTGAACAAGGCATTTTAAGATGAATAGACTCTGGTCAAATGGAAGGATTGGAGAAGAATAATCTTTTCAAAATAAAAGAAATAGCAGGTGTCCAGATAAGATTGTGAGGAATTGATTAAAGCACTTCCCTAGTTAAAAGCCAGTGTGAGGGGTAAGCTAGTGCCATGATCACATTTGGGCTTTATTAAAACAACTTTGGGAAGAGTTAAAAGGATGGAGAGGGAAAACGGGAAATAAGAACACAACTTTGGGATGATTGCAATAGCCTAGATGAGAAAAATACTGAATCAGGAAATGAACAGGAAAAGACAGATGGAGAAAACATTCCAAAGATATCATCACTCATATTTAGTATCCAAGTAAATAGGGAAAGAAGAAGATAGAAGTCAAAGATGACTTTCACATTTCTGCCTTAAATAATTGGAGGCTATTAACCAAGTCAGAGAAAATAAGAAAAGAATTAAATAAACTACTCATTTTCTGGTCATAAGTTTTTGTTTTTGATTTGCTGTGATTGAGGTATGTGTGGGCCATCAAAGTGGAAGAGTCTACTGGGCACTCTAGAAAACAGACGTGATGCTCAGGCATGCTGTTAAGACTGTAAATAACAGATTTGGAGGTCATTAGCGTATGGGTGGTAGTTGAAGCCATAGGTGTGAATCTGATTGTTCAAGGAGTATATAGGGTGGTAAGAAGACTGGAAAAGGAAAGTTAAAGGACACTAATATTTAAGGGGTATACAGAGAAAGAAAAGTCAGCAAAAGCAAAAGACAAACCATGGACAGCTATAGAAGCAATGAAATAGCTTGAGAAATAAACAACAATGTGAATGAAGGCTGAGTAAGGTAAATAAGGTCCTTGCAATTAGGAGATCTTTGGTGGCCTATATGGGAACATTTTCGTGGCATATCCAGAGAAGAAGCCACATTGCAGAGGATGAATATGTTTAAGAGATAAGAATGTGGAGCCAACAAGTTTATACTGTGTTTTGATCAGTTTGAAGGTCAAGAGAAGGAAAGACATTAGCTAAAGGTCAATGAGAAGCTAGTTCCAAATACATTTGACTTTTTTGTCATTATTCTATTTTTTTATTTTAACATAAATGTTATTTAAGCATATTTGAGGATGGCGTAATAAAATTAATGACAGAGGGATTAAGGAGGGAGAGTAAGAGATAATTTATGGAACAAAATCCAAAAGAAGGAGCCAACAGCATTGGTTGACCAGCATTTTTCTTGGAAATATGGCTTTCTTTTTCATAGAAATAGTGGTGAAATTTGCATTTATTAAAGGGTTTAATGAAAAAATATTGAAGAGCCTGTAAAATCCACCAGCCTAATGATCAAATTATGGACCCTGGAAAGATGAGGGCCAGGAAGCAATCTTCTTTCCTGGTCTACATTTCTTTAGACAAGTTCATAATGGAACCCTAACATTGATGAGATGAACCCAAAGAAAGACAGCCTAGTAGCCTGTAGAAAAGAAAGGAAATTAAATAGTAATAAACACTGCGGAGAATAAATGAAATTCAAAGCAAAGATTTTTATCTACTTCCATGCAAAGTCTTTATTGTTCAAGAGTTTGTATTGAGCTATCTGAAGAGTTTAAATGCCACTTTGTAACCCGATAGTTATAACTCTGGGACAAGAACTTGAAGATCAGTCAAACAATTCCTGTTATAAGAGGGTGAAATCACAGTTATTCTCTTTAGATCTCTAGGGAAAGAGTCTGCTGGGAAACAAACAAAGAAGAAATATGCAGAGTGGGTATGGTAACCATATTTTCTGAGCCCAGTAAATATCAGGGCATAATGTGACATGGTCTGGCAATGAGACAAATATTTGACATCAGGATTAACTTGATAATGCTAGAATATGTGCTTGCTAAGGAATGAAAGATTTCGAAAGGAGAGATATCCTATTAAGAGTCAATATTAACAGCAAAGTGTCAGTCCAAACAGAAGCAGCATTCTGGATATCAGGACTGTTCCAGTGAAGGAATCTTTTCATGCTCTATCAGTCGTTAACTCCTTCTTCAAACATTTGGTAAACACCTATGCATGCAGGGCACTGGGACAGACACCCAGGATAGAACAGTAAGATTAAGTTCTGTGGAAGAGGTAGATTTATGAGAGAACAAAGAGAAGAGAGTGCTTCATACACAGTAATAGCAAAAAGCACAGTTAGTGCAGAGGCTAGAGCTACTAGCTTCCTGGGGTAAGCGACATTTGGGTGAAGATTTGCAAAAGGAGGTGATAGTGAACTGTCTTTTAAAGAAAAGGAAAAGCGAACCTTAAGGAAAAGAATTTAAAAGTTATCTTGCCTACTAGCTATGTCTCCCAGACAAGTTATTTATATTACCACAGTTCAATGGTATAAAATATCTCACTAGTGTAAAAACCTAAGTTAACACTTATATGTGACTATGGTTTATTCTGATCATTAGAATCATACTTCACCAGCCCAATATTGATATTTGTGAAATCCCAAACCCTTCATAGAATGTGGACAAAATCTAATTTGAAGGCTTTCTTAAAATTTAGAATTTGACTCAATATTCATAAATTTTCATTGAGAATATTCCGCTTTATGTAGAACCTTTATTTATTTACCCAGCCAACCAATGAAGTTGTTCAGGTACACATGCTAATTCAATTTCTAACTTAGAATAACTTTATTAACTGTGACTTTACAATGTTTGAAATTTGAGTTATTTTCTTTTTCTTTTTGCTTTTAACAATAACTGAATAACAAGACAAAAAAGAAATGATTCAAGTTAATTTTGATACTTAGATAACAAGGCTAAGATCTAAAGCTACCTGAAAAAAAATTAAGTTGACTTTTACCTTTACAAAGAAGCCAATAATTTTTAAAATATGCTCTTGATAATGTAGGCAGCGAACTCTTAACTCCCAATTTATTATTTCTGAAAACTTTAGAGAGTTTGTAGGAGTAAAGAAAATTTCCTCAATTTGGACACATAAAGTAATGCTGAAGAACTCGAGAATTGGTAATTTTGCTGCCTAAAGAGATTGTCTTATAATTAGATGAGTATAATATTTATGCCCATTATTCTCATTTGCAAAAGACCTACGTTTGGCAAGAGCCAAACATGTTAGCCCCAGAATTGCTCTGCCTGTTTTAATGGTATGATTTGGATCAGATAAACATTAAATACCTAGCTGAAACTAAAATTTTTATTTCTTGATTGATTGATTGCCTGCTTATATGACAAGGGCATTCCATCTGTACCTACTTAAAAACACACCTACGTATCAAGAAATTAAAACTGTCATCCAGTGTTTAAATTGCTGTAGTTTGGCAGTTACAAATTTTCAAGTAATGATCAATTATTTAATAAGAAATGTTTGTTCACAAAATATATAATTAGAACTAAAGTAATTTTATGGAAAAGTAGCATAAGTTCATCCCAGTGGCCTATGTATCCATTTTGTATGACTTTCAAGTCATTATCTTAACAGGTAAACAAATCACCTCAATGTGCATCTCAAACTAATGTAAAAACCAAAGCACATTTTAAATAAAAAGCAACCTTGTTTCCTGAATAAAACCCTACCTTCAGAGCCATTTGCTTGGAGGTGGTAGGTGAAGAAGGGACAACCACCTTTATCTGTAAGAAGTGGGATCCGGAAGAAAACCAAATGGGAAAACGCTCTCATTTCCTCTTCCTCAACATTTTTATCCAGGTGAAGTCAAGTTAAAGTTAGGGAAATAACAAGAAAATTTAATAGAAAACATTCAGCCTGCCTGATTCCTTAGGATGGCTGTGGGCAGTCCACATATGCTTTCTCATATGTGAAGGGTTAGGGAATTATTTGTTAGGCTAATTGTGTTTAAATGCATTATCAATTTTATGTCTTTTTAAAATAAGTATGTACTATCTAATTGTCTTTCTGAATCACTGCCCTATAACTGGTTATAGTTGACTAGAACTCTTAGAAAGTACGAGACTCAAGGATATTTTAATTTTCCCACTCTTAGAGAAGTTTCTATTTTTTACGGTGGCCTGTGTGCCTGTGGGCAAGAGCTGAGAGCCTAATTGATTACAGAGACAGAAAAAAAGATACAAAGAGTCCAGAAGAATCACACTGGCTCTGATAGACAGGCAGAAACTAACCAATCCTTAAAATTACCTGGATTTGAGTTAAAACTGATGTAAAGGATTGGTTTGATATCACCAACAAAGTTTCAGGTGCCACGTGCTAATTTTTATCTTCATTCCAATGTTTTTAGTCATATCAATACAACTTAGAGCTACCTAGCTATGGAGGTATGTAAATAATACTTCTTCCTAACAGCTCTTTAGTATCAGAAAGTAATCTTAGAGGATTATAGGACTTATGTTCAGTATACTTTTAGGGACACTTCTTGGTCCTGAATTGGCACCCAGGACTTTAAGCTGACATTGGGTCCTATGTTTATTTAGTGTCTTTCTTGGATTCTCTTATTTATAGTAAGTCATGCTTTAATTTGTTTTATTCCCGAAAGTGGGCTTTATCCCAACCTCTTCTTTTCGATAGTAGATCTGCGTGATAAGAACTAAAGATAGCAATGGTAGGAAACTAAATTTCTGAAGGCTCAGAGCAAGAAGATTCACTGACATTTCAATTTCAGACAATATTTCAGATTGCCCTCTACATAAATTTCACTCTGCTTCATATAATACAACTATTATAAGTTTTGTGGGTTTTTTGACAATTTACAAAAGCACAATTAGCAAATAATATAAACCTTTCTAAAATGCTTGGTAAAGTATATGTTGATCCTTCACTTTAATTACAAAAATAAATGCTGCCAAGTTTATAGATTGGTGTGTCTGTTTGTTTTTGTTTATTTATAGTACAAGCTATTTTGTAATATTGATTAACATTATTTTAAGAACAAACCAGATGAAAAGTTGGCCTTTAAAATTTGTACTGTAAGAACAAGCATTAAAAATAAGTTACTTTGATCTAATTATTTTTCTTTTGCCCCAAACTGGCTCACAAGCTATAAATAATTGAATACTTAAAGAAAAAAATAAAAATAAAATTTGAAACTTTGAATCTTGAACTTTGAGTTGCAAATTGGCATCCAGGAAGAGAAATCAGGCTTGTCAGCTCCAAAGAAGAATGAAGGCACTTGATCCTATCACTTTTAATTCCAAACTTGGGAAAATGTGAAAATACCTTCAAATAAGGCACAACACAATACTTAAAAATTAATTATTAACTGAACTTTTACTTTTACTGGGCCTATTTATAGGGATATTAAAGATTGAAATATATTTTAAAGCTACATATATATTCAGCTAATGTATAACTGCTTTCTAAATTATGAAATTATCATGTTCTGGAGGATATTTTTGCCATGCCTTGCATCCCATTGCTGTAACCAACAAAGGCTTTGCTATCTATTATAGTTCTTATTTGTATGCATGCCATGCATTTCGATCAATCTTTTTCATATGTAAGAACCCTCCTGGTTTCTTTATAATTTCTTGCACTTTTGCATTTGGTTTCAAAGACAAAAAAATTAAAAAAAGAAGAGAAAAAAGTATTTATGTGTTGTTTGAAGTTACCATATAACAATCAAAATGCTTGTAAAAGAAACAAAGGCATGCCTTCTCAAAACTCCAAAGTAATTTGCTTATGGTCCCTCTACAGCTAGATCCCGAAGCTAGCACTATTCTAAAAGAACTTCAAGTTAAACTCAACGGGGTTCTGGATGAGCTCAGCGTCATCTATGGTGAAAGGTAAGTGGCCTCAGTAGTTATTATCTAAGTGTATTAGGTTTCAGTTCATAATATTCATGCCTCCAGTTCTGTCTCTCTCATCTGCTTCTAAGTTCTAACTTAGAAGATGATAACTAAATCCATTTACCATCAAGACCCGATCTATGCATCATTTTTCTGAAAAGTCTTTTATGACCCCATGATCTAATAGTGATGCCTTGCCATGCCCTCCCCAGAACTCTGTGCATCCTTCAGTTGTGTAGTACTTACAACACCGTGCTCTATGTTTTGTTTTACCTGCCTTTTCCCCTCACTTTCCTACATGCTCCTTCAGGGCAGATACCGTATCTCCTATATATTTGCAATTCTAATGTTTAGAATTTAGCAATTGATTATGGAAGGAATAAAGAAAGGGCTGGAGGAAGGGAGAAAAGCTCTACATACACAAGAAGTATGAGTTGTGTTCATGCCATGCATATCAACATGGTTGCACTTTAGCATAACCGAACCCCAATCCTATACCAAGTTAAGTCAGGATTCTTGATTTTAGGGCTTAGAAATCTGAATGCAAGAGTTTGGAAACTACTGACATATCTGTATTTGCTTTTCTGTGGTATGGTTCTAAAGAAAGAGATGTTCAACTTCTTTCAAAATAAACTTCATTTTGGTCCTTTAAGAAAAACCATCATCTCATCATCAAATGTTAAAATAGATAGGAAAGTAAATGCATCTTTGAAGAAGGTCATTAATTTAATATAGAATTTGCTTTAAATATAAGTTCAATAAATGTTGGTGTGTTATTTTAAACTATATGTTCAGTTCTCAAACAAGACTATAAAGATTGCTGTTATAAAGAGATCGGTCATCTCTTTGAACACCACCTATCACCTATTGTATTTTGGAAAGGTACACAATTACTAAAGATTTATTGATTAGTTATACCATTTTTAAATCAGAAAGACTAAAAAGAAAAGGACTCTGGAAGCACCCTATTTTTTTCCCTTGGGTATAGGAAGGAAGCTTTCTCTCCATTATCAGAGGTGTGTCCATAACCCCCTTGTGCTAAGTGGCATTGTCTGTATGTAGGCCACCTCCACGACACAGTGCTGAGCTGGAGAGACCTTGCTATGTGGAACTGAGGGTAGTTGCTGTGCTGCTCTGTGTTGTTAGCTGAATTCTGCCTACTTTGGACCGTAATCAGAAATGTGAAGTTTCTGTTTACCTGGAGCTGGAGAGACAAAGATTGTTCCAGAGATGTGGGGCTCTCTGGCTCTGACTTTCAGTGACACTTAGTGATGGGGCCTTTGCTCAGCCATGTCAGCCTTGCCTCTCTTTATTCTAGTTGAGAATTAACAGTGGTTAGCAGAAAGGCTGTTGCCTTCAGCTCAGAAGGCAACATAAGAGATTATTTAGCAAAGTTAGGGGGAACAAAAGTGGGCCAGGAATAGCTAGAGGTGTTTAGAACTTTATGGGAAATAAAATGACTAAACAGAATAGAAACCAGAATATAAATAGAGAAGTATATTTAAATTACTTTCTGTAAAATATCCAAATCATCTTGATGAACAAGTGTTTTTTATTTTGCTTGAGAGGGGGGAATATTCAGGTTGCAAAGGGTAAAATATGAATTCTGGACAAACTTCAATTATGCAAGAATGAGTGATGCCTTTAGGAGGGCTCTTGAAGTGCTTTATTTGTATGAAGTCAGCTATTTTAGCCTAGATATTGAAACTCAGCACTATCCAGCATCCATTCCTTCATTAGTTTTTAAATAGGAAAGAATATAGTACTTTGTTCAATTAGGGTTATTAGGATTATCAGAATAAAGAGGCCACATCTCGTGCTTTCTTTATAAAAAGAATAACTATTATATCTGTGTTGCTATGACTTTATTTCTCACACCACCAATCAGGACTGCTTTATACTCTTAGAGTGGGTAAAAAGTCCACAGTGATCAATTTGATCATGCTGTGAAGTCAAACTGCATAATTTTAGTCTGGACCCACCCTTCCTAGGGTCTAAATTAGCAATCTAGGGCCTTAAAATTAAGTACATAATTAATTGCCCAAATCCACTTTATTTTATGTTATTAAAACACACAAATAATACTACTACATGCAGTTGTTAGGATAGCTCTGCAATAAGCCAGGGATGAGCCAAACAACATGGAAACTGTTTAGGAAACTGCTTTTCACATAATTGAAATATAAATGTCATACCTTCTGTTCCATCTATGCCCCCACCCCAGTGCATTGATGTGAAAATCAGTGCAAAAGTAAGTAGCTATTTCAAACATTATTATTACTACAACCAGCAGGATCACTGGTGACCCAGTGGTAAGTCAACTAGTTCAAATTTTCCAATATTATTCGCCTTCCTTGTCTATTGCCCCAAGTATCTACTACCTATGCCCCTATTAAATACACACTCCACCACAAATACCATCCCTTCCCCACTTTCTCCACCATCCCTGCTGCCACCCTCCCTTGCAACCACTACCTGACAGAAGTCCAAGGCAGCTCCAGTCAGTTGAAATCCAGATAGTAGAGATTTAGATTATCCTGGATGAGAGCTTGGAAAGGAATGTTCCATTGAAGCAGAGAGAGCCAAGAAATGAGCCACATCCACAGGCGTCAGTGGAGATCCAAAGATCAAGGGATCACATACAAATGCCAAGTCCAGAGAGGCAAAAATGGTGTTGTCAATAGTAACGAAAGGCAAGGAGAAGTCAGGAGCCAAAGATGGATGGATACAGGGCAAACATGATGGTAGAAATACAATCAGGCCTTAAATAAGTGCTCAAAAGTATTGACCAATGTATTGATAAACCTGCTATTAAAGGCCCAGGAGCAAGAAAAATGCCCAAGTTGTGATCATTTAAAATCTATTAAAGATTTCCCAGATTAGGCAGTAAAACAAAAAACTAGAAGAATGAAATACTTAACAGGCTAACTAAAATATTCCATAATGTAAATGCTAGAATAAAAGGTCTCATATGTGCTGCAAGAACCAGAAGTTGTGCCTGATTTGTTCATTGATGTATCCTCAGCAACCACAATGGCAATTGGCACGTAGTAGTTATTTATTAAATATTTGTAGAATGTAGATATGCATGAATGAATAAACAAATATGGGTGTTCTATTTAATTCATAATGAAAGCATTATGTAGTGATAATTCCTGAGGAATTTATGCATTTGGATACTTCTCAAATAACAGTAACTGTGTAATCATTGTATGTGGAGAAAGAAGAGGAATGGAACTGACTTGATTGTAGTACTAAAATGAATGCCCTCTGTCTCCTCATAACAATTCCAGTAATTTGGCTATTTTCCAAGCTTTCATTTATCTTGATTCACCTAAGTGGTTTTTTTTTCCTTGCCTTCCTGCACATGTGTTATAATTACTCCTATTGTTGGAAACGATACAGATGTCGAGTATGAGAAATTCATTAGACTTCCAAGAGGAAAGGCTACATAGGCAGCTGAATAAAATAGTCTAGAGTTTAGGGTAGAAATCAGGTCTGGAGATGTAAATTTGGGAACCACCAGTAGTATGCAGAGAGTATGGAAGCCATGGGACTAGATGTGATTGCCAGGAAATGATTGCTGTCAGAGAAACGAAGTGATACAAGGATCAAACCTAGAAGATTGCAATCTGGAGTTGCCAGATAAAATACAGAATGCTCAGTTAAATTTGAATTTAATATAAACACTGAATAATTTATAGTATAATTTTGTCCCAAATGTTACAGGGACATATGTATATTTTAAAATGTTCACTATGTGAAGTTCCAATTTAATTAAGCATCCTGTGTTTTTATTTGATAACTCTGACAACTCTACTCCAACGGTTAGAGGTCAGGTAATTGAGAAAGAGCAGCCCTTCTGAGGTTGGAGAAAAGCCAAGAGAATGTAGAGTCACCTTAACCAAATGAAGAAAGCTTATGCAGATGCCAAGAGTCTTTCTAGAACAGCCATTTCCCCAAACAGATGCTTGGAGAAGCATCTCAGCTATTACTGTCAGAGATGGGGGCTGAATGAATCCCCACTCAAATTAATTCAACTTGAAGAACAGCACCTTTATCTGCTTTACCTATAAGGGCTCCAAGTAAGCTTTCATTTTAGTAAACATTTTGAAATGGAACAATGAGTTTGAAAACTAATGAGCAAGGAAATTCATACCATTTAAAACAGATCCAGTGTCTCAAGGTGGAATTAAAAGAGACTCAGGCAAAATGTTTACTTTTGTTCCAGAATTGATGTTCTTTCTTTTTAGTTTCCAGCTTATAATTGAAGAGTGTATAAAACAGATGAGTTTTGAACTGAATCAGATGAGAGCAAATGGAAATACCACATCTAATAAGAACAGTGCAGCAATGGATGCAGAAATCGTGTTAAGACCTCTCATGGATTTTTTGGATAAGACGTAAGTTTTCTACCAAGGTTTCTCTTTACTTATTGCCCTAAATTTGACTGATAAGGCTTTACAGGAAAAAAAAAATATCTTTCTCTATGTAAGATAGCTTTGAAAAGATTACTGTAGAAATAAATGAATTCATTAAAAAAACAACACACTTTCAATTCATTAGTAGATGGTAAGAAAAATCAGGAATGACTTTGCACAGGAAAGGAAAAAATGAAAAATGTGGGTAACGAAGGAGATTGCTGTTATGAGGCAGAGAGAAATTTAGGATTTCATGCTCCTCGGGTAACATATTGTTTTGCATCCTCCTGGATAGAGAAAAAAACTGAGCTGAGTCCATAATATCTGATTTCATGTCAGAAACCCACTGAAGAAGAGAATAGCACAAATGTGACTCGAATTAATTCAGCTCAGAGGCAAGCAGATAGACTGCTGCCTGACTCAACCTTCAACAGCTACCATTTGAGTGCTCTCTTCTAGGCACTGGGCAGTAATGAAAAAGAAAGTCTAAGTGCCTGATGCCATGGAGATTGCAGTCTAGTAGTGGCGGGAGTGGGTAGGAATGGAGGCCTTTGTGACTGACCAACACAAACCAGGAAGGTTGGTTGGTTGGTCTGTTTGTTTGTTTTTTTAACACATTGATTGCCACACCAGAAAAAAAAAAAAATTTCCCCAGGGGACACAGTGTTTTATTAAAACAAAAATGATCCTTTCTAATTTATTATTTTTTATTGTTTTCTGTGCATGAGTCATATGCAACACAATCCACGTTTTTAGAATTTGTCAATATTAATTGTAGCAATAAGAATATCAACATGTAAGATTTTCAGGAACCAGCTGCAGGGTTTTTCTTCATGTGGCCCTGGGCTCAAAGCTAGCCTGAATTAAATACAACTCACATAGCAGTCAATGTGTTCATGTTTCTGCTCTATCCCTAATCTTAGAAGTTCTAATTTTAGTTCTAAGTTTAGGCTAGGGTCAGGTGCCTGTATTTTAAAATGTATCCACGATGGGGGACCGTGGATCTAAAGCAACCAGAGACATGATTTCATAAGCAGTGATACTAAAAACCAGGTAGAAGAGAAAAGTAAATAATAACTTTGAATGCCTACCAAGGGACCAGTTTGGTAGTTTACATATGTTATCTCATTTATTATTTTTGTGGCAAATTAGTACTAAAGAGAGCACAATGTAAAAGAGGGGTACAGTTCCCTTCTATTTAATATAAAGATAAAGAAAACAAGGAAAGAATTAGTAGTGAGCACCTCTTCTGTATATTTATGACTTCTATTTTAATTTCGCTTCCCTTTGGCTATAATCCTACTGCATAAATAAGACTGATATTCTTATCAATTTAATCTAAC
>VBSM01001044.1:1503582-1515881 GCA_008086735.1 Cheirogaleus medius | reverse complement strand
TTCAAGACAAAGAAAATGATACTTCATATACTTCCCAATCCCCATTCAGATGTGATAATAGCGCACATCCCAACCTACCCTTACTTTAGTGAAACAAGCATATTAAGGTATCTAGGATGGAAGACTTTATCAATGTCAGAAGATGGCTATGAATACAAACCTAAATAAAAAAAAGATCAGAAACTATGTGGGGAATTACACCACTGACAAGTACAAGTAGCAGGATAGTGGGTGATTAAGAGAGAGAAAGACATAAGTATGCCAGTTACTCTCCTCTCCTCTGGGAATAATAATATTACTTAAAGGATTATTGAAAGAAAATTAAATGAGTTATCACATTTAATATAATTAAAATAGTTCCTGACATATAGAAAACTCTTCATAAATATTAACTACCATATTACTTGAGGAATGGTTCATTTAGATTCTCTTTCTACTGTTAAGCCCAAGATCCCACATACTCTACTGCAAACTGTGTGGTTTTTCCCTCCTTTCCTAATAAATCCTTCATTCTCTCTCGGTGAAGCTAACTATTAATTCTGACTCTGCCCCAAGCAAATGTTCAAGTTTTTAAGACTTTGTCCTCTGGGCTTTTGGTTTCCTGTGCACAGCACACTGTCAGTATAATGGCACAAATCCCCTAGGATTCTTGAGCACTTCCTTAGTCTCCCCTTTGGGAAACAGCACTGTTCCTTCTCTCAAGGAGTTTGTAATCTACATTGAAAGCTGGGAGAGGCACATTGAAAATTAAATAATGATATGTGTTAATTCACAAGATGACAGTGTAAAGGCGGAACAGGATGATACATACACTAACTGAGGGGTGCAGATAAAAAGTCGTAAGTGTTAAGAGGGTGGTGAGCAACTGGTATGGACTTGGGATCAGGAAAAGCTGGAGTGGTCTTGAAGGACAGAAGAGCATGCACAGGCTGGATAGGAGGTTTTCCTTGGGGGAAGACCGATGACATGAACATAATCAGGGAAAAAGGATCTCACTGTGAAAAGACACAAGACACAAAGGCTAGGAGATGATGAGTAGACTGCTCTGGACTGAACTGGACTTCACTGATATCTGCATAATGAAGCAGTATAATATAAAGTTGAGAAGAAATGTTTAGGTTGAAAATAGAGGGGACCTTATGTGTCTTCAGTATATTCTATAAAAAAGGATCCATTGATGATTTTGAAAATATGATATGCTAAAAGAGTTTTTTCAGCAATAGTGATCTTATGGAAATGTGCAAATTAGATTGCATAGTTCAAGATCATAGTCATAGAGATCAGTTACAGTTATTTAATTCAAAAGATGATGAAGCTATCACCAAGGTGGTGGCTTTAGGAGGTAAAAGTGAAAGATGGATATGGCGATGCAAGGAAGGTGAGAGTCACTGGAAGCTGGCAACTAAATACAGGGCAAGAGGGAAAGGGAGCCTAGCGTGACTCAGGTGTTTCAGCCCCAGTGACTGAGAAAGCAGAGTTCCACTGAGAAAGATGGCAGATCAGGCAGGAGGGTTGTTTTCCTATTGTCACATGGGAATTAGAGATGATGGTAATAACATAGAAATAAATATCCAATAACCTGCTTGAGATGGGGGTTGGTGCTTAGATAGAGAGATGCCATCTAAGTGTTGTTGGCACATGGCTATCTGGCCACCACCTAATAACAGCCAATGATGGGACCTCGCTACTTACAAGTATCAGTTTTGGTTTACAAGATGCACTATTACTAGAAAGGCATTCTTTATATCAAGTCAAAATCTGCTTCTCTGCTACTCCTAACTATGTATTGGTGCTCCTTTTGTTCTTGGAAACTACTCTGAAATGATTTCATTTCCTTTTTCATGCAATAGTCTTTCAGACATTGAAGAAAACTATCATGCTGTACCATGTCATCTGAAGCTGTTTATTTATTGATTAACATGTTTTCTAGACCTTATGAAATTCTGATCACCTACTACGTTTTGATGTCCTCCACTTTTTAAATTTCTTATGAATGATGAAGCCCAGGAATGAACTTAATATCCCAGATATGTTCTAACCAGTGGAGAATATTCTTGCTGTATCACAGCCTTTGTCTTGACCTGTCTACCTGTATTAATGCATGATCAGATTTCACTAGCTTTGATAGCTGCCCCATTACTTATTAAATCATGTCGAACTTGAAAGCAAATAAATCTTTATGACTTCTAAAAATTTACTATTGTTGAGCCATGTTACCCTCATTCTGTACTTTGCAGTAAACATGAACCTGAATATTTATTCTGAATTCAGGCGTTTTCCTTTTCTTTTTTGCTATCTCATCCTAGAAATGTTGGCCCACCATTCCAAACTGCCAAGACCTCTCTAAAGTCAAATTTTGTCATTCAGTGTAATCACTTGAAATTTTGGCTCAACTGCATATTTGACAAACATATTTTCTGCCTTTGTCTTTCCAAGCACATAGGGAAAATATCATCAAGGATAGGGCCAAGAGTAGAGAGAATGTCACCCAGCTGACATCCTTGTCCTTCATAACACTAAACAGCCAGCTTCTCCATGGTCTTCCAAGCGAGAGATTAAAAATTCTCTTTTTGGATGAGGCGGAAATGACCTGTACCAACTTGCTTTTGCCCATTATTTTCTACTAATTTGTACCAGTCTAAGTAGAGCATCTGAACAAACCAAACTGGAATTTCTTAGATTATGGCGCCAGTTGCAGAGGAACAATAAGAAACTGAGCCCTGGTCTTTTGTTTAGAACCAATGGAGAATAACCTATTTTTCATAGGCATAAGGGAAACATCCAGAAGGCTTTAAAACCCCACATTTACAAATTCCCATCTAACATATAATTCCTTTATAAAATGCTGACTAAAATAAATGTAGAGCAACTAAACTGCCCTGAGCTGGGGATAGTGGGTTTTGTTTAATAGCTGTGGATAGTGGGATAGTTAAGATAGTTACTCCTACACATTACCCACATTTATATCCTTCAAACCCAAGCCTCAGCAAGGTAAAAATTCTACTTTCTTCTTCCTTCAGGGTTACTTGCAAAGAGTCAAAACTAAATGTAAGATCTTTTAATGCCAAAGTCCATGTAATAACTGCAGCCTCCTTTCTCTTTATCTGTGCCAATGAGAAAACAAGACCGGTGTCTTAGTGCTGTTACCCAGTTCTGAACACTGTGTGAAAAAGGTTTCCATAAAGTAGCATTCTCATGAGTTTGCATAACCATAGAAATAATTCCCTTCCCTGTTTGGGTGAAGAGCCTATGGCTTGTGTCTGTCTATGTGTGCTGAGCAGGAGGTTTGCATTCTTAGCACCTTGCAATTTGTTTTCTCTCCTGACATTGCTACCCTCTATATGGGTTTCTGTCTTGCGACATCTATTATAAAATGCACCCAAAAGACAAAGGCTTAATTTCCTCCTCACAGATCTTCTGTTCACTAAATATCCTACTAGAGCCTTTAGTAGAATGACAAGTGAGACTCTATAGCTAAAAAGGAAGAAGTCAGTTGAGTATCATAACCTGAAACTCTAGGGAGATCCTTGGGCTTCACTCAGGAGCAAACTCATACCTTATTTATGTTTTCACTTCATAATTAGTCCCCAAAATCCCAGAGTCTCACAAAATAATGCTTTAGTATTAGAAGCGTGTCTTCCTATACAGTTATTGTAAAGGATTCAAGGACAAATACATGATTTATGCCTTCATAGTTTAACTCTTTTCCTTTTTTTCCATAAAACTTTCTAGGCCCTCAAAAATATTTTAATTATATCAAGACCTGTCACATTCTTCTACTCTAAGGTTTTCCAAATCATATTTTATGAAACACTTATATCCCCAGAAGTGTCAATAGATGTCCAGCGATTTAGGTATCCGATAGCCAAATAATTTTAGGAACAAGGTATATCAATAAAAGGTTAAACAGATTTAACACAGTGGGTCTCGGAGCCTTTAGTGTGTTAATAAGCATTGTGAATCTTTAAGAGTAAAATGTCATCTCTTAACTTCTATAGGCCCTCTACTGCCTAGAGGCAATTTATAACTTTTGGACAACACAAGTTTAGTAATGAGAATAAAACAACGGTAGCAAACAGTGTTTTTTAAACTATACCAAATGGGAATATGCCTTAAGTGCCTGAATTCTTCTAAAGTAATGCTGAGACTCCCAAGGGCTCTCTTGGTTACTTAGTGGGATTACTCTGTTTCTCTAGTCACTGTAGTGGATTATATAATGGCTGTTGCAGTTAAAAATGACAGAACTGATAAGCTGATAAACACGAAAGACGTGACTTCTTCGAAAGCCGTTACTGACTCCTTAGCCAATAGAATTGCTTGCTTCCCCCATTATCTGTATTTTCAAATCATTTTTCTAAAACCTGCAATATATTTCTGGAGTCTTTTGTTTACATGTTGGTGTATTTCCTACTAGATTACAGTCCCTCTAAGAGCAACCACTGTGCCTCTTTTGCTTTATATCATTGGCATGCAGCACAAGGTCTGGCTCATAACATAGGTTTAATAAATGTTTGTTAAGGGAGGGAGAGAACAGGCGGGAAGTCAGACACATCCACTGATGCTGTGAAGGTGATTGAAGGTCCATGGCCCTATCCTCACAGATTAGACAATAAAACCTATAGTCATCCTTATGAATGCTGCCACCATGCTACTTTATATACACTGTTAAAGAACAGTTTTTAAAAGAGGGTATAATTGTGATATTCATGCAGTTATAAAATGTGTCAAAAACGTTATTCAATTAATCAATCAATGAGGAAACCGGTAAGATGTTACAACTGGCTCAAAAGAGAATTCCAAGGACCACACATACATAAACAATTAAGAAAAGCTAAAGTTTACAAGTATAGGCAAAACAGATCTATGCACAGAGCAATAATCAGTTGCATTCCACCAGAAATAATTAATTTGCATTTCTGTGGACAAATATTATTTACATTATTATCTATTTTCTATAATTTACAGAGTTTTTAAATAGCTCAACAACAATGAAAAGTGGAAATAACCCAGATGGGTACAGCGGACAGAATAACCACTAAACTTTTGTTCTTGTTTTTCCCAATAGAAGGCAAAATCCTTTACCATTTTTGGTTCCCCCTTCCCCCTTTATTACAATCATCTAGCACGCATGCGCAGGTTTGATAGCATGGGGCTTGCCTGAGAAACATTGACAGGAAGTATGTCTTCCTTTCTGGTTCTCCTCCTACCCTTGGTTCAGTGTCTAACACTGCTTTTTACTCTCAGGATGAGTTATTCCTTCAGATGGCTTCTTGGTTTATGATGTAAACAGACCTACAGAGAGCAGCCCACTACTCTTCTAAGTGATGCAGAGTCAAGACCAAGCTAAATACACTGACATGTATCCACCTCAATACATCCCCATTTAATTTTTTTCTGCCCTTATGTATCATATCATCTTTCTTGAAACAAGAAACTATTATATGTTTTTCATTCATCAAAGCATCCAAAACAGTTCTGGACTCAAGTACTTTCTGCATGTGAAAATATTTTAACATTTTTACAAAAAAGATCAAGGTGTAGAACAATTTTAAATGTTATATCTTTGTCTTCTCTTAAAGAGTAAGAAAAGGCCCTTCTCGTTTTTTTATGCTTTCTCTTCATAACCACATGTAGTTTTTGCCACAATTTGCAATTTCACAAGGCTCCTAGCCATAATCAGTAAATGGGATTTTAAATGAACATGGGCTTTTCTCCTTGGGGAGAGTGTCTGCAATGGTAGCAGTCTTTCTGAAGTTTATATCCTTGTTTCCTACTTTCTCTGGCCTACACCCTGAATCTCCTCTGCATTATCCTCTTTGAAAATGCACTCAGATGCTTGCAAATGCCCAAAATGTTTTTCTGCATCTTCCCTTGAATAGTGGAGAAAACGGAGATAGTTATGATTTTTAAATTCATTGAATTATTCCACTTCAGAAAGTCTTAAGGAGTGGGCTAAAGGGATGACACATATCCATTTAGGAGAATGTATCTGAATTATTCTTTGTGCTTCTTCAACATATTCCATTCTGTGAGAATTGTAGATCACAATGAGCCACAGTTACCAGTGAGTGTTTGGTTTCCTCTAGCATTGTTGGCACAGGAAGAGAAAAAGAAAACCATTTATCTAAATTTTACAGAATATTACAAAAATATTATCATCTATGAGTGGCTGGAAAAAATATCCTTAATTCTATTGCATATTTCTAGACATTATGCCTTTTAAAGAGATATGTGTGTTTAAAAACCTGCAGTATGAAAAATGCTAGCATTTCTCAGTAATCATATTTATTTGTCAATGAGCATATTGAACATATATATTTTCTATTACCTTATAAATATTGGAATATTTTGAGTTTGCTGGATAGCAATAGCAAAAACAAAAACAAAAACAAAAAACCAAACAAACAAACAAAAAGCACCTCTCAATGTTTTGTTATGTTTATCAGACACAGGGATCAAGGGGTGTTGGACTTTAAGGACCACTCTCCTTCATCAGGTGGGCTAGAGCTGCCACATGTATGATTAGAGGTTGGGGAAGATGAAGTAACAGGGACTTGGCCTAGGATCTCAAACTAATATCTGAAAAATGTATGACCAGGAGCTACCTTCTCTGTGAAATTTTGAGAACCCTAGGTATTTTTCTCATGCTGTCGAAATAGAAGTCAATGAGCAAGTCAATAATTGTTATTATATCTAAATCTGTCACTCTGTAAGAATTCTGACTACTGCATCTTCATGCAGTGTTTAAGTTAAATTTTGAATGAGAGGAAAAGGCTTAGACCTTCAAGGATCTTGGGTCTGTGTTGTAGTTATGTAGACTTCAGAGATATCTGGGGAACCTGAATTAGATGAGAATGACTTAGCAATATGCAAATGATGGCACTATTTCTTTGTACCTAACTTATATCGATCGTATTGTGTTATTCTATTTGAGTTTCTCTTTAGACTAATAAAAGGACATTAAACATTAAACTTACTTTTAATGTTTCTTCCTAAACATCTCTGCTTAAATACTGTCTTATTTTTTCTTTTTAGCAATACTTTCATGCAGGAGGAAATGGCCTGAAAAAGAATTTCTTGGAGAAAAGCCCAGATCTTCAGTCTCTGAGATATGCTCTGAGTCTTTATACCCAAAGTACTGATACCTTGATAAAGAAATTCATAGATACTCAAACCTCACAGAGTAAGTAAGACATTTAACCTAAGAATAAGCTAAACTGAACACTAAACCAAAATTTAACATCAGAATTGTTATAAATAGTATTAATAATTTTTGCTATAGTAAATTGAAGTATCATTAAGAATGGAAGATTATAGTTAACAGAATATCAATACTGTTTAGCATTCATGAGTTATAATTTTATAAATAATTTCAATAGAACGAGAATATATTTAATACTAAAACTATAAGGAATGGCTGACGCTTGTTGGTAATTTTGACTTCCATAAAACTACTTTAAGTAAAACCTAGTTTTGAATATTTATGACCATAATATTTTTTTGCATTTAGTGCAAAAGACTCAGTGTTTTCTGGTCTTGGTAACTTCCAAAAAAATGATAATAATTTTCTAAATCCTGAATTCAAATGTAAAATCTCCTGCTTTGGTATGTTCATAAGGGAAATCTCATTTTATCCTAATTTCATATGAGAAAAAAGTTTTTCTTTTAGAAGGGCCAAGAGGCAGGCTTTGCATTTTATTTGAAACTCACATTTCATATGGCAAAGTTCCCATCTCATAAGCTTCTAGGATATTACTGTTCAAAAATCTTTCACGTTGCTTTGTGATTTATTATATTTTGGTGATTACATGCATTTAAGATCTGGCTTTTATGAGAGATTATTGAAAATGTCAATATGAGTCAAAAAGAGCCAAATGTAGGCTCAAACACCAGAATCTAATAAATTATACTAAGGAAATAATAAAAATTAATGAGGACACTGTCTTCATTCACCAAAGATTCCCAGAAAAGAGAAAATACAGGTAATTTGTTTTAACTGTGGTGAAAGTACTCTGGACTTATCTGTGTTTCTTCATGGATACATTAATTTTTCTAAGTATATTAACGACAATGCTAAGGTAGGTGCTAGGTAGGTGTTGAGCTTTAACACTTTAACATTTTGTGCTTTCTCATAGTAGTCAATTAAACACTACAAAACAAACATCCCTCTTCATATGGAATACAAATCCAGGTTATACTGTGGGATAGTTCCAGAAAGGGAAAAAGAGTCAAGCTCATGATGGACTGTTAAGAGATACAGAAATATTCAAAATGTTACTCCCTGAATCCATGCTCCCTCAAGGTTTTCTGAACTTTATTAATGTAATTCAAATATATCAGATAAACAGTGAATATAGCTTACCCTTGAATGCTTGCCTCAGGTTCTACCTGAGAACTCAAAACCAACCACACTACATGGCTAAAAAGTGGGGAGGCAGATTCTAATTCAACTAGCCTAGATATAAACTCTGTACTCTTATCCACCATATACATATCTCTTTGATTACAGTTACAAAAGCTAAATATCTTTAATAGATTTTTCTCCATTACTTGGGCTTTTTCTATCTTTTTTTAAAAATCAAGAATACAGAACTGATTAATGAAATTCAACTTATAAACAAGTATTAGTTGGAAAAATACTTATATGTTTTCATTTTTTTTATTGTCAAATACAAAGAGATTATTTGGTCCCTTAATTTCTAGTTCATATTCTACAAAGAAATTATTTCAAACTGCATTGGATCATTATTCAAGTGTTATTTAATCAATTTATATGTTGTATAGAAAATCCTGTGATCCTTTAGAAATCTAAGTGTACCTTTTAAAGCATTCATGTTTTATTTTCCTTATTTTCATAAAATTTCCCTTTACTCCATTTTCTTCTTTAAAGATTTTCCTTTTTCATCTCTTTCTCTTTGCTATTTTTCTCCTTGTCTGAGTTAAAAAAATTAACTCTAGTATTAAATATAATGAAAAAGTCCGTGACACTTAATTGAATTTTTTGCTATTTTCAAGTTGAAAGATATATTTTTAAAAAAATATTTTTATTGAAATTCAACTTTTTTATAAATGAGTTTATAAATATGGAAAATTCCATTGTATCTTGATCATTTATTCTTTCTTTTTTTTTCCCCTCTATTTTTTCTTGCTCCTTTCTCTCCTATTTTTACCCTGCTTTCCTTCTTTTTTGTTCTCTTTTCGGGATAGATTTAGGTGTCATCTTTCTCTAGTAGTGAAACAAAAAAAGAAGAAAGAAAGAAAGAAAAGAAATAAATAATTGAGTCCCATTAAAAAATTCATGAACCACAGAATTGAAATGAGTTCTATCATATTGGAAAAACACTGTCTTCTTTTCTCTCTCTATCCCAAACATTACAAAAATAAATCCAAAACGGATATAGAAGTATTCTTAGGTTCTTGTGTGAAACTGAGAGTTCAGTTTATAAAAGTAACATGTTTATCATTCTAGCAATGTGCCGCAATACTAAAACACCATCTTATTGTACACACATTTAACAAACCTTACTGAGTATCACTTCTGAACTAAGTTCCGTACAGTGAGGAATATATTCAAAGGTGAAAATGACTTTATGTATACAAGTTGCTCTAATATAGTGGTTCTCAGGAAGGGGTGATGTTGTTCCCCAGAGGACATTTGGCAGCATCTGGAGAGATTTGGTTGTCACACCTGGGAGTGGTGGTCAGTTATTGGCATCTAGTGGGTAGAGGTCAGGGATGCTGCTAAACATCCTATAGTGCATAGGACAGCCCCGGACAATAAGAAATTATCTGGCTCCAAATGGCAATAGTGCTGAGGTTGGGACACCCTGCTCTAATATAGCTGATAAGTGGGAAGTAATAAAAAATAGGTCATGTTAGAAAAGAGGAAATTTGGGCTTAAGGAGATAGAAGAGGCAAAGAGGTGAGTGAGTAGATTGAGTCAGGAGGAAGTAGAAGAGGAAAGGTGTTCTGGATGCAGAAACTGTCCAGGAAAGGATAGTTAGCACTCATTTTAAAATTCCAATATGACAAGCATGCCCAAAGTGTATTTTTATCAGGAAAAAATGTTTATTTTGATTTTAAAACAAAATGCCACATCACTACCTATTTTGATCAATAGATGTTGTTAAAAGTGCCTTAGCTTTCCCTGTGCTGTGAAAATATACAGAAATACTATGGTAGGTTTTGTATAACATTAGTAAATTTATTTTAATATTTGTAATAATTATCGCATATTCTTCTTCCAAAAGTTGTCTCAGTGTCTTAAATTGGATAGTTAGCTTGAAAAATTATACTTTTTTGTTTTTGTTTCTCAAGATTGTGTTACTTACAGTTTTAGAAACTAGTATATTTTTTTGCATCTTAATTACAATATCCATCTTCAAAAGAAGTTTCATAACAGCTATTTTATTATACCAAGGGCTTTTTGAATATTTTATGCAATAGCAGACAGTGAAAAATGTATAAAACTTTAACATATTAAGTAGAGGGGTATTTTTCCAATGGATAACACAATTTGAAATAAGACACAGAATGATTAATTGCTGAGCCATTTTGTGTTCCGTTTCCTTCTCTGATTTCTATTAAAGCTTGAGGAACCTGAATCACCAAAGCTTTACACAGAAAAGGGATATTTTATGTCTACGTAACAACTGTCTCATAAAGGAAAAAAAACATTTTATAGTTAATGACCACATGAATTAAAATATATGAGATGAAATCCTTTTATTTGATGATCTATCCTCTTTTTCACTTTTTATGAGTTTAACCTTTGAGTCCCTGCTTACTTGAAGTTTTGTAATATTTAAATCAGATCATTTTGATCATATTAATAACCTCTATCTTGCTGAAATGAAGTATAATATATTTTAATTTGAAATGGAAAGTAGGTAGCTACTAATTCCCATTTTGGAATCTATGAATATACTTTAGTACATTCATTGTGTTGTATTAATGTTATTTGGAGATTGGTCACTTTTATTTCTATTGGCCATTGTTATGATTTAAGTGGAAGAAATGTGTTATTTCTGACAATATCCAGAGTATAGGATGGAATGTTTGATTGCAAAATTTTATATCTAAGCACACTTTTATTCTCAGGACTAAAATGTGAAAATGTCTCAAGTATAGTCATTTGGGGCCATATTACCTAATAAAACGGTTAATTATCTCCAGTTATGTTCTTCAAACTATAGACAAATGCCCAGAAATGGAAAAGAAACTCTTATCTGAAATGGTTCACTGTGGAAAGGGTCTCTTATGAGAAATGTAGGAGACTTTAACATTAAAAATATTTAGTTGGCAGAAAAACTGGCATCAAAATAAAAATATGAGCTTTGGGGCCAAGGACCACAGCTGAAAATTCAAAGGGATAGCTACCTTTGGGAGAAAATGCTGAGAAACATCTTTGTGTTACATGGGGTAGTGATCTTAAAATCCACATGGCCATTTTCAACTTAATACTGATTTGAAAATAGAGAAGCATTTCAAACCAGAAATCTGGAATCCTATCCCACAGTTCTATATCATTGTCTGTTTCTTGAGGATCATTGGACTAGCTAGAACTACTTTCTAAGACAAAAGGTTAGCATTTCTCTAGAGTCATAAGTAGAAAAATGGAGAATTTGTGAAGTTTGGCTCTTCAAACATTGCAGTTGATATTCACTTCAAGAAGCTGGGTGAGGATCTTCAGTGCAGTCAAAAAGTTGTACACCGATAACCTTAATAGGAGAGGTGATGGAGTATGGTTCTGAATTTGTTGACTCTTTCCCCAAAGTAGAAATGGCAAGTGTTGGATAAGTTTACAGTAATGCTAAGCAAACATCTATTGTACACCAACCAAGTTGTCTACCTCTGTGCTATTCTTCCCAATAATCCTACAAGACCAGTAACATTATCCACATTTCTCAGATTAAGACACTGTGAGTAAAGATTTTAATCACAAATAGATTAAGAAATTTGCTAAAGTAGTTAGCCATGGAGATTAGTGGCAGAGAAGATGCCCTTCCCCCTACTTCATACTCATTTTCATCAGCAGAGAACTCAGTGTATTATTATTACTTCCCATAGCCCATGCTTTCTTCTCCCTAGTTTTGAATGATTAGATATACTTCCTCTCCCTTACTCTACATTATAGTATTGCAAAATCTCCTTTCTGTTCAGGAGATGATCTTTAAGCTCTGCTACTTTTGTTTTCACATCAGTACCAACCCCTACCCCCAAACTTCTAACTTCTTCCTTTGCTTCTCAATTTCTTCTCATTCTGGCTGCAGTTACTGGGCATGCTCAGTAGCCAGGAT
>VBSM01001044.1:1484445-1503482 GCA_008086735.1 Cheirogaleus medius | reverse complement strand
GAATTGTGCTGCCATGAACATACGGGTGCAGATGTCTTTATAATAGAATGACTTGAATATTAATTGGAGGGATTTAGATTGTAAAAATACAGTTTGGAAGAAAATGCATCCTGCTTTCAGGAAACTCTTTCTGGTATAGCCTGATTTCATTCCTCTGGAGTCTACTATGTTTGTGTGCATATAGGAGATTGCTGCTTTGGTCCTCCCCATCCTACTCTTCATCCTGTCCTATATCGGAAGTGTTCACTTTGTAACACTCCCCTAGGTCTATCATGGTTGCTAATTGATATTTCTCTCCTCTCACAATGTAAGCCCTGGGAGGACAGGCACTTGGCTTATCCATGCTTGGAATCTAAGTGCTTAGCACAGTGTTGGGTACAAAGCAGGTGTTTAGTGAGTTTTAGAACAAATAATGCTATTAAATTAGATGGAGAAAATTTAAAATTGTGTGATATAACAGTTCTTATATTTGAATTTATGTGATTACAAACCCATATTGAAAGCAACTATACTCAGGACCCTGTGCTAGACATGGTGGAGCATTCAAACTGTGTATATGTATGAATGTGTGTGTATCTTCGGGGGAGGGTGCTTAAAATTTTATGGCTGATGCTATTCGTTAATTATCATACAAGATAATAAGATACTAAGTACCACTGTAGAACTATAAAGGAGTATATAAAGTTAGATGGAGAGAATAAGATTATTTTTTATCAAACTCTTGAAATCATGATATTTTATTCACTCTATTACATGAAACTCAATAGGTGACCAGGAAAAAATTAAGTATGCTTCTGTGTGCAGTTTAGATCACTGAAAGATTCATTTATCCTTTCATTTGACTCATTTGTGGAAGCATTTACCATGTGCGCCATGCTTTGTGCTAGGCAAACTATGACAAAAGGCTGTGCTGAGTATCTTTCATTTGCCCTTCCTAATATACCCTACTCTCTCCCCAGAAGGCTGAGCTGTACTGATCACTATGGACACTCTTACTCTGTTTCCCATTTAGTTCAGACAGTAGGGAACCCCTCAGAAGATTCATGAGAAGACAGGCTCCCTCTGGGCATGGTCCCCTCAGGCTGGCTTTGTCCTCTTACTCTAAGTCTCTTGACATTGTCTCTTCTAGAGAACTCTCCTTCCAGGTTCCTGTACTACTTTCACCCCTCATGCCTTATGAACTAGAGGTGTTAGTAATTCCAGTATCCCTTGCAGTTTCCCTAGATCTCCACCTAAACCTTTGTAAACAGTCTCTTTCCTAAACCATCCTAAAATTACTCTACTTTGAGTTTCCATCTGTTTGCTATTTATTAATACCCTGACTGATAATGAAGACAAATGTTTATGGTTTTGCTAGGTTTCCTCCCATGTCAACTCTTTCATTTGGGTCAAAGATTAACATGTTCAAATAAGCAGGTCAGGCATCAGAATAATGCTCTTTGGAGTGAGGAAAAGCATTAAATTTTAATGAGTCCGTTTTCCAGAATGAACCAAAGAGCTTTCCACAGAAATATTTCCATTATACTCCAGACAGGTCATCAAAATCCCAGATCCCACTTTCTCATAGTACAGTTTATCCTATCCAGCATTTTATCTTTCCTGGAAATCTGAAATCAGATTAAGACAACTAGAATCACTGGTAAAATAATTTGTAAAATTTAAGAGTTCTCACAACATAATGGTAGAATAAGGTGTTTGTTGTATGTCGTGCAATGGGGAAATTGCCATTTTTAGTGCCCAAGTAGACTAAATATACATATTTTTAGCTTAGAACAAGTATACTGCCATTTTTTCTTCATTTTTTGGCATGAATACTTGAAAGAATAGTTTTTTAACACTACCTATATTAAATCTACAACTCTATATGTATGTGTGTGTTTGTGTGATGCATTTTTTCATTTCTCTGTTGGATGATAGTCATATCCCATTCCAAGGTTATGCTAAATATTAGCGGCTTCAGAATTTCTGTTTTAACTTAACATGTTCCTTGTTACTTGCTTCTCAAAGGCTAGGACTGGTTTAAATAATTATGAAAGTGAATGTGTATATATTTTTTCAAAATAAACAAAAACACTGTACATGTAAAGATCTAACTAATAACCACTCACCCTTGCAGTTTACTACCATTTATAAGTGCTTCACATGCTTTTTTCTCATGTAATCCTCAGAACAACCCTGCAAAGTCAAACAGAGATCTTCAGATTATTGGTCTAATATTCCACATTGCTTCTGGGTGCCCTTTTGAGACAATTGTCTCACCCAAGAGCAATTGATGCCATTGAAGTGATTTGGGCAAGAGTACAGTGTAGGAAATAGACCAAAGGGAGATAGGACAGAGCAGGCAGACAAGCTGGAGTCTCTAGCAAAAATCCAGGTGAGTGATGGTGTGGGGCTTGGGTGACAGCAATAGCGATGGAAAGATATGGGCAGACTCAAGAGGTAGTTCAGCAGTAGAATAGGTGAAGGTTAGTGAAGCAAATCTTGTTAAATTAATAAAGATTAGGATATAAAATTTCTTTTACAGAATTCCAAAGTAAAGCAACAGTTACTTCTGTATGGCTTCATTATAGTGGATTTTTTTTCCTGCCTGCTTATAATTTCCTATACTTTCAAATTATCCCAAAATATCTTGGTATTTCTTTTTGAATCACAGTTTTCCTTTGAAAAAGAAATATAAAGAACATACTTCCCTATGCAAAGTAAAGTAATCAATTACCAGGGTGTAATTAATTTAAAGTGGTAGATTTTGAAGTCTTCCAGGGCCTTGGATTTAAATCTGTTGGCTGAAATAAAACCGCCCAATTAAAGTTTCTCTTTGGGAGTCAAAAGACTTCAAAATTGCTCTGTGGGTAGAACAATTGTCTGGAGTGGGAGCCACATATTATATCTATGCACATATAGATATTACATATGTATATTTAATAACTTACAAACCTTATTCATGAAGAAATTTATCAGTTGTTACATAATACACTGATAATTAAATGCTGAGTTAATGAGAAAGCAGCTGTTTTCAAAATTCTGTAATACTTTCTTGTTATGGGTAACTGTAATACTCTTCAATATGTTAATTTTTTAAGTCTGATTAGAAAGTAAAACATGTTGGAATCAGTTGTTTGGAAATCTTATAAAAATGCTGACATATCAGAAAAACATTCTTAAAATCACTGAGTCAAGAAAGCAAAATGTAATACAATTTCTCTGCACCCACTGAACCATCATGCCTGGTTTTGTTCCCTGAGAACAGGTTTCGGAATCAATGGGGTTATTAGAATTGAAAACTGCAGATTATTGCCTCCCAACCTGCATATGCCCTTCACAACAGATTTCCTAGAGAAGACGTGGGGTTTCTCCTTCAGTTATCCTTTGGCACTAGGAGTTAAGCTGTGTTTAGTTTATCTTAGAAAAAGGAATATGAACTGTGTTAAGTGGTATGTAAATAGTAAACTTTAATCTTTAAAGGTTGAGAGGCAAGTTTGTATAAACCTCTGGCATAAAAGTCTCTGCTTAGTTACGGAGGAGAGTCAAAAAATAGGTGTATTGTTTAAAACAGGTGAATGGGAGCCATGCAGGTACACTGCCTGGTTATAAGACCTTGGGATAAGTCATTTATTCTCCCTAAGGCTCAATTTTCCCATCTACAAAATGGGAAGAATAGCCTAATAATTCCTACTCTGTTGGGCTGCTGGGAGGACAAGTGGTACCACCTGTGAAGCACTTTGCATACTGCAATCTCTCAATAAATGCTTGTTCTTATTACATTATTACTATTATTAAATATACTCTTTCTAAAAAGCACTCTTCTTCTACAAAACAGTAAAAAAGAGGGACCCCCCTCAGGATGCAGCTCCCAAAGCCAGGAAGCCAGTAACAGCGTGCTCCCCTGTGAGCTATACCTCCCCATTCCCGAGAGGCTCTAAGAGAAACTGAGAAACCTATGACACCTGACTGAGTCACACCTGCAGTTTGTACGAACCCCTTCTCCATACACTCCACAGTTGTCAAATAATCATATATGTATTGAACCCCTGCTGTGTACAAAGCACTATATGGGGTATGAGACCCCAGGAACAAATTCTCTCCTCCATGGAGCTTATGATAGAGCTAAAACAACTAACTATATGAAGAGAAAAAAGAATCATACTAGGTAGCTTTTGCTAGATGCCAGGTGAATCTAAAGGTAAAGTGATAAAGGCTTTCAGAGGAAGGAGAGATTACTGTGGGCAGGAGGGTTGAAAGGCTTCAGGGACGAGGTGTGGCTCAAAGTGGGCTTTCAAGGATGCACTGGGGTTCAAGTAAGGCGAGAAGAGGGAGGCATGTCAGCAGGAACAGAGGTCACTTTGCCAAGAACACCCGTAAGGGTGGAGTAGAGAAGTGTTCTCAAGATGTGGTCCCAGAAACAGCAACCTGGGGTCACTTGGTGCATCGTTCTGCTTGGGCTGACATGATAAAATACCACAGACTGGGTGGCTTCAACACAGAAATATGTTTTCTCAGAATTCTGAAAGCTAGGAAGTCCAAGGTCAACATGCTGACTGATTTGGTTTCTGGTAAGAACTCTCTTCCTGGCTTGCAGACACCTTCCTTCTTGCTGTGTCTTCACACGGCTGAGAGAGAGAGAGAGAGATCGCAAGCTCTCTGTATCTCTTCTTGTGAGGACACTAACTCTATCAGGCCAGGGCCCACCCTGTGATGTCACTTAACCTTAATTACATCCCTAGAGGCCCTATCTCCAAATGCAGCCACACTGGGGTTAAGGCTTCAACATGTGAATTGGGGGGAACACAAACTTCTGTCCACAACAACTGGGAACTTTTTAGAAATGCAGAGCCTGACCCTCGAGCCTGACCCCAAAACTACTGACTCAGAAACTTTAAGAATGGGGCTCACAATTCTGTATTTTAATCAGCCTTCTGAGTGCGTGAGTTTGACAACCACCAGAGTCAGTAGCAGGGGGAATAAATAGAGGCAGGTGAAAGAAGTAGATTGTCATGAGAACTTGGAGTGTCAGGCTCAGGAAGGTGGAGATTGGTCTTAGTCAGTGGGAGGCCCAGAAAGAGAGGAGGTCAAACAGGTTCTTGTAGAGGACTCATTATGCCATCTGTTTTTGAAAAGAGAGGGAGAGAGGAAGAGAAGGAAGGAGGACTTTTAGATAAGTTTTGCAGTTTGAGTAGTAACAGCAGAATGGACTAGAAGGGACAACTATGGGAAATACCATGAAGGAAAGATCTACAAGTCATTGCAAGGCAAAGCAAGCAAAGGAGAAATAATGGTCAACTTAAGTCATTTATAGATCTGTACAACCTACCACTGACCAAACTGTGGTTGCTTAGGTGGGGAGTTGTTTTGAGGCACATTATAAACTCAGTTTTATTTCTTTCTGTCATGGTTAATAGCATGATATTTAGGTGACTGTGTCCACTGAGCAAATGAGGGATATAGTTACACACAGTGAGGGAGGATGAGCAAAGTCACCAAATAAGGAAAAGAGGGGCCCGGAAAGAGTGAAGATGGGGGCAGGCCATTTAAACACTTTGCTGGCTGATGCCGCGAAAGGTCTCTTACTGAGTCTGAGCCCTGCAGAAGGGAGGGACAGGTTTGCAGCTCATTGCCAGTTCTCTGGGTAAATCATTGTGCCTGTGAATTACAATAGCCACTACTATTAACCTGACCCATTGTTAAACAGGGTAATGACCTTCAGTAGCACCTAAAAGACTTAGAGATATTAGCCATTTATAAGTAATGTGTTATCTCATTTAAGGTTTCTGTAACAGTAAACTGGTGGTTCTCTAACATTAGTGCCATCAAAATCCCCTGGACTGTGTGTTGGAATACAGATTGCTGGACCCCACCCTTAGAGTTTCCAATTCAGTAGGTTTGGGTGGGGTCTGAACATTTGCATTATAACAAGTCCCAGGTGCCTCTGATGCTGCTGGTTCTGGAACCACAATTTGAGAACAATTGTTAACCTTTACACTGAGCCATGCCTATGAGGGCCACGTGTAGGTAATTGGGGATAACTTGGCTGAAAACTATAATCGCAGGCATTTTTTTTTAGCAATGTGTTTACAGACTAAAACCTCTAGATAAAAGGAGCAATGGAAACCACAACAGGAAAATATGGCGTCCATTAAAAAATGTTCTTATCTAAATAAAACCAAGTGTTTTACAGCCTCGAAAGAAGATCCTCATGTAGACAGCACTAAAAACAAACAACAAAAAGTGAAATGACAATAAAGGAAGGCCTTTATGAAAGGAAAAACAAACACACTTTCATGCTTGCCAAAGACGAGGTTCAGACCCGCCTATTTTCCCCACTTTCTTCTCAGATCTTAGCTTTCATGCAAAATGACATTGCCTTTTCACATATAATGTAAGAACCCAGAAACTTGACTCCCTCCTGTTAGCTCAGACTGAAGGGGTTATTTTCGATGATTTTCAGTTCCGTTTTTGTTCATGTACGATATTATGTAAACAACTTAAGAGCTAGGTTTTGTGGGAATTTGCGATATATAGTTGTTGCCTCAGCATCCATTTCTAGGCCTGACATAGCTGTGTGAAACCCAGTCTTACCCTATCACCTTTCGTCTGATTAAATCCTTTCCTCTCCATGCGTTCGTTTGTAATATTTGTTCCTCACCCCTACTAACTCAAGACACGTCCCACAGCTACTGACCATGATAAAACCTAATGGTCAACACCAGTCCTGTAAATGAGTTCCCCCTGCCCACGTGTTTTCTCTAAACTAATCAATCCAACCCTGCCCCAAAGCCCGAGGGACCACGGCCTCCATAAGGCCTCCATAAGGCCCAGTCCCACAGGCCCTCCCTCCGCTCTCTTGCTCCTGCCACCTCCAGACGTTCTCCCGTCGGCGTGCCTAACCTCTCTGGGATCTGTAAGTCATAAATGTCTTCCATTTCACGCATTTTTGGGTTAATATTCTCGTTGTACCTCACTGGACCGTACACTCCAGAAGCTAACTTTCCCCTGTTCAGGGCTCTCCTAGAGAGTGGCCGGCTGAAGGCCACTCTCCACGGAGAGATTTCAAGACCAAATTAGAAAGAAACCTAAAAATACAGACCACAACAGAAAGCTTCGTTATTTACTTAAAATATATGTTTATACTGTAAAACATGTTTATTGTAGGCTTAGAACCCACTAGGCCCATTCTAGCTGTAAATTGCCTTGCTATCTTGTAGCATGCAGTTATGCCCCGTTTCATTTTATTTTCCACTTGAAGTCATTTCATTCCCTTCACTTGTAAACACCTTGAACTGAAAAAGTAAGGTAATTTGATAGTGCATTCCCCTTAGCAATCATAACCCCCAATGCAGAACAAATTAAATAGAGCAAAACTATAAACACTGTGTCCTACATCATTAAAGAAAGGAAAGAAAATGGTGCTGAAAGGCAGAAAAGCCACAATGAAGAAATTCAAGAGTAGAAAGATAAACTGGAAAGGAAGAAAGTCAGTTTTCCTTTTCTCTTGGTGTCATCCAATTTGGGAATCAGCTGGTAAATGTTACAGTCTGTATATATGGTGAGGTTTGTGAGTAGTAGGCAAACATTATGGGGCAAATGTTCATTATACAAAGCACACCTGTGATGTTTTACTGGGTCCTGTCAGGGACCCTAAAGGGAGCAAGAAACATTTTCAGATGAAGAGACTGGGCTTCAGGGTGAGATGGGGTTAGATTGGGTGACTTTTGACAGTCACATAAGTAATAAGTGGTGGAATTGAATTTAAATTCGTCCAACTATAAGCACAGGGCATTTTCCAATAATCGGCCTGTGAACCAAAGAAATTGAACTTTTCCAAACATTTACAGTGATGCTATGGCCATCTAAGTAAAACCAGTTTGGGTCTTTAGTTTTTATTCTTCATCAGCGTATCGTTGGTTATATGATACAAGTAGCAGAATTAAGATGTAATAACGTCTAATAGACCCTCTAGTTATTGGTGTGGACACACTAGTAACAGAGATGGGGAACTATAGATATTTAACAGATTTATTGCCTAATATTTGTCTTAGGACTGGGAAGTTTTGGAAATATAATTAAAAACAAAGTCTCCTCCCAACCCAAAAAACTCCTCCACAAAGATAGAAAAGAGAGAGAAGTTGTATTAACTAAAAGTTAAACCAGGGTGGATGTGGGTCACAAGAAATCTGCTGAGAGTTTGCAAAGAGAAAAGAAGTCTCACCCTTTTATGTAGCCAAGAAGGTATAACCCATTACATACATATTGAGATAAACAATAACTTGTCCTCAAGTAAGAGAACTTGACAACACCATTTGTGACGCACACAGTTCACCCTAAATTCCCACAGTAATTGGGCAACCATCCATGTTAGATAACTGGCTTTAACCAAAGGAAAGATAAATTTCTCCTATGTTTATAAAAGGAGGTAGTTTTACAACTTGGAGCAAGACACCTGCTGAAGTATCCTCCTACCCTCCTAAAGAAACCAGGAAATAGGAGTGTTGTCTCTCTTACTACATTTCAAAGAGATGGTTCCCATGTACTTGAGAAAGATATTTTTGGGTCGTAAAACTAACTAGCAAGAGACTCATTTAGCTTTTAAAGATATATACATTTCAAAAAGAGAAAACTTACCAGTTTTCTAAAGCAAATGCTCTAAGAAAGGGGAGGAGTTTCTTCCTTTATTTTCAACAGGGATACTGTATGAATCATACAGTCATTATAGGCTGCCATAACAAAATACTATAGACTGGGTAGGTTAAACAGCCGATATTAATTTTTTCACAAGTTCTGGAGGCTGCAAGTCCAAGATCAAGATTCCAGCAAGGTTAGTTTATGGTGACACCCCTCTTCCTGGCTTGCAGACAGCTACCTTTACACTCCTCACATGGCCTTTACTCTGTGCACAGGGAGAGAGAAAGATCAGTGATGTCTCTTCCTCTTTTTTAATTTTTAAATTGAAAAATAATAATTGTATATATTTATGGAATACATAGTGATGTTTTCATACATATAATATATCAAATCAGGGTAATAAGCATATCCATCATCTCAAATATTAATCATTTGTGTTGGAACATTTAATACCCTACTTCTAGCTATTTGAAGCTATTTGAAACTATATATTGTTAACTATAGTCATCCTAGAGTGGTATAGAACACTAGAACTTATTCCTCCTCTCTAGCTGTAATTTTATATCCTTAAACAAATCTCTATCCCTGCCTTCCCCCTACCCATCCCAGTCTCTAGTATCTTCTGTTCTACTTTTTACTTCTATGAGATCAACATTTTTTAGCTTCCACATATGACTGAGAATATGTAATATTTAACTTTCTCTTCCTGGCTCATTTTACTTAACATAGTGTCCTCCAATTCTATCCATGTTGCCACAAATGACAGGGTTTCACTGTGTATGTATACGATGATTTCTTTTTATCCCTTCTGTTGCTGGACATGTAGGTTGTTGATTCCATATATTGGCTATTGTGGATAGTGCTGCAGTAAATGTGGGGGTGTGAGTATCCCTCTAATATACTGGTTTTCTTTCCTTTCGATAAATGCCCAGGAATGGAATTGCTGGATCATATGGTAGGTTTATTATTTTTTTCAGGAACCTTCATAGTTTTCTCCATAGTGGCTGTACTAGTTTACATTCCCACAGTGTGTGAGTTCCTTTTTGGCTGCTTCCTGGACAATATTTGTTATTTTTGTCTTTTTGATGATAGCTATTCCAACTGGGGTGAGATGATAGCTCATTGTGGTTTCATTTGCATTTCCTTGATGATTAGCGATGTTAGTTTTATCAGAGTAGGGCCCCACCCTTGTGACCTCATTTAACCTTAGTCAGTTGACCAGGGAGTTAAATTGAGTGTTCCTGAGGATTTGGGAAGTGAGGAACTGGAAAGTTGAATATATGAAAGCAGAACCACCTCGATATAGTCATTGATATAACTAAACTGTACAGATTAAGGCCAATGATAATTTACCAGCATCCCACTTATTCACTCAACATTTAATCACTCATAGATTCATTTTATATCCCAATATGGCTAGAAGCTACCAAGATTTTGTTTCGTTCCAGCAATCGTTTACTACCATTACAGATTTTATGAAACTATTGATTTGGGGTTCAAACTTAGATTTCAATTTCAGACTGTCAAGTTGATCTTACACAAATACCAATGAAATGAAATGACAGCAAATCAGATGACAGAATTCTCCTCCCACCAGGGCAATTAAAAAAAAACAAACCATGAAATATTTATAAACTTTGAAGCTTCCTATGTGGTCAGCCTATTATGAGAATCCTTCCCAGTTCTTAAAAACAATCACCAACTAATTCATACAGTATGATTCACTCAGGATGACTGTAAAATCAGTGTGGACAAAGTGTAGATTATACGATATGTTAAAAGAGTCTATGGTCTTATTACTTCCACATATAGAGAGTAAACTCACAACTAAGGAGTTTAGGGCTGGTCCTCAAGGCCTCTGTACCTCCCCTCTGCCTTTACTCAATTTGTAGGCATTTCTGGTAGGGTAAATTGGAGGGAGGTAAGTAAGGCCAGGTGATATGGGCCACCTCCATCCACCTTCCTATGCCCATCTTCCTATTCTCCACCCTGCAAAGCTCCTGCTATATACAAACAGCAAGCATCTTTTTATTTAAGTAAATAATAGACATCTTTATGTAAGATATTGACATATTCAATAAAATATTTGAAGAATCAAGTTGGATATGTTTTAATGACTAATTGAGTCCCGTTTGTTTAAGCAAAGATGATGATAATTCATTGTACGTTCTGTTACATGAAGTTTCAGAAGGAAAAAAGATTGGTTCTGGGTGCCTAAATTTAGTCTGAGGAAGATGGATTTGTGCTGTGTTCTGTATCAGACATAATCAGAAGGTTGGAGAGTCCTAAATAAGATAGCAGAGAATGGGCAGGACACCCTTCTCCTCCAGCATCTGGCATTCCACATCTACAACCGGCAGACCCTGCCAGTTGCATTGTGAACTTCTTTGTTTACCTAGACCTCTGCCTCACCTTGCTTCCCTTGTGCTTCATCAAATAGCCATAGAGCCCAGAGCTTTATCTGCTCAAATACAAGGGACATGCTGATATAGTATAAATTTATTTTTTCAATTAAATTCACCTTTCCTCTCAAATATGATCATATTAATTTCTTTGAATTCTGGCTCTGCTACTTATTAACTATGTAATGTTGGGTAAGTTATTTGGCTTCTCTATGCCTCAGTTCCCTCACATTTAAAAAGACAATAATAGTACCCCCTGAGTGTGGTTGGTGAGATTAAATAAACCAATATATGTGAAGCTTCTAGAACAATGCCTAGGGCATAATAAATGCTTTATAAGTAGATTCTTAATTATGAAGTTAGTGATATTTTGTTTTTTAAGTTATCTAAGGCAATTGTATTCGGCTCTTATTTTGCTGTGAAAACTGTATCGGCAATGCATTTCCTACCACTCATGCTAGGAGTGGTTTTAGAAATTAATTGCATAACATTTTCTCCAGAAATGAGTCAGAATTCTTGGACAGCTTCTATCTGTTTCCTTCTCCAGCTTATTTGGACAGACTCAAGTTTCCCATGAATCACACTTGATCTTGTATAGATATGCAGCCAAATGACATGTATTTTTTTTCTAGTCACTTAGGCTCTTAAATGATTACATGAAATAGTTACATTTCTTCAAAGCATATCAAATATATATGAAGATGACTTTTAAAACTTTCCATGAAAGAAATGTCTTCAATAGCAATTATAATTGTCACTTAGGACTTGATTTGAGTGTTTTAACTGAACTAAATGGTAATTTTGGTCAAACACCCAGTATGACTGAGTCTAGCTTCACTGGACGAGGTTTGAGTTACTTAATCCTAGAGTTCAAAACAGAAATATGTGTAAGTTCCACCTCAGAGGTTCAATTTATCAGAAAGTTGCATTTTTCATGGCATATAAATATGTTAATTCCAACTGCAGGCATTGTTTCCCACCAAAAGTGCTACATTTAAAAGAATCTTCCCTATAATCACATGCTAAACATGCCTCCCTGTGAATTTTAGGTAATCCCATGAGGAAGCTGACTACCAAGGCCAACCGATTTTGGTGTTTTCAATTTTGTGGCTTTTTTTTTTTTTAAATCTGTGAACTGGAATGTAAATAGAGTATGACCATGATGCATATTGAAATGACTTTAGGTTGCAGGCTATACACCTGCATCCACATGTGCACAACAATGACTCAAAAGACCAAATGCGAGCAGCCACCAGGTTCAAACATGGTCATGTTGTAAAGCATTGTACAGGCAGAAGTACTGGGAAGTCCAGTTCTCAAGAAAGTAAGAGCCACGGGCAGCAGCAGTGTACCAGAGGACTCCTACCAGCTGTGTTAGGAGATAACTTAGGGGATCCAACGTCCTCTGGTAGAAAGGAATCTCCGGGCCAGAGTTTCTGCACGTAGAAGGAGTTTATCTTATTTAGCCCATGGCTTGGGGTCCTCTGCTTATGAACCCTACAGATGTATCTGGGGAAAGACATATCTAAGAGGAGGGAAGATCATTAGGCATAAAAATCACCTCATTTCTAAGGCACTGCAGAAGGGGTGAGAAAGCCCCCACTATGTGAAATAAAATAATTACAATAAAGAAGTGGATTTCGATCTCTTCATGGACTGGTAACTTATGACACATACTAAGAATTTAAAATATTTGAGGAAATTAGTGAATGTATTAACACATGGTGTCAGAGATCCCAGATGGTTGCTAGCATTAATGATTGTAGGTGTTAGAAAAGCAAATACATGATATAGAATTTTTATTGACTATATAAAAATAGTATCGAGTCCAGCCAATAATACAAACCATTTTCCAATTATACCGACTTTTCATGGACCACAATAACGACTTTTTAAAAATTGAGGCATTGATGTATTTCAGGGATATAGACTTGGTCTTAATATTAAAAAAAAAATGCTAATCATTGGCGCTATCTAGTAAAAGAACAGATGCCTTTTTAGATGATGTCTCCATGATAGAAAATAGTCAAACTCTAAGACTGGTCGAAACTTTCTAGGAATATCGTAGTAAACACTCCGACAATGAGTAGAAGATTTTAACCTTTAAGATCCTTTTTAATTCTAAAATTCTACACTATTGCTTTGAGATTTTGGAAATTCAGAGGGAAACCTGTCTGTGTACAAGGAGAGTTTGATGCTTCCCAGAAGCATGTCCAGGCATGGCATGTATGATTTGGGGAGAGTTAAGTTCTGTTACATCAGACTGATGGAAACAGCCCTGGGAAATGCTCATTAAAGTTTTTCTAAAAGAATTTAATTTATACTTAGCTTGAACACTGTTAAGTTGTAAAAATTGAGTCCATTTTTATTGATTTGATATCACTTTTAGTAAATACTTCAAATTTTTTTTACTATTTTTAGAACAATTTGGCTGCTTCCATGTCAGACGATACTTTAAGCATAAAGATTCATCTCCTAATGTTGATGTAAAAACATTCATGCAGCATCTGTTATGTAGCAGACTCAGTAAATGTTAACTATATTGAGGCACAAATGCTCACATTTTTGAAGTAAGAGTTTGTTTTCCTTCAAAAATGATGGCAGGAGTATTTGTTGATTTCTGTACGTACCCCTGGTGCCTGATACTCAACAAATATTAAATGAAAAATCAGTAATTGTGCTATTGTAAGTAATACATAATAAATAGTAAAATAATACTCGTCACCATCCCACTTTTTTCTACTTGACTTCTTATAATAATACCTTACATTAATAACAGATTTTAGTTTATCAAATATCCATATTCATGATAATATTTGATCACAAAAACATAGATAAATACTGTCATTCCCATCTTATTGATGGCGAAAACAGAGGTTCAGAGAGGTTAAGTAACCACATCACTAGTGACTAGAATACAAATCCCTGCTTCAGGATTCCACGTCAGAATATTTTCTACTAAACTTGGGCATTTATGCCAGGTTCAGAGGTACAGATCAGATCAAGAAAGGAGAAAGTCTGAACAATTTCCTCTGCATTTATACCTTTCCCTTTTTTATTCCTATGACTTTGTATCTTCTATAAAACTGCAATGTAATCTACATCTCCTCAGTATCTCCTTGCAATCATTACCTTTTATGCTATTTGTAGATGAAAGAAAATGGTAAAAACCTTTTCTCGCATTCCAGTAAGACTATCCAGGTTTTCAAAACTAAGATTTTTTTAATGATATTCAATCATTATGGATCTAGGGCACTGGAAGAACCTCAAGAGAGCAATTGTTCCTACAGCAGTAAAATGTTCAAATTACCCAAAGCACATTGTTATCCACACTGTCTTTAGGAATCACCTTTAAGTAGCCTACTTCAGTGTTTAGTCACTCATACAGTGAAAAATTCTTCCTCACATCTAGATAGATTTTTCTCTGGGCGTGTGTTAAATCTATTTTATCAAGTGGTTCTGTCCCCTATGAAAATGAAAGATATATAGTAATTTTTTACTCTGTGTCTGTGTGTGTGTGTGTGTGTGTGTGTATTTCCATCCATATCCTTCTCATTTTTCTTTCTCTCCTGCCTCTTCTCAACCATTGCAAATAAACTTGGACAGAACAATACATATCTATGCTACTTAAGTTATAGATATTAGAAAGATTAACTTCTCTTGCTTTTAAAATTAAGTGTTTTGATTATTTTTGTTTTTAGGGAAGAAATTTCCTAGCTATAACTTCACAGGCATATGATTATTTATTAGCCTCTTCTACTAGGTGCTTTGGAATAAAGAGAATAATAGACACACTCCTACTCCAGAGTAGTTTATGATCTCACTCAGCAGGGCATAACCAGTGTGGACAGTTGGAGGGTCATTTCAAGATAGCACATATTTGTGTGAGAGCATGGCAGGCCCTAGACTGTTCTTAATTTCATTATAGTGAGGCGTCTCTAAATCCCAAAGGATACTCAGGGAACAATATGGAAAATGGGAATCTAGGGAGGACTCTTAATGGAGGCCTATGATTTAGGCAAGAAGGATTTTCTATGAATACACAATGATATCACCAAAGGCAGACGTAAGAATGAGCAGCCTGTGTTCAGTGGGGGAACAGTGCTAATGGGCTAGAAGTTCTAATTGGAGAACAAGGTGAGCTCAGGTAGATTAAATTAGATTATAGGCAGCCTTTTATATTCCTTTGTTCACATGATACTTTTGAATTGCTGAATGCACAATACATGAATACTGACTATATAATTAACTTTGGTGCCTTATTTTTCAGGTGTTTGATAAAAATTTCTGAATTATGGAACATTCCTCTCACCCAATCAGTGTCTGCTGTGTAGGTTTTTTGTTTTTCTTATACAAGGGAAGTATTTTTTTTTCTTTGAGGAAAAAAGAAAACCTCTTATACCTTTAGATAACTCCATAGATTGGTTGATCATTGATTGATTAATGGGACTAGTGTTAGATGTTTGTCATGGACCAAGCACTATTCTAGATGTTGATGATACAACATTGGATTCTTAAGCTCTCAGGTAATCTGTAGTCTAATGGGTTAAATTAGATGAGCATAAATTACTGCGTTCTTTTTTATAATTTTTTAGTTCCAGAGAACACTTGATATATCATACAATGAATACAAGTAAAATAAATCAAAAAAGCAACAAATATGTTTTTATGGCCTGTATGCCAGGAACTCTGCTGGTTGTTACACAGAATGCAGAGGGTAACAGCGTCTCTAAAATCAAGGAACAGATAAACTCCTGGGGCAATAGGCTACAAACAAGATTACTTAAAACGCAAGCCAGACCTACAAGAACATTGCAGGACAGTGCTATAGCTTAGAGGAGAGAGAGAACACTTGATGGCAGGAATGGACTGAGAAGACGCTGGTGGGGAGCAGGCACCTCACTTGGGTAGGATTGGAATAGTCACCAGCACTAAGACAGCCATAAAGTGTGGGCAGAGTGGTATAGAAATTGCCTCCTTTGCATCAGTGTCTTCTATAGACGGCTAATAAAAATAGACTGTCACTGCCTCCGTCAGCAGGAAAAACTATGAAAGCTTTGGTGATCAGAGTACAAGACTTGGCCTGCTCCTTACCAGCATGTCCTTTCACTTTGGGGACAAAGTGGCCAAATGGTCCAAACATAGATCTCTCTTCCCCTACCCTCCACCACAAAGGAATTTTGTCATTGCTGAATTTAGCAATGGGCAGAAGGAAATAAAAATCGTCGTCGGACCACCACCATTCAATTAAGACCCTGTTTCCCCTCTAAATGGAGAAGTGGAAGCAAGGAAAGGGAAGGAAATATAATGGGGATGAGAACCGGCTGGTCTCTACAATCTATTGCAGTGATTTCCAGTGTCCGGCACCCACTGCCCCCGTGGAGAAGAATGGGATTGACTTGTGCTCTCCCACTTCCTCTCCCTGTGATCACGGCCAGCTCGCCAGTCCCCTGCTCCCACCCTCCTTATTAGCCCCTTCATTGGTTTTTCCTGGCTTACAGTTTCTCCGGCTGCTGAAAAGAGATAAGCTCCCCATTGCCCACTAAGGACCAAGAAGCATTCAAAGAAAGCAAGTAGATGGTTTCCATGGGGCTTTGCCTCTTGGAGGTAGAGGGGATAACTGTATTTCTGAAATACCTTAATTACCACAATAGCTCATTAACCCACTAATAATAATAAACACAATTGTTTCCAGTTCTCTGAGAACAATTGACTAACATTTCACTGTGCTGAAAGTGACATAGGATTATAACAAGTTACAAGTAGAAAGAGAATCTTCACACACACCTGTGCCCCCCACAATCTTCCATATTTCCACAGAAGTGACACACAGAAATAGTCTGTAAGCGGCCACCACAGTTCTAGCATCAAGGAGGTAGAATATTTGCATGTTTTTATTTTGAGATTATTTTATCAATAGATCATATGCTTTTAAGTACTTTACTTTTTAATTGTAGGAAAAAAACAGCAAATTTAGAGTATTTTAATATTTTTATTTTAGATCTTATGTTTATCTTTTTTTAAAAACCTTGATTGTAAAATACAGCACAGAACAGAGAGCCACACAAAACAAATGTAAGGAACACCCTCAACCTCCCTCCGAAGGTAACCACTATCCTGACTTTCAGTGTAAGACCTTCTCTGCATTTTTTTTTATAGTTTTTAATACCCATGAGTGGATCATTAGACACTATCGTTTTCTCTTGTTCATTCTTAATTTTATGTCTTTTAAGTCACTTTAACTTACAGGTTCCTCCTCTATCTCTTTCTTTTCTTTATAATTTATCTTTTTAAGAACGTGAATTGCTTCATTGCAGAGTCATCAACTGCCTGGATTTTCCTGAGTGAGAACAGAGATAGCGTGCGAGTCAGCGTGTCCTTCTGTGTTCCCTCACGTTGGCCACTGGGAGTTTACAGGGCTCAGGTGCTCCTTTCCCTTTAGTCCTGGGTCTGTGCCTGTGCTTCTCTTCCACATAGACACCAACTGCACCGGGACCTCGTGGCTGTGGGTGGAGCCTCCTGCATTCTTAAATTTAGGGATTCAAGAAGCTACCTTGACACCTGTTCCATAGTAGATGTTTTCCATGGGTGTTGGGCTTCACTAAGTAGTTGTTCTGAATGTTTTTGTGTGGATTTAGAAGGATACAAAAATTAAGCTATCACATCTCAGCCACCTTTCTAGAATTCTCTTAAGTATGACTCTTTTATAAAATCATTGAATGCATTTTTGAAGGAATAGATTCTTGAATTTTTGATGAGAAAAATACTTGATATTCAGAAAATCACTTCCCTGGCAGCTTTTGAGGAACACATTTATTCTGTATATTGAGAGATGTTTATCTGGTTGTTTGTCATTCCACAATTAAATTGCTGCCAGAACCTTGTGTGTAGCACTGCATTCATTCTTAGATACAGAAAATCGCCTCTGTTGCTAATATTCCAGTGCAGATCTATAACCATGCCCACCTCCAAACCCATTCACGTATGGACAGCAAAGATGCGAAGAATTTCTGACGAGCTAGACCTTGTTGCAAGCTCACTCCTGAGCATGGCTCTTTTCTACTTGACTTTCTCAACAGCCTTTCCACTGTCTTTATTAACAAAATCTAAATGTTCATTCCCACTTTTTCATAGATCCTTTGATGTCCTCTGGCCATAGACGCTTGTCCCTAGGTTTCCAGGGCTATGATCTACATGTGATGCTTCAGCCTTGAGATTGTTGATCTGAGACCTAAACCCCTGCCTATCTCTTTATGAAACCCGCCTTTTCTTAATCCTACACTGGTACTGGCTGGCCCCCCTTGTCATCCATGTCTTGGCATCATCTATGTCATATTATATATAATGCGGCTTGCTTTTTTTCAATAACATAACACCTCGTGTCATCTAAAAATTTCTGAAAGTATGAATTAAAGTATGCATAATTTAACACCATTCAGATGAGCTAAAATATACTTATGTCTAACACCTGCAGGTTTTCGACTATTTTTCAATTAAGAAAAAGAACTAAAAGCTTGAAATTGCATTTATTCGTAAGCCAGAAAAAGTCACAGCTGCAGCACCTCTGAGTTTAGGTCCATATTTTCTTATAAGCACTTTATTTTGACTGGGGCAGTAGTACTTTTGGGAGATTGATGATATCTCTACCCTCAAGGGGTTTATTTTCCTGGAGGACTTCGTAATTCTCCAGGAGAAGCTCCAGTGCTAAATATTGATTGCAGAAAATAAGAGGCCACTCCTATGAGATCAGACTCTCCTCTCCTCATACCTAAAGTCGGCAATTCCTCCTAAGACCACACTATTTCTGGCAGGATAATATTTCCACTCAATACCTTCCAGTACCAGCACAGAGCAGTACCATGCCAGCAATGTTCTGAAGGCCTTTTAATTGTTCAGATGTTATTCTGAGAGGCCGGTGGAAGAGGAATGCCACTATAATAGAATGAGAAAAATCAAACAATGGAGTCTCCCCTCCATGCTTTAAAAAAAAAAGCTAAAACCTAATGAATGATCTGGACC
>VBSM01001044.1:1468967-1481687 GCA_008086735.1 Cheirogaleus medius | reverse complement strand
TTTTTTTTTTTTTTGCTGCAATAAAGTCTTTGATATTAAATGAGCTCTTAGCCATACGTTCTGATCCTTGGACGTACTGCTGATAATGGTGGTCATCTCTTGGATCTGATTGCATTGTTATCTGTAACAGCTGATCTCTTTTTATTCTTTTAAATACGTCTTTTTACTGCTGCTTCTTGAGTATTCTGCTGGGTGAGCATTCTCAATTGATTACTGGAAGGAAGTCAGTTCTGTCTTCTGTCACTCAGGTACCGATTATCAGATCACTATGGACACCGCTCTATCTTCCCATCGATGCACATTACCAATTTTCCTCTTGACACTGTTGAATTACTCACACGCTGAATTCAGCAATTTGTTCGTGATATCTGCTGGGCAGGGTAGAAAACATCCTGGTCAAAATGACTGAGCCCCATCAGTGAAGTGTGTATTCTCCAGATAGGAAGGTTTTAAATCAGTGAAATGAACTTGTCATTTATGTTTTCTTGCTCTGATTTGCTAGTTCTTTATTGTATAATTAAACATTTTAATTAACAAGTGGTATTGTTCATTGAAAACAACTCAGATAATATGAACGTATATGTTGGAAAAGCTAATACTCAGCCAACTCGATCTCTGCGTTTTTATGTTTGTTCTCCCAGACTTCCAATCATACACGTATAAAACTTATAATCTTTCCTTCCCTACAAAATTGGGTAATGTGTATACTCTTATGTTATTTGATTTTTTAATACACATCTCTTCATTTCTTACACACTATAGATTTCCTCTACTCTTAATGTCGATTCATAGTATTACATAGGATATATGATTATACTCACTTTATATTTTACTACTTATAAACATATAGGTTGTCTCTAATTTTTTAACCATTATAAAAATGTTAATCGTAAGTCTTTGTGTATTTGTGCAAGTATTTCTGTAAGAAGTTTATAGAAAAGAAATTGCTATAAAAGGGGATGAATAGTTTACCATTTTAACAAACAACTGCCACGATAATAATAGCTAATATTTATGAAGGACTTTATATATGCCAGGTATTTTTGTAAATTTTCTATAGGTGATAACTAATTTAATCTTTTTAATCTTTACAACAATTTAATGAGGCAGGTACTATTATCATTCCTATTTACAGATGAGGAATTGAAGCACAGAGAGATTCAGTAACTTGCCCAAGGTTGTGGTGGGCCGTGGATTAAAACCCAGGCAGTATGGCTCAGAGATTGATCTCTTACTTTCTAAACACACTGCTTCATGATTAGAATACATGTCCGAAAACAGCATTTCAATTAACATTTTTTTGTTTTTGTACCAATCATCCCCCCAATTGGCCAATAGTAATTACTATTAAAACATTTAAAGTATACCTTTTACAATTCAACATTGAAATTATTTTAATCTTGGTATAATTTCATAATGTGATAGGTTTGATTTGTAGGAAAACACAGGAATACACAAGAAGGTGAAATATTAAGTGCCAAAATGGGTGGTTGGATAAGAACCAGAGTAGTAGTGAATAATGTAGTTTGGAATTTCTGGGAGAGCTATGGAGAGATGCCAGAGCTTGGAGGTAGCGTAGTATTTGAGTATGTGAAAGGAAGATTTGTAATAAGGGAGTGTTGAGTGTGGTAAGAGATAAATTTAGTTATAATTGAGGGAGGGGGTAATTTCTAAAGCCTAGAATTAAGAAGCCTGGAATTTCCCTTCAAATCAGCAGGGTCCCTTGGTTTTAGGTGGAGAAAAGTTAACAGGATCTAGAAGCAAAGCACACATCTTTAAAAAAAAAAAAAAAAAAAGAGAGAGAGAGAGGGAAGATAACAGGATGGAATTTGTATCTTAGGAAACTTAGTTTTGCTGTATTATATAGAATATAACTGAAGTAGTTGAAAGCAAAGTCACCTCTTGGAAAGTGACATAGATATCTAGATGAATATAGAAGTAGAGATTGAATCAAGCTGTTGTAAAACAACTATTAAAAATACTTAGTTATTGGTTAGGATCAGCAAATAGAAACAGAAGATAAATTCCATGGGGTTTCCAATGATTTGAGCTTGGCTACTAGTGGAAATGGAAGTTGAGAATTGGAAATATTTTGAGAACATGAAAGTGAACTTTTAGATTTGATGAGGTTACGCTAAGAGGAAGACATCAAGCAAGGACATGCATTAGACAATTAATAGAATTCAATTGAGAGATCAGGTTGAGACTAGAAATATAAATTTTAAAAAAATTAATAAAAGATGAAAGTTGAAACTATAAAAAAAAGAATGTATAGAGAAAGGAGAGTAGAGAGCCAACAACTGAAATTGGTGGATGCACATAACAAAAAGCTAAAAGAAGAAAATGGAGGCTACAAAGATGGAAGGAGGAATGCAGAGGAGAGATGATGAGAAAGTAAAGTAGGCAGTAAAAGCAGCCTAGGAAGGAAGGTCTGCAAGAAAGTAACAATGTCAAGGCCAAGGACACAGCAAATAATTAGAAAAATATACATATAGTTAAAAAAGAAATAACTGGAAACTCCCAATTTTCAGCAGGATTATGCTACAAAATGAGAAGAGATGAAAAAACAAAAAACTAAATGTAAGTAAGTGACCATATAGGGACAGTACACTCAAGAAATTTCATGACTAAATATGAAAAATAAGATAACATGTAAAGTCAAAAGATCAATGCATAGGTTGAGTTTTTAAAATATTGCTGAATTAGTTTCTGAAGGAATTTTTAAGAATTCAGAAGAATGCAGCTATTTTTAAACTCTTTATCAGAACCTTCTGGAAAAGTATATAAACATGTTGGTTCAAACCTCTATACTTATTAGTTATAAATCTCTATTTCTTGGTAACTCTTATGTTTTAGCTAATATTAAATCAAGTTCTTTTGACACAAGTTTTAAAATGTTTTGACTACATTTATTTTCTTTTCTAAAGATAACATACATATTAGAAAACAATAGGAAATAAAGTATAACAGAAAAAAGTTACAAAAATTAAGCTTTTAGTATATTTTCTTAAGTATTTAAGTAGTGCAGAAGCTTTATATACAATGATATATACTTTTATATAAAATTATGACAAGTATTTCACATATCCTTTATTAAATATCATACTTTTGTTATATCCAATCACATGGATATTTCATTATTTATCTTCCAATTACAACATACTTAAGTTTCTCTTATTTTTCAATCAGAATTTTACATAACACTTAACATTTTTCCACATAAACTTTTTCTGTATCTAAAATTATATTTTGAATAGAATTTCATAAGTGGAATTACTGAACTCAAAGTTCTGAATATCTAGAAAGCATGTGGTACCCAAGTTGCTTTCCAACTGAGTTCCATTTCTGTCCTCATCAACAGTGGATTAGAATTGCAAATTTTTCCACAGAATCTCTAGCATTAGGTGATTGTATTATTTAAAATATCTAATGTGATAGGCAATACTAGGTATCTTATATCACTGTATACATATTAATTTGATTACAAAAGTTAAATATTTTCCACATTAACTAGTCACATTTCTTTTTGTGAATTGTTTGATATTTATTGTTCATGTTATTCATTTATTCATCAATCTGACATCTGAGACTTTATCAATTTATGTGACTTATTTATACATGAAGAGTAGTAACCTTCTGTACGTAACATTTGTTGCAAATATTTTCCCAGTTAACAAATTGTAAATCTTCCACAGGATGTCTGTTGACCTACAAATGTTTTCCATGTGTTTAAGTTTGTGACTTATTTCTTCGATTTCAAGTTCCAAGTTTTTTTACATACAGATATCAAATAATTCATCTGTCTTTTCTTCTTCATAGTTTTATTTTCAAGTTTAATTTTTCCATTCATCAGAATTTATTTTTGGTATATATGTGGTGAGGATGTAAATTAAACTTTTTCACCCTAAATAGTTACTAATTATCCTGGAACATTTTGTCCAATAATCCTGCCTCATTTTACTGGTGAATCATTTTTCATTAATATTTAAAATATATTGAAATTCTGTACAATATCTTCTAGAATTTTTATAATTATGTGCCTTACATTTAAATATTTTATCCATCTTGAATATTCTACATGGCAAGAGATAAGGGTTCTGTTTCATTCTTCTGCATGTGCCTATTCAGCTTTCCAGCACTATTTATTGTATAGGGCTTCTTTGCCCCATTGTATGTGGTTGTCTGTTTTGTTGAAGATCAGTTGCTTGTAGGTGGATGGTTTTATATCTGGGTACTCTGTGCTGTTCCATTGGCCTATGTCTCTCCTTTTATACTATTACTAAGTTGTTTTGCTTACTATAGCCTTATAGTATAATTTGCAGTCAGGGTAATGTGATGCCTCCCAGATTTGTTCATTTTGCTTAAGATTGCTTGGGCTATTTGTGCTCTTTTTTGATTCCAAATGAAGCATGGAATTATTTTTTCTAGATCTGTGAAATATGACATTGGTATTTTGACAAGGATAGCATTGAATCTATAACTCACTTTGGACAGTATGGACAAATTAATGATGATTTTACCAATCCATGAGCATGGAATGCTTTTCCATTTGTTTGTATCATCTAGGATTTCTTTTATCAGTGTTTAGTATTAATAGTTCTCCATGTAGAGACCTTTTGCTTCCTTGGTTAAGTATATTCCCAGGTATTTTATTTTCTTTGAAGCTATTGTAAATGATACTAAGTCTTTGATTTGACTCTCAGCTTGACTAATATTAGTATATAGAAATGCTTCTGATTTGTGCACATTGATTTTGTAACCTGAGACTTTGCCGAATTTATTTATTGATTCCAGGAGTCTCTTGGTGTGGAGTCTTTGGGATTTTCTAGATATAAGATAATATCATCAGTGAAAAGCAATAGTTTGAACTCCTCTTTCCTGATTTGGATACCCTTTATTTCTTTCCTTTTTCTATTGCTCTGGCTAGGACTTCCAACACTATTAACATGTTGAATAGAAGTGGTGACAATGGGCACCCTCATCTTGTTCCAGTTCTTAGGAAGAATTCTTTCAACTTTTCCCCATTTAGTATGTTGGCTGTGGTTTTGTCATATTTGGATTTTATTATTTTAAGGTATGTTCCTTCTATACCTAGTTTGTTGAGGGTTTTTTATCATAAATGGTACTAGATTTTATCAGATGCTTTTTCTGTCTATTGAGATGATCATAATATTTTTGTTTTTAACTCTGTTTATGTGGTAAATCACATTTGTTGATTTGTAAATGTTGAGCCATCCTGGCATTGCTGGAATGAAACCCTCTTGAGCATGGTTAATTATCTTTTTGATGTGCTGTTAGAATTGGTTTGCTATATTTTGTTGAGGATTTTTACATCTATGTTCATGAGAGATATTATTCTGTAGTTTCCTCTTTCTGTTGTATCCTTTCCTGGCTTTGGTATCAGATTGATACTGGCTTCATAGAATGAGTAGGAAGGATTCTCTCCTTCTTCATGTTATGGAACAGTTTCAGTGGGATAGGTGCCAGTTCTTTGTAGGTCTGGTAGGTTTCAGCTGTGAATCTGTCTGGTCTAGACCTTTTTTATGAAGCTGGGGAGATTTTTTTTTTCTGCCTCAATCTCACTGCTTGTTATTGATCTATTTGGGATTTTTATTTCCTCTTGATTCAAGCTTGTGAGTTTGTGAGTTTCCAAAATTTTACCCATTTCTACCAGATTTTCTAATTTGCCTGCAAACTAGTTTTTCTTGTGTTTCTGTTGTTTTCTTGTTCTGTTCATATAGTAATCATGGATGATATCTTGTATTTCTGTGGTATAGTTGTAATGTCTCCTTTTTTAATTTCTGATTGAGCTAATTTGAGTTCTTTCCTATTTCTATTCTAGCTAGTGGTCTATTTTCTTTGCAAAATACAAACTTTGTGTTTCATTGATCTTACATACTGTTTTTTAATTCCCATTTCACTTAATTATACTCTGATCTTTATTTCTTCTACTAGCTTTGGGTTTGTGTGTTGTTTTTTTTTTACTACTTTTTCTAGTTCCTTGTGGTATGATGTTAGTTTGTTAATTTGTGATCTTTCTTTCTGATGTAGGCATTTAAGGCTATAAACATCCCCCTCTTAGCACTACTTTCTTTGTATCTCAGAGATTTAAGAAGCTTATGTCATCTTTATCATTCAATTTGAAAATCATTTCATTTCTATCATGATCTCATCATTGACCCAACATAGAGAATTATGTGAAGAAAATAGCATGAGAACTCCACTCCAATTAACTGCTGCTCCAGCTGTTTTAATAGCAAAAGTTTTCTTCAAAGGGACTAGAAGAGAGGTTGTTGACTAATTATTATACTGCTTTCCTTGTTTAATTCTTCATCAGATGTAATTTTCATGTTTTTCTCTCTCCTTTTATGAAACTTCACATAATGTCAACACCTCAGGTGAATTTTGGACTTATTTTTGCAGACTTTATAATTTTAAAACTTTCTTTCTGGGGTTATCTTTGTTCTCTGATTATTGATAGTGTCTTCTCATTCTATTTTAATGCCATGCTAATAATAAATAGAACTTGTACCGTAGCTAATCCCCACAACTCCAAACTCCTGAGACTTCTATAATGAAGGGATTGCTATGAGCATCTGAGCTACTACAAAGCAAATATTAGACCCCATAAGCATCTATTCAAATAATTGTTTTTACCTATTTGTATCAATTTCTCTGCGAATATGGTAACTTGCCTCTGTAACTGTAATAATACGAGAAATAATACTGTGTTGCAAAGGCCAGGCACAGATCAATATCCATTTGGATTGTAATTTTTTTATTGATATATAACAGAAGTACATATTTTCAGGGTACATGTAATAATTTAGTACATTCATAAAATTTGTGAAGATCAAATCAGGTAATTGGGATATCTATCACCTTAAATATTTCTTATCTTTATGTGAGAAATATTAGAATTATTCTCTTCTAGCTATTTTGAAACATATAATAGATTATCATATGCAATAGTCACCCTATGGATAAATGAAACACTAGCTATTATTTCTTCTATCAAAGTATATATTTGTACCCATAGTCAACCTCTCATCATTCTACCCCACCCCCAACCTTCCCAGCCTCTGGTAACTGCCAATCTACTCTCTCTCTTCAGGAGAGCCACATTTTCAGCTCCCACATGAGTGAGAACACGTGATTTTTGTCTTTTTATGCTCAGTTTATTTCACTTAACATAATGACCTACACATCCATCCATGTTGCTGCAAATGACAAGATTTTATTCTTTTTTATGGCTAAATAATGTGTGTGTGTATATATACCTCATTTTCGTTGCCCATTCATCCATTGATGGCACTTAGGTTGATTCCATGTTTTGGCTATTGTGAACAGTGAACATGGGAGTACAGATATCTCTTCAGTATGTTCATTTCCTTTCTTTTGGATATCTACACAGTAGTGGAATTTCTGGATAATATAGTAGTCCTTAGTTTTTTGAGGAACATCCATATGGTTTTCCATAGTGGCTCTACTAGTTTACATTCCCACCAACAGCGTACAAGGGTTCTCCTTTCTGTACGTCCTTGCCAGGACCTGATATTCCCTGTCTTTTTGATGTAAGTCATTTTAACTGGGGTGAGATAATATCTCACTGTAGTTTTGATTTGCATTCCTCTGATTACTGATGTTGAGCATTTTTTCATATACCTGTTGGATATTTGTATGTCTTATTTTTAGTAATGTCTATTCGGCTCATTCTCCCATTTTTTTATTTTTATAGATTTAGGGGGTACAAATAGTGTTTTTACATGGATATAGTACATAGTGGTAAAGTGTGGGCTTTTAGTGTAATCATCACCCAAATAGTGTACATTATACCCATTATGTAATTTTTTATCCCTCCCACTTTTCCAAGTCCCTAATTTATGTTGTTTCACTCTATGATCATGTATGCACATTATTTAGCTCCCACTTATAAGTGAGAAAATGTGTTATGTGACTTTCTGTGTATGAGTTACTTAAGATAATGGCTTCCAGTTCCATCCATGTAGCTGCAAAACACATGATTTCACTCTTTTTTAATGGGCATTAGCCCATTTTTAAATTGTATTTTTGGTTTTTTGGGTTTTTGACTAAGTTGTTTGAGCTCCCTATATCACCTGGTTATTCGTTTGCCAGATGGATAGTTTACAAACATTTGTTCTATTCTATGGGTTGTCTCCTTACTTTGTTGATTGTTTCCTTTGCTGTGCCAAAGCTTTTTAGCTTGACAAAATCTTATTTGTCTATTTTTTCTTTGGTTGCCTATGCTTTTGAGACCTTACACCAAAAATCTTTCTCAGACCAGTGTCCTGGGGCATTTGGCCAATGTTTTCTTTGAGTAATATCATAGTTTCAAGTCTTACATTTAAGTCTTTAATCCATTTTGATTTGATTTTTGTATATTGTGAGAGAGAGTTTTCCCAGAACCATTTATTGAAGAGACTGTCCTCTCTTCATTGTATATTCTTGGCGCCTTTGTTGAAAATGAGTTGACTGTAAATGTATAGAGTTACATATGGGTTCTATTCTGCTTCATTGGTCTATGTGTCTGTACCGTAGCCTATATCTGTCTTTTAGATCTATCAATGTTTGCTCTATATACCATGTTTCATTGAAAATAAGACCTACCCATAAAATAAGCCCTAGCAGGATTTCTAAGCATTTGCACCATATAAGCCATACCCAGAAAATAAGACCTAGTGATGGGCGTGGCTATGCAGCATATCTGCACAACCCATGCATTTCCTCTTGGAGCAGTAAAGAAGACTAGCAGCCCTTCTCATCTGCTCCATCGTGACAGCTACTATCCCAGAGGTGACCGGAAAGGTGCGGGCAGCCCCACCAACAAGGTCAGCTCCCCCTTTCAGGTCCCGGCCATCCTGTGTGTGCTGCAAGCTGAGGCTCTGGGGAAAATAACATATCCCCTGAAAATAAGCCCTAGGGTGTCTTCTTGAGGAAAAATAAATATAAGACCCTATCTTATTTTGGGGGAACCACAGTACCTGGGGGCTCTGGTGTTAGGTATGTAGATATTTATAATTGTTATATCCTCTTGCTGCATTGACCCCTTTAACATTATATAGTGACCTTCTGTGTCTCTTTTTATAGTCTTTGATTTGTAGCATGTTTTAGCTACTCCTACTTTTTTTTGGTTTGTTTGTTTTAGGTTTCCAGTTGCATGGAATATCTTTTAACTCCTTCTCTTTCAGTCTATGTGTGTTTTATAGGTAAAGTGGGTTTCTGGTAGGTAGCATATAGTTGCCACTTGTCTCTTTATCCATTCAGCTACTCTATGCCTTTTAATTGGAGAATTGAGTCTATTTACATTCACTGTTGTTGACAAGGAGTTACTACTGCCATTTTGTTGCTTATTTTCTTGTTGTTCTATAACTTCTTTTATTTCTTAGTGCATTTCTTTGTGGTTAAGCGATTTTTCTGTGGTAGTATGTTTTGTCTTTGGGGCTCCACACAAGAGTTACGAGTGGGTTACACACCACAATCACAATATTACAGTAATTTAGCTTTGTCTGTGTACCTAATTTTGCCGGTGGGTTTTATAACTACAAGTGTTGTTTTATTGTTTGTGTGTGTGTGTGTGTGTGTGTGTGTGTTTTGGCAAGTTAGTGGTTTTTTATTTTATATTGAAGAATTCCCTTTGGCATTTCTTGTAAGGGGAGTCTGGTGGTGGTGAATTCTCTCAGCTTTTGTCTGTCTGGGAAAGACTTGAATCTCTCCTTCATATTTGAAGCTTAACTGGATGCACTATTGTTGAATGACAGGGTTTTTTGGGGGGTTTTTTCCTCCCCCTTCAGAATTTAGAAAATGTCATCCTACTCCCTGGCCTGTATGATTTCCGTTGATAAATCTGTTGCTAGCCAAATTTGAACTCCTTTATGTGTTATTTACTTCTTTTCTCTTGTTGCTTTTAGGATGTTTTCTTTGTCTTTGGCCTTTGAGAGTTTGATTATTATATGCCTTGGGGTAGTCTTATTTGGTTTTATTCTGTTTGGTGTTCTCTGAGCCTTCCTGTACCTGCATATTTATCTCTCAAGTTTATTTCTTTAAATAAACTTTCTACCCCTTGCTCTTGCTCAGCTCCCTCTTTAAAAAAGGAAGTCTTAGATTTAGTCTTTGAGGTAATTTTCTATATCTTGTAGGCAATCTCAATTCCTTTTTATTCCTTTTTCCTCTCTGACTCTGCATTTTCAAATAGCCTGTTTTCAAGCTCACTGATTCTTTGCTCTGTTTGATCCATTTTACTGTTGAGAACCTCTCTGGAATTTTTTGGTTCAGAAAATGTTTTTCTCAGTTCCAAGGTCTGTTTGATGTTTTAATGACTATTTCAATCTCTGTTAAATTTTTCTGATAAGTTTCTGAATTACTCTTCTGTGTTATCTTGAAGATCACTGAGTTTCCTTAAAACTACTATCTTGAATTCTTAGAGTTCACATATCACCATCTCATTAGGATCAGTCACTGATTCTTTGCTTTGTTTGAGGAGATTATGGTTCCCTGTTTGCTCTTTGTTTCTTATGAATGTCTATCTTTGCATTGAAAAATTAGTTATTTTAAATTCGTCTTCACTGTTTTGTTTTTTATTGCATATGTTTGCTTAAACAATCTTTGTAATTTACCTGTTAATTTTCTATCTTTTTCCCCCCTAGGTTGCTTTTTAGTGCTAGATAGTGCCTTAAGGTTGGGGTAGCCATAGTTCCAGTAAGCCATCAGAGTGCTGCCCATCCTGAATGGGGAGGTTCCAAAGGGGATATCTTGGCAGTGTGAGAAGGTTGCCTGGGGGTTCAGGCTCAGAGGGCCTATGAAACAAACCTCCTATAGCATGGTGCTGCTGAACAGCCACTCTGATTTGGCATTTGTTTGGCCAAGTTACAGACCAGAGTTTCGAGGGTGGAGATGGTAGTCCCACCTTGCCTCTGTCCCTTGCTGTCCTCAGGGATATTTGCTCCTTCAGGTACTTCTGATGCTTCCTGTGGGTTGACACAAGGACAGGTGTCCTGCCAGGCATCCCAAGATGGCATGGAAACTGGTTGTCCATGCTGACCTCACTTTTTCTAGGGTATAATCATGAGGCAGGGGGAAATCTTCCACATGGTGCTAGGCAGACTGGGGGAAGGAGTGTCACAAATATGGAATTAAAATTCTCATACCATATGCTCAGATTTTTTCCATTTCTCTGGGGCCCCAGGAACTTTATCCTCCTCATATTTGAGTTCTTGGATATGGACAGTGACAATCTTGACGTCTATATTTGTTTTTGGTTTTCTGTGGGGAGGAGTGAAGCCAGTTTGCTTCTGTGTTGCTATGTTGGAGCCTTTTTAATTTGTTAAGGAAACTATCCACTGAGATTCATTATTTCAGCCACTGATTTACTTGCACAATATCTCAGCATTAAAACCAAGAGAACAAACCTTTCAAAGATACTTTCCCACTAAAGTTTTTATCCCATCTTAATAGCTGGCTTCCTGTTCAGTCCACACATCATCTCTCTGTTCTTTCCCCTCTTTCTTGGAGCTCCTTTATTGTGCCAGGCACTGGGAATATAAAACTAAGATTATTCTTGCTCTTATAAACTCCAATCTAATAAGGGAGAGTATCAATCTCACATCTACCAATATATTGTTACAAACAATATATTCACATTTAAATGATGTCAGTACTCACAGCCCTGCTTCTTACAGCTCAGCATCTCTAGCCGTGTGGGTTCTTTGGGCTGAAATATGTCTCTAAGTCATTTTTCTGAGCTCTTAAAATGACTTTGTTTCATTCACACACAAGAAACAACTGGCTGAATTTAAAATTCTAGGATCATAGACTCTCTCCCTCATAACTCTGTAGGCACTGCTTCATTTCCTTCCGAATTTTATTTTGTGACGAAAAATATAGGCCAACTGGGATCCTTTCCCTTCTATTCTTGGATATGTATTAAATACTTAAAAGACATTTTTCCCTTTTCTCTGAAATTTAAACATCTCACCCAGCCATACATTGGTGTAGTTTGCACTTTATTAATTTTGTGAAACAATTTGAATTCTTTATTCTAAAAATTTAAGACTTCTAGCTCAAGAAATTTGCTTTTATTATGCATTTGATAATGGTTTCATTTTTTATCCTGGCTTCTTCAAGAATACCATTTCCAGACATAGGGTTTCTCTTCTGAGTTGTGAATATATTATCTTTTTGGTGTGTACTGTAGAACTTTTTTTTCAGAAGTCCCCTACTGAGTTTTATATGTTTAATTATCCTCAACTGACAAGATCTATTCAGGCACAGGGTTTTCAATATGTAGGTAAACTGAATTACCCTTAGCCACTTCTTAACTCTTTGGTTCCTGATAGATCCAATGGTCTAAAGCTAGGGATGTGGGGGATGCATAGCCCCTAGCCTGACTTCACTCATCTGAACTAGCTTGGCTCCCACTATGTTGTTTATTAACTTCAGTAACAAGAAGATCTATCCTGAGGTTCTCATCCCTCAAGATGCATCATCCCCTCGTCTCTCCTGGCCTATAATGCCAGGTGGAAATACACACTGCCATATGGAAATAATCCTTACTCCTCTCTTTCCTAGGTAGTTGTGTTTGCTAGTAACCATGGTTCACAAATTTCAGAAGAGTGATGCTGATGGGTCAGGTAAAAAGATAATCACTAGAACTAGTTCTCAGGATTAGGGAGGGTTGACATGTTGATATGTTGGTTTTCTGAT
>VBSM01001044.1:1453826-1468867 GCA_008086735.1 Cheirogaleus medius | reverse complement strand
AGGGACAGTGAACTGGCCCCCTGTTTAAAAAGTTTGAGGACCCCTGGTCTAAAACAAAGAGTTTGGACCGAATCATTTTCAAGGCTCTCTCTAGGTCTAACATTCTTTGATTCTACAAAGCTATTTTTACTTCTCAGTCCTAAAATATTTCAAGTTAGGGTATCTAAACTTCCCAAAGCAATTCTAAAAAGTTACTCAACTAGCCTGGTGACTTCATGGAATTGACACTTATCCCAAGTTCTGTTGATCACTGATGTCTCACCACACACTTCAGCAAACTGTGGTCATCAAGACTTATGGTATCAAGTAGCAAATGTAAGTTATTTCAATCAGTAGTAAGTTTCAGGATAAATCCCAGAGAGCTAGGAAACTATAGAGTCTTGGGAGGCAACATTAATTTAAATATGTATTTGGATAATTGCTGTGGAGGTTAATACAATCATGTGCAGCATAATGACCTTTCAGTCAATGAGGGACCCCATATACAATGGTGATCCCAAAAGATAATGGAGCTGAAAAATTCCTATCACCGCCATAATGTTGTAGTGTTCTTTGTAGTAATGGTGGTATAAACAAATACACTTCCAGTATAGCACAGAGAATTATGTATAGTACATAATACTTAATAATGATAGATGACTATGGTACTGGTTTATGTATTTACCTTTTATTATTTTAGAGAGTTTTCCTTATATTAAAAAAACGTTAACTATTAAACACTCAGGCAGGTCCTTCTGGAGGTATTTCAGAAGGTGGCATTGTTGTCATAGATGTCAGCTCTATACATGTTATTGACTCTGAAGATCTTCCAATGGGACAAGATGTGGAGATGGAAGACAGTGATACTGATGATCCTGACCCCGTGTACGCCTAAGCCAATATGTGTATTTGTGTTTTTAGCAAGAGTTTAAAAGTAAAAAAAATTAAAAATTGAAAAAGGCTTACAGAATAAGGATATAAAGAAAAAATATTTTTGTACAGCTGTACAATGTGTTTTAAGCTAAGTGTTATTATAAAAGTCAAGAAGTTAAGGATCAAAAAGTTACAATAATCTAACCTTAATTATTAAAGAAAAAATATTTTTAAATTTAATATAGCCTAAGTGTATAGTATTTATAAAGTCTATAAGTAGTATACTGCAATGCAATGACCTAGGCCTTCTAATTCACTCACCACTCACTCCCTCAGAACAATTTCCAGTCCTGCAAGCTCCTTTCATGGTTAGTACTCTATGCTGGTATACCGCTTTTTATTTTTTACACCTTAGTTTTACTATACCTTTACTGTGTTTAGATGTGTTTAACTACCCATATACTGGCCATTATGTTGCAGTTGCTTACAGTATTCAGTACAGTAACATGCTGTACAGGTCTGTAGCCTACCTAAGACCAATAAACTATACCATAAAGCCTACGTGTATAGTATAGTTGTGGCTATAGCATGTAGGTTTGTATAAGTGCACACTCCATGATGTTCACATTTCCTTGTTAGGAAATCACCTAACAAGGCGTTTCTCAGAATGCATCCTTGTCATTAATTGACACGTGTCTGTATAAAACACTCTGGAGTTTTAGCTTAAATTTCCAATTATTTTTAATCTTACAACAAAAAAAAATCTTAAGCTATCTAGGTAACGTTTTTTAATCTTTGATTCCACATACTTTCTAGCTTTTAGTTCAGAAATATTTTATATGCCATTAATGGACAAAGTTTGCTTTTTCTTCTTTGATGTATTAAAAAAAATAAAGGTGGGGGAAGGCATTCAATAAGTATCATAGCATAGTATACACCGTATAAGTTAGAGATCCAGAGGCATACTGTTTTGTCCTTTGCTGACTTTAACATCTGAGCCCAAGTTTTACCATCTATAAAATGTGCACAATACTTTTATCTGATAGAAAAAAGGAAATTCTTATACCTGAAGCATTTAGCTCTATGCCTGGCACATGTAAGTGGTCAAAAATTGTAGCCATTAGTGTTGTCATTACCAAGAATTCCTTCAAATATATATTAACATGGAGATAATGAGCAAAGAACAGGAAAGAAATAGGAGAAAAGCCCAAGAAGGGATGGGATGGGGGAAAGAGCTTAAGTTAAGTTACGTTCTGGTTTGTTCACCCTCTATCATCTTTGATCCCTAATGACTTAGAGAACTGGATGGAGGTAGGTCCATAGTCCTGGACTTAAAGATGAAGGGACGACAGGGCAGGTAAGCCCTGACATTTCATTGTGACATTGCCAGAGCAGTTGTCCTTAATAAATTATCCACACTTTCCCTTTGAATCTGTCCACAAGGACCTTTGCTGGGACCTACAAACTCCTTTGTCAGGGACTTAAGTAATTCGGTTAACCTACAGGGGTCACTCGAGAAGCTGTGATATTTTTCAGCTAATGTTTTATAGGATGCTGATTGAGGACTTGGGAGTAATTATCAATTAAATTCATAATATGAATAATCATTATTGAATGTTTTAACATTATTCATTTCCTCACCTGGTATACTAAAATTATGATAGGTAAGAGAGTTGCTCAGTTATAGTGCTTATATAATGCTATATTATAATCTGAGAGTAAGCAGGATCTTTCTTCCTCAAAATCTGCTCTTTTGAAAAGAACTTCAGCTTTTTCAGCTTCCTACACTTTGCCAATGTTCACTCACATAGGCACTACGCATTCCCAAAATATTCCTGGTGTTGGGGACAAAGGATACATTCTAGATATCCTTATGGTGACTTGAGACATACAGTCTAATCCCTATGGATTTAGAATAGACGAGATTATGTAGCAGGTATAGCCTCATTAAATTTCATGCAGTGCTCATTAAAATCTGTTAAATGAATGAAGAGTACCATATTAGACTATTTTCATATTCAGTTCCATAGGAAATAGAAATATGTGCTGCTTCTTTTGCTATTTTTGGCAAATAATTGCATGATTTTTTTATTTCAAAATATTAAGGGAGTACAAATGTTTTAGGTTACATGGATTGTTTTTGTAATGCTTGAATCCTGGCTATAGGTGTGCCCATCATCCAAATAGTGTTCATAATACCCATTAGATTGGTTTCTGCCCCTCCCCTCCTCCCTCCTGTTGCTTTCCACTGAGCTTTACTTCCCTCTGTGCACTTGTGTGCTCATCAGTTAGTTCCAATTTAATAGTGAGTACATGTGGAGCTTGTTTCTTCATTCTTGCAACATGATTGATATATATTTTTTCAACTATGAAATGCTTTTGTTCAATTCCATTTTTATCCCAGGATAAACAATTCACAAATTTCACCATACACAAATGCTAGACAATCAGATTCAAGGCTATAGTGAACCAAACCCTCCAGATGAGAAGTAAAGTATGTTGCACAATATAGCACACATGTAAATCACATCTGGCTGAATTAAGCAGGCTCTATAGCTTCAGCATCTACAGAAGCATTAAATGAATCAACTGAAATATATGTACAGACAGTCTTAACTTTTCACAGTAATGCAGGACTATAAAAATAACTGCAGACTGACACTGTGCAAGGCAATCTTTATAACTAATGAAAAAATTACAATTCTATCGTGACATTTAAAAACATTTTGTATAAACAAAAAAACCTCTTACCGTCAGTTATAAATATATAGCGAGACAAAAAAGTAGTAATCTTAAGTCATTAAAAACATTGAGAATTAAAGTGTTTTCTTTTTAACATCTTAATCAATAGAAGTTTGAACAGTGCTTGCCTTTTTCTTCCCTTGGTGTAATTATAAGGGGCAAACATCTTTTCTGCGCCTTAGTGGATTGTCATACTGCTTTCTAAGTTTGGATTTGTTACCAACATTTTTTTTATCATTTCTGCTTTCCGTGTCATAACATATCTGAAAGTTGCTTTAATGTGAAGGTTTTCTCTATCAATAAGCTCACCTTGGCTAAGATCCTTGGCTGCTTACTTAGATTCTCTCCAAGGACAGCAGTGTCACCATTCGCAGGGTCAGTAATTTATTAACTCATTTACATCCTATGCAAATTTCACTCCAGCATTACCACTTTTCCTTTCTTTGCTGCACTTTCATCTTTCCTGGAAAATTCCTTCTTTTGATGATCCATGTTTGTAAAATACCTTGTGAGTTTATAACTGGGACATGAGGCAGCCACACAACTACACACTTCGAGGTGTGCATGTGAACAGGTACACAGTGACCAATCACTGACATACTTTGAAAGAAGTGATTGGCCACTGATGATATGCATCTGTTATTTACATAGTGATTAGTGTACTAAAGAATTAGCCTATGTAGTTTGTATTTTATGCAATGACAAATATTTAATATATCATGGTAACTGAAATTTGAACATGTCATTGGGGGAATAGTGTCATCTTGGAAGTGAGATCCAGGCGTACAGAGACTGTGAAAAGTGAGCACTATTTCTTTATGATTGATTGATCTGGGTCTTGCCCAGGCTGATCTTGAACTGCTGGCCTCAAGCAATCCTCCCACTTGGGCCTCCCAAAGTTCTGGGATTACAAGGGTGAGCCACTGTGCCTGTCTGCATATTTAATCAACAAATATTTAACTGGTAATTTAATGCATATCAAAAGAATATAGATTTTATGAATTAAAGTATAGACTATTAATAGTAATATAGGCTGCCTGTTATTATGGAATGTAGCTAAGAAGAAAGAATCTGCATAATTAATCACAATACAAGATGGGTGCTAGAAAGTAGTATAAACACTTGGCCATGAAAGCACAAAACATAGTTCTAAAGTGACAATTATTAATAGCAAGATTAACAGTAATAATGATAAACCCGTACTGACCAGTTGCTTCTACCCATAATTATCAAAAAAACTTTAATGTTTCCAATGCTACTGTTTTAGGGCTGTATCCCATTTAGCTGCCAATTTTCAAGGCTATGTTTGAACTGATGGAATGGTAAATTTCACATTTTTGTGTTAGAAAACAAAAAATATGTATTTTGAGAGTCTAGTAAATGTTTCCACCCAGGAGGTTTCAGAAAATTGCTCAGGCACTGCTGAGTACATAAACATGATTTTTAAACATGATTTTTAAATTCCCCCTCCCCTGCTGCCAATGCAACACTAATATCTCTTTAGAAAACACGCAGAAACACAGTTATAACATCCAAGTGGAAGATCACAAAAAAAGCAGTTTGAGAACGGGGAAAACCTATATTCTATACATTTAAACAGTCCTTTTTAAAAGGTTTTAGGCACATTTCTTTAGCTGTTGCTTGTTCCAAAATGGCCTGATATTCTTTCTCTACAACTAAAATTTGCATTGTGCTAATTAGAATTTTATATTTGTTATTTAAATATCTCAAATTCTATAACAACCCAATTTAAGGCCTTTAAATTACCTTGGGGATTAGAAAGTCTGATGAAAAATGACACCTCTGGTGAGTGCTTTGATGGAAGGCTTTTCTGATTTGTAAATATGTTAAAATAGTAATTTGACCATCATTTCTTCATGTTTGTTCAGGGTAGACACCAGCCATTGCTACATTCTGCCATGTATTATAGTAATGCATATAAGACCACCCACAAAAGTTTTAACCACAAACCCACGCACTGAGCAGGCTTTGATCCTTAACAACAGAGAACAATATAAAATCTGAGTACATTTTCTGTGTTGCTGAGAGATCTTTTCTTGTTTCAACAATAGTTGTTTTTTTAACTTATTAATCAAGAAAACATATTTCTCAGGATTATTGGTGAATCAAAGTTTTTATACTAGAGAAGGGGGCAGTTTTCCAGCCATTTGAGGGCTTTCAATAATCTAACATCCCTAAGTAAAAAAAAAAATATATATAGGAATTTCAAAGTTGAGGAAAACTCTAGTCACTTCAGGGTTGTTTTCTTATTGTCTTTGATTTAGATAACCATAATAGCCATGGTTATGTGTGTATCGTGCATGAATATTGAAGGAATTTAGTAACTTTGAAACATTCTCTTATTAAATATTGAATTATAATAATAGATGTTATGTGAAAGGCACATAATATTCTACTTTTTTTAAAAAAGTCCTTTTTTAGCCTCACAACAAGGCTGCCAGCTAGAGGGTTTTCTCCCAATTTATAAATAAGAAAATTCAGGGAGTTTTAATCACCTGCTAATGAGTGTTTGAGAGCACATTCATAATCAGGGCAGTCTGACTTCATTGCCCTGAATTTTTGTACTATGTTATATATTATTTGAGCAAATCAAAAATAAAATATTCGTAGAATAAAAACCATTTGATAATAAAGATATTTGCACAGGGCTTCATCAGATAATGGAGGAAGGATTGTTCCAAATAGGCAGTTTGTCTTGATGAAAACAAGAAGAGTGTTTGGAAGAATTAACACAAAGATAGCACCATGGTCCAGCACTGCAGATGAAGTAAAAGGTCATTGAAGGCATCCTAGTTAAATGTTAGGTTTTAAGACTTGATTCATGTTATAATGAGATGCAACTGTGAGGCTATCTAGAAGAGAATGGAGCGATGAGAATAATCTATTTTTTTATACAGGTGAGAGAAATTCTTTCTAAAACTATGACTAAAAACTTAACCTTTTCAGCAGTTCTAGGATAATATCTAAAGACTTTTAAATGGCATTCATGGTACCTATTTTCTAACATTTTTTTCTTGCTACTCTCTTGTCTGTTTCAACTGAACTCTTTATAATTCAAAGATTATCCCATTGATCCACAAAACCTGTGAACATGGGGAAAATAGTTGAAGAAACATTTCCAGTAAAGTTATCAGCAGACCAATATTAACTCTACTAATCAAGGTCCCATCAAGAATCAGATGGCACATCTAAATTAAGATTAGTTGAGATGATTTAATAAAGAAACGATGTACAAAGGCAAGGGCAGGATCTGAGAAAACCAGAAGGAATAATAAAGCAATAAGGGGGAGGACGAAGCTAGCAGAATCAGAAAAAAGACTGTCATGTAGCAAGTGTTGTTGGAGAAAAATTGACTTTGGGTTGAAGGAATCAGCAAAAGGTAGCTGCACAGGACAAAGACTAAAAAGATAAATAACTGAGCCACCTCTCTCTTCCCCCCTCTCTTGCCAGGATTTCCCAAACCCAGCTAGATGCTGGAGTACAGAGGAGACCACTGATACTGTCCCCACAGATCAGCTTCTGAGGGCAGAGTGAGAAGGGCTGTTACCGAAAGCTCAGCACTCGTCCCTGAGGCTGCATCAGAAGAACAGGACAAGTAGTGTGAGGAGAAGGAAAGGGAGGTTTATTATTAATTTTTTGCAAATGAGGAAAATGCAGAGTCCCATCTTTACCATTTCTCCTGTCTATACGCAGAAATACAGCTTTTAAAGGGGGGTTTTCAGCTGTAGGCAACTGCTGTTTAAATGCACTTGATGGTTGTGATCCATTTGTGAAGATGATAATCTGACCTCAACCCAGACGACTCTATTGCGCCATCTCCTATGGTACAAGAAAACCATACCCTGAAATTAAAAAAAAAAAAGAGTAATAATTAATATAATGCCACCAACAGTAATAATACATTCAAAAAGATTCTTACCAAGCCACCACCAAGAAAGAAAAAAAACAACACTCTTCTGCCCTTCTGATTACTGGCCTCATACAGGGATGCAGGTTTTAGTTTCCAAAAAGGGTGAGGGGTTTAAAGAGATAGCTCATAAAAAAAAAATGTTTTCTTCTTTTTTTCAGCCATTCCCTCTGTTACAGGGTGAAAATGAATTTGGAGGGCCAACTTTTTAATAATATCACATATTGCAGCTTTAGATGTACAAGCCAGGGCAAGCAATAACAGGAAAAATTAAATGTTCCTTTTATTGAAGATGTGATTGTATACCTCAAAGGGCCTAACTGAAAATCTCTTATTAAAAAATTTAGTCAGTTGCCTGGATAAAATTAAATATAAAAAACACTAGTCTTTCTATTACCAGGTATAATGGAAGAAATAGGAGTAAACTGTATAAAACATATATTTTTCCTCATGTAAATATTGTAACTAAAGTGCACAAAAGAGGACCTGGATAATGGGGGGCAATATTCCATATCATAGGGATGGTATGAAACTATTTTCCAAAAAAAATATTATCAACCCTTGTGAGTGCCACTTTGTACTGCATAGATGCCTCCCTTCCTGATATCACAGTCCAGGTTCATAATGTATTAGCTACTTGTGCTGCTAGAAAACTGCTCATATTTTTAAGGTTCTGTCCTGCTCACATTAAAGCTCTCCTTCTCTCTTCAAAAAATAGACTAAAATGGTACATCTAATAGTAGAAAGAATAGAATGGGGAAGGTGTGGTGTCCTCTCATGTACCTCTCCTCTTTCTCCTGGTGTAGTCTCTCTGGTGTTGAGGGAGGAAAAGACAGATGACTCTATTTGAATGCCAGTGGTGGCCTTAAGTGGTAGTGAGGTCATTATCTATTTTGCTGTTCTCATTTATTGTCAGTGGGGAAGCAGAAGTTGCATAGAACTGGCTAGTATGAGACTCATTTCCAAATAGCTCCCCTGAGTGTTGATGGACTCTTCCAAGGCTCAAGGCTGGGCCACTCATTCCCTTGAGGTACCTGCCTCTTTGCCCCAGCTTGACAATCCCCACCAAGACCATAACCCCCAAGTACCTCTTCCAGTCCTTTTACCATCAAATGCTGATGCAGGGGGTAGAGAGGCCCTTATGGTGAACTTGCTCTTCTCAGCAGGTCCAGCTGAAAGGTTCTGACCTGAATCCTGATGATTGGCTGAAGTTACAAACTAGAAGTCCTTCAGAATATTTCTTTTCAGCTTTGCGCATTAGCCATTTGGTTTTATGAAAATAAGATTCTTGTTAATCTCATACGTTACAAATGCGAGTGTAAAGGGTTACAATCTCTGAGAAAAAACTAAAAATCCAAGTAACTTTGACAAAGATATTCCACATTTAATAACCGTACTGTAGATAAACTCATATGGAAAATAATTTGTAGATTTTTAATAGCAAGGAATTAGAAACAATTAAAATGTTAAATTATGATACATGCATAAGGTAGACTAAAGGCCAAACATTATTTTAATGTCTTAAATATTTGTAAACAGCTCAGGGATTTATTTTCAAAGTATTCCTGGAACATTTACTTTGTAGTTAGTGCTGTGACATTCCAGGCCATGTAAAAGAAAGTGGCAGCTTTATATATACTGAAATGGAATGACCTCCCTGATATATTTTTAGGCGAAAAATAAAGGTAAGGTAAAGAATAGTTGTGTTAAGGAAAAATATATATATGTTTAAAAATGTATATATAGTAAGAGGTTTCTGTTGTTTTCATTTTATAAATGAGAAAACTGAGGTTTCAGAATGTAATAAATTATCTAGGATCACAGAGTCAATAGTAGCATAACTATGATTTGAATTCAAGTGTATCTGACCCCAAGTCACAGGTACTTTCCATTATAACATGTTTAACCCTTGACCAGCCTTTAACCAGGGTAGAGTTGACTAATCCTTTTTATGCCGTCAGTAGACCTTGTGAATATATCTACTGTAGACCTGATGACACTATACATTACAAAAATATGTTTATTTTAGTCTCTCCTGGCTTACTGTGAGCTTCATGAAGGTGCTCTCTAGAGTCACCTTTGTGTCCTCAGTGCTCTGATACATTGTAGAAAAGTCCTGAAAAAAATGAAAAAAGAAATAATACATCCTTATGCATAAGCAATTAATAAAGTTCACAGTAAAGCAACAGCAAGTTATCTTATATTTACAGGCCATATGAAATTTTAGCTCAGTGGTCTAAATATGATGATACCCAAGCCTGTTAGAGACTATTGAGCAACACCTATTATAAGCTATTAAGGGAAAGAACTATTCATTTCCAGTAACACATTATGTCTCTGGTGCAGAGACTGTAGATGTCCATTACTAAGTAGTCTGAAAGTTCAGGCCAGTAAACTTGTACTTATTTGCAGGTCGCTCCTCCAAAGACGCAGTGGGTCAGATATCTGTTCACGTGGACATCACTGCCACCCCAGGAACAGGCGAGCATAAAGTCACTGTCAAAGGTATAATGTTTCAGGTCCAGATTCATCAAAAAGCCTATTAAACTGTAACCTCTGCAACAATACTCATACCGAAAATTTAATTTTTCTTGGGTTTTAAAAGAGTGTTTGATAAGTTATATTGAGCATGCTTAGAATTTCTTCATGAAACCAAAACTTTTGATTTAAAACTGGAAAAAAAAATCAATGGCACAGATGTGTAGCCTATATTATTCTAAATATCTAAATACATTGGTGATTAAATTTTAAAACTTCATATATTGAAAATTTATTCTGTGGTCGGTGCTGTGATAATCATTGAACATTAGAACTAGGGTTGTCAATCAAATTTAAATGTTAAGTTAGTATGTTCTTATTGGTCATATAATCCACCTATTTTTTGTACATGCTTTCCAGGGACTGGTTTGATTTTTTTTATATAATGAGTGGCTCAATCTATTGATTTTATATTGTAAAAACAATCTGAATACAAGAATCATTTCAAAGGTAAAATTTAAGGGTTAACATTTTGCTCAATATAACCCTGTTCTAGTTTTATATTATACACTTAGTCACTACAAATAATATTCACTTGATAAAAATCATGGCCTCTAATGTTTTAAAATTATGCTACATAATGTATTTGTGTGCTAGAAAAGTAGTAAAAAACCTGTAGAATAGCTTATATTCAGGATTGGTGAGGATACAGGTAGGTGGACATTCCTGTATACTTGTTAGTGTCCTTCAATATTGTTGAAAATTAAAGTTAACAGCATATATCAAATGCCATACAGTTTAATGAATTTTTTGTGTTAGCAATTTAAGTTATAAGACATGTTCCTAAGCATATCATCATCAAAGGCTGAGTAAGTGTGTACACATAAGAATGTTCATTTAACAAGTGACTAGTTAAATATAGGATGGAATATCCACACAGTGGAATATTTGCAGTTGGAAACTGTATAATGAATTAGAACATTAGTCATGATGGACTTTAAAAAGTAAAGCTACTGAAAACATTGCAATATATTATAAACCCATTTTGTATATATAATAACTAAAGCATACACTCCAAAACGTTTTCATTACCTCTGGGTGGGGAAAACTGCAAATTTTGGTTTATTTCTTGTATATTTTCTAAGTTTTTCAATGATGGACATATCTTAATTTTGAATATGAAAAGACTGTTTTTACCTAAAAAAGAATGGTAACTTTTCACCACACAGCATAGAACTGAAAGCTCCATTAAGTTAGCATTCCAGAAAGGAAATTGTTTTTTTCTTCAAGGACATTTTTCTTGCAAATGGGGTTTTAGGGCACTATCAAATGCAATTTATGACTTCATAAATCATTTTTGAAAATAAAAATGTATTCTAAAGAACAAACAGGAGGCTGTTTCCACACATTTATTTGCTAAAATTTCATATTTCCTTTCCTTTTTTAGTGATTGCTATTAATGACCTAAACTGGCAGACCACAGCAATGTTCCGCCCCTTTGTGGAAGTTTGCATACTGGGACCCAACCTTGGAGACAAGAAGCGAAAACAAGGCACAAAAACAAAAAGCAACACGTGGTCACCAAAGTACAATGAAACATTTCAGTTGTAAGTTATAAACTCAACTTATTTATTAAACTAGGCAGTAGCCATTGTTCAGCTGAACTTATTAAGGAATTCAGAGTGGGAAAGACTAAGGAAAGAAAACCTACAGGTTTAAGTGTCCTAATTCATTACTGATCCCAGGGAAAAGGAGGCGGCTATGTTTCAATTCAGTATCTGTTTGGTGCCTACTGTGGGTCAGGCAGTGTTTCAGGTACTACATATATATAAAAAAACGCCTCTGCTCTCATGTAAGTTACTTCCTAGAGATGGTAAACAAAATTATAAATAAAAATATACCGTATTAAGTACTATACAGAGAACTAGATCTATATGCAGAGAACTATGTGGTGCTTTGATTGGGTCATCAGGGAAGCCACTGAGCATGTGGCTTTTAGATTGAAACCTGAAGACAATTCAGAGCATTTCAAACCAAGCAAAACAGCTAGTCAAGGACTCAAAGGCAGAAGCAAGGCTGCCATGTTTAACAAACAGTATAACGTGGATAAAGGAGTGAAATCAAGCGAGTTTGGAAAGATGGTCAGGGTATCACATCACACAGAGCCTGCAGTGCTAAGTTCAAGGAGGGGATCCATTGAAGGGTTTTCAGATGAGGGGTGAACAATCCGATTTACATATTAAATGATTATTTGCTGGAAACAAATAATTATAGGGAATCAAGTCCAAATGTGTAAAGAGAAACTGGTGACTAACCCAGATGGTGTAGTAGAAAAATGAAAAGAAGTGGAAAAATTCTGGATGTGTCTTAACAGTAGATTCTTGCTGTGAACTGAAGGTGTTAGAACATGAAAGAGTATATCAATTAAATTCTCAAGAACATTCAATTTAGGATAATTCAAGGTGGATTTATTTACAAAGATGTGAGTATGAGCAATAATGATGTGACTGGTAGTACACAAGCAATTGGGGGGATAGTGATTTACTGAGATGTGAGAATAAGGAGAGGAGATCAAGTTTTAAATCTATTAATTTGGAGATTCCTATCAGATACCTAAGAGGAAATATAGTTGGATATAATTTGAGAGTTTTTTGCATATAGATATTACTTAATTCCATAAATCTGAATGAGCTGGCCTCAGGATGGATAGAGAAGATGGTGACGCTAGGAAAAAGCCCTATGGGTTTTACATACACGCTCACCACTTTGGGTTTCCCAGAGTCCTTTCAGAACTTTGTTCTCTGAATACTTCCCTCTCTTACCACTCGTTAAAACTTACCTATCCTACCATATCTAACAAAAGGGTTTTAAAGGATTAATAACACTGCTAATAAACCAGCTTACATGATTCCACCTATCTACTCCAAATTATATAAAACTTCGACCCAATTAAAATATCCTCAGAAAGGTCCTAGGGATTACTTGAATCATGCAAAACTTCACATAAAACAGTGTGAGCTTCTGAGATCACTATTCTTGGAAAAAGTGGCATTTTAATTCACAAGTTCTAACATCTATCATATTTTGACCTTCCATTCTGACCAAATGGTCTTCCATTTTCTTTCACATTATTTCATAAGAACAGTTTCATAATCAGTGTCACCCAGAAATGAAAGTTTGATTCTGTAAAATATTTCATTAGAAAAACGTCACCTGGAAAAGGATGGAATTTGGAAGCTTGCATTGCTGAGGAATAAATATGCATTCATTAGAAAGTTAAGAACATCTGAGAATGAATGAAAATAAGGAAAGGATATTAAGACTATTCCCAGCCTATTACCACTTAGCCTTCTTCATTATGTTCAGTTCTACACTGACAAGTTGTCTAGGGTTGTTATTAGGAGAAGCCATCCTCAGGCACACATTTTTGACAGGTCTAACTTTTTCCACGAGAAAAAAAATAGGTATTGAAGCACCAGGCTCCCCTGGAAGTGATTTACTCTAGAAATTTGTATCCAATTTAGCACCTTGTGAATAGTAACTTGATAGTCTATGCAGTGTATTCCCCTGAGAAAAGACTCCCAGATCTAATAGCTTATCCAGGAGTCTGAGACAGAGAGACTATAGGACTGATGTTCAATTGACATGGCATAGAAATTCTTCCAGGAGGTAGCCCTCACCCAGCTCCCATAACCCCTAGCACCTCATTCTCCCCAGTCTTGTGATCAATGAGGAGACCCTGCCTCTAGTGCTTAAGTACATGATATTTTAATCTCCATTTTTATTAATATGTTGAACATCAAGGCTGCATTTTTAAAATTTACAAGAGATTACATCAGGTTTAAAATATGATGATACTCTATTTGCCAACATAATATTCTGATCAATGTATACTGTTTTCAACAGTATTTTAGAACCATATTGATTCCTAGGTGAAGTTTTTGCTCAAAATTTGTATCTTTAATCCACACAGCATTCTGAGCAATGAAAACCGTCCAGGGGCCTATGAAATTCATCTCTCAGTTAAGGATTACTGCTTTGCCCGAGAAGATCGAATTATTGGAATGACAGTCATTCAGCTACAGAACATAGCAGAAAAAGGAAGCTATGGGGCATGGTATCCTCTTCTGAAAAATATCTCCATGGATGAGACTGGTTTGACTATTCTTAGAATACTCTCCCAGAGGACTGGTGATGATGTGGCTAAAGAATTTGTAAGACTTAAATCTGAAACAAGATCTCCTGAAGAGAGTGCTTGAAATAAACACTGCAAGAAAAAGTCTTCAAAATTCAAAAACTCTAATTATCTGATTACTGCATGCATGTGCAAATACATGGGAATGTTTATTTACCTACGTTTCAATGTTTCCCAGTACTCAAGTACAATGTATGCAAGGTATGTGAAAAACCTGCTGAATTTTTATACCAATTCTGGTCTTTGGGAAATAAATGTTCCATGAAGTGCCAAAATTATGATGAAATATCAAGAATATCTTTTAAAATGTTCATTTCATTACCAATTTCTCATTCATTAAACATAGTAAAAAACAATTAGTGTTTTGAGTTGGCCCATCGGTTGTCCTTGTTAAATGAGTTTATATTGCCCATAGATCAGAAAGCATTTATTACTCAAATTCTGTTTTATTTAGACTTACGTCATTGTAGCTGTCTTACAAATACCCTTTTCTAACAGAATTAGAATTGCAGTCACTTCTAGAAAGCATTTGTAATTTTATAGTTGCAGATATATTGTGATGATTTTTGCATACAGATTAAAATAGAAAAGGTGGGAAATATTTTATGCTGACCAGTTTCCAACCTTTCTGAAATATCACTGTGAAGAAATGCTATTAAAGCAAACTTATACATAGCAATGCTAAATAGAGTTTGTTAACAATGTTTGATATATTGACAAAACTTTGTTCTTTAAAACTGCCAAGGTCACATTACATTTGTAATAAAGGTAAGTTGATGCATTTTGTCATATTAGCATTATGTCTGTTTTATCATATTTCATTCTTTAAAAAGTCATAGAATTAAT
>VBSM01001044.1:1373540-1444049 GCA_008086735.1 Cheirogaleus medius | reverse complement strand
AAAAAAAAAGAAAGGCACAGGTTACCACTATTAGCCACATAGCAGGAACCATGGTCCCCAGTGGCCTGTTCCACAGAGAACACTGGCATCTTTTGCCACTAACATAACCAACCAATTATCACCAGGGAACCACAGGAAGGGAAGTGCAGCTATGTACCTCTTCTCACTGTCTAGGTGCTTTGGGAAGGGAGCTTCCACCTCTCCTTGCCTATACCCTGAATCCTGAGCTTCAGCTGTCCTGCCAGTGCTCACAAATCCAGACTCAGGCCTTGTGACTGCACTGCACCTGCTCACATCTCTGACACCAGAGCTATCACCATAGCAAGCTAGTTCACACTGCAGGCCTAGAGCCAATTCTTGCTATGCATGCCTGTGCCCACAGCTGACCCTAAAGAAAAGATATACAACCGCCAAAGAATTCACAATAACTATTTTAAAGAAGCTCAGCGAATTTTAACAAAATGCAGAGAATTTAATGAAGTCAGGAAAACAACACATGACCAAAATGAGAAATTTAACAGAAATATTGTATTTTTTTTACTTACGGATGAGGTATTGCTATGTTTTCTAGGCTGGACTTGAATTCCTGGGCTCAAGTGGTCCTTCTTCCTCCGCCTCCAGAGTAGCTGGGACTACAGGTGTGTGCCACCACACCTGGCTTGAAATTATTTTTTCTAAATAGAATTTCTGTAGCTGAAAATATCAATGAATGAAAAGAAAAATTCTATAAGAGAGCATCAACAGCAGAATTGATGAAGCACAAGAAAGAATATGGAACTCAAAGACAAGTTATTTGAAAATACACAGTCATAAGAGAAGAAAGAATGAAGAATAAAGAAAGCTTACAGGATTTAGGAGACAACATCAAAAGACCAAACTTCACATTATAGGAGTTTAAGAAAGAGAAGAGAACGACAAAGGCTCAAATAGTATATTTAAAGAAATAATGGAGGAAAAATTTCCAAACCTGGAGAAATATATAGATATCCAGAAACAGGAAGGTCAAAATTCTCCCATCAGATTCTAGTCAAAGAAGACTACACCAGGACAAATTATAATCGAACTGTCAAAAATCACAGACAAAAGGAGAATCCTGAAAACAGCAGGAGAATAGCAGCATTTCATATAAAATGGAGTACCAGTAAGGCCAGCAGAGGACTTCTCAGCAGAAACCTTACAGACTGGAAGAGAGTTGGGTAATACATTCAAGGTGATAAAGTAAGAAAAACAAATCATCCAAAAATACTTTACTCAGAAAATTATCCTTAAGAAAGACTTTCCCAGACAAACAAAAGTTGAGAGAGTGACTTGTCGCCAGACTTGTCTTACTTAAAATGCTAAATGGAATTCTTCAAGCTGAAAAAAGAAGGATGCTATAATAATTAGTAATATAAAGTCATATGGCAATATAAAATTTACTGTTAATTTAAGTACACAAAGTCAGAATATGCTAATGGTATAATGGTGGTGGGTAAATCACTCATATTTTTAGTATGAAGGTTAGCAAACAAAACTATCAAACATACTAATAGCTAAAATAATTAGGTAAGAGATAAATAATATAAAAAGATATAAATTATGACATCAAAAAATGTGAGGGAAGGAAAATATGGAAAATTATTTTGATATGGAGTGAGTGTAGTTTTTATGTGATCAAAGTTAAATAATCAACTTAAAATAGCCTGTTATAACTACAAGATAATTTATGTAAACCTCTTGGTAACCACAAAGCAAAATCCTATAGCACATACACAAAAGAGAAAAAGTAAAGAATCAAAGCATATCACTAGAGAAAATCACTTAATCTAACAAAAGACCACAGCAATAGAAGGAAAAAAGGATCTGCAGAACAATCAGAAAACAATTAACAAAATGGCAGTAGTAAGTTCTTACCTATCAACAGTTACCCTGAATATAGGTGGATTAATTTCTCTAATCAAAACATGTGCAGTGGCTGAATGGATAAAAAAATAAGTTCCAAATATGTGCTGTCTACAGAAGACCCACTTCATCTTTAAGGACACATATATTGGAAGTAAGAGGATGAAAAAAGATCTTCTATGCAAGTGGAAATCCAAAGACAGCAAAGGTGGCTTTATTTACATCAGATAAAATAGACTTTAAGTCAAAATCTATAAATTGAGACAAAGAAGGTCATTGTATAATCATAAAGGGGTCACTACCTTAAGAGGATATAAAATTATAAATATATACATGTACCCAACATTGGAGCCCCTCATATAGCAAATAATAAGAGATATAAAAGGACAGACTGCAATACAATAATCGTACGGGAGTCAAGTACCCCACTTTTGACATGGACAGATTATCCAGACCAAAAAAAAAAAAAACCAATAACCAAACACTGAACTTAAACTACACTTTAGACCAAATGGACCTAACAGATCTATATAGAACATCTATCCACGGAATAGAAAGTTCAGAAATAAATCCACGCATTTATGGTCAACTGATTTCCCACAAAGATGCCAAGAACACACAATAGGAAAAGGAAAATCTCTTTAATAAACGGTGCTGAGAATGGAGAAACAAACACCACATGTACTCACTATTAAATTGGAACTGTCTGATGAGCATACATGTGCACAGAGGGAAGTAATACTCAGTGGAAATCAACCAGGCAGCAGCGGGGAGGAAGAGAGAAGCAAAAACCTACCTAATGGGTGTAATGAACACTATTTGGGTGATGGGCACACCTATAGCTGGGACTCAAGCATTACAAAAGTGATCCATGTAACCTGAAACATTTGTACTCCCTTAATATTTTGGAATAAAAGAAATAAAAGTCACTCAAAAAAATAAACATAAAAAAATAAATGGTGCTGGGGAAACTGGCTATCTACATGCAAAAGAATGAAATTAGACTCTTCCTTCACACCATGTAAAAAATCAACTCAACATGGATTAAAGATTTAAATTTAAATGTAAGACATGAAACTATAAAACTACTAGAAGAAAATACAGGGGAAAATGCTCCATGGCATAAATGGTCACCCTATACATGAAGAAATGCTCAATATCCCTAATCATCAGGGAAATGCAAATTACGTTTTTTCTGGAGCAATGAACCTTGTCATTTAAAGTATGCACATTTTCACTATCAAGATATTTTTATTTTATATTCATTATTTTAATTGCATTTTAAGCAATGATGTATATCTACCTTATCATCTTTCTCCCATGAACAGCTAGTTCTTTTATTCAGTTGTCTTTTGTGATTATTAATAGCATCAGTGCTTAACAACTAATCACTACCATGGGGTGATACCATAAGCCAGACGTTCTAAATGTTTCAAGTGCATCAGCTTATTTAATCTTCACAATACTATTATGAAGTTGGAATTGTAATAACCACTGTAAAGATAAGAAACATATGGTTGAGAAAAGTTAAGTAAATTGCACAGTGTCATGAAGCTACTGAAGAAATTAAGATTTAAACTCAGTCTGATTCCAATTTTAAATTTAAGGCAAAAAATCTTAAAGAACAAAGAAGGACAATGATATAACTATCATGAACAAACATTCAATTGCAGTACAGGTGTACAGCAAAATATATTTAAGAAACAATCTATAATCCTAGAGGATTACAAAGAGAGAAGCCAGGAAGTACAGTTGGTAAATTTAATATGCCCATTTCAGAAATTTATAAAGTCCCTCAAAATAATCTTAGACATCAATTGAGTATCATAATTTATGTCACTGCAGTTAATAAATCTAAGCTCTTAAATAAATATAAACAGAGAAGTCTTCACCCTACAAACAAGGAATATGAATTGATTTTGAGAATGGGGACTTAAGGTTAAAAAACTTTTAAATATCTTTTAGAAAGTAAACATGTTTTAGAAAGACTACAAAACATTCTTTTCTCTATCCATAATTTTATATTTGAATCACAATATATATTCTAAACAAGAGAAGTCTATTAAAAGAAAAAGCAAACTACACCAGTATTTTAATTTTAGGATAAATGCTGCTGAAGAAAATGGCTTAATTTAAAATGCACTTACTCTAATATCTGAAAATAGTTTTGCTCTCAAGCATTAACTAATTTTAATGCAACATAAAAGTTAATAGCTTTCTTAGCCACAATTTTATTATCTTGGAAAATTTTCAAATACCACAAAAATATATTACAGGAGTTCGCACTTTCTTCACATAATTCATCTGTTTCTTCCCCATGGACTGCTTATCATGTACAAAAGTCTAGGCATAAAGTCAGATCATTGCTATTATTTCAGTTCTTGTTACCCTAGTTAGTACATTAGAAACCAATGTTATTAGTTTACAGTTACGTGTTATTTTGGGAGTGTTCGTTTTTTAATTAAAATATTTTTTAAACTTTCTTACTCTTTGCTACTTTAGAACCTTGAAGGCAGGGACTATGTGTATCTGGTTCCCTCTTACATTCCCAGCTTTTAGGATTTTGCCTTGAACATAAAAGATGCTCAACAAATATTTCTTAAATAAGTTAATGTTATTGATTTTGGCTGCAACATGAATTTCTGTAAATATTACTAGACCTATCTTTGGAAAGAAAGCTTGTGAATTTGATTCAGAGTTCAAATTCATAGGTTTGGGCTCTATTTGTGTCCCTCAGAAACTCAGATAGCAGCATGTTTCTCATCACTCTGATTCCCAACTTCAAGTTTAAAAATGATTCTTGGATGATCCATACATCAGAGTCATTCTCCCATTAACCAGTTGCCCTTAGCGTTCTGTTGTACCATAACAAAAGGTAAAAATAGTACTTTTTTTTTCTATGCAACCCCTACTGTGCAGTGGGAATCACACTGTCTTGGTCTAAACCTATCTTAGAGGAAGATTTTTTTAAATTTATTTATTTATTTATTTATTTTATTTCAGCATATTATGGGGGTACAAATTTTAAGGTTGCATATAAAGCTCTTGCTCCCCCTCCCCCCACAAGTCTGAGCTTCAAGCATGTCCATCCCCCAAACGGTGCACATCTCACTCATTATGTATGTAGATACCTGTCCCCTCTCCCTCCCACCTGCCCAATACCCAATAAATGTAATTCCTATGTGTCCACTTAGGTGCTGACCAGTTAATACCAATTTGCTGGTGAGTATATGTGGTGTTTGTTTTTCCATTCTTGGGATACTTCACTTAGTAGAATGGGTTCCAGCTCTATCCAGGAAAATACAAGAGATGCTATATCACCATTGTTTCTTAGAGCTGAATAGTACTCCATGGTATACATATACCACATTTTATTAGTCCACTTATGTATTGATGGACACTTGGGTTGTTTCCACAGCTTTGCAATTGTGAATTGGGCTGCTACAAACATTCGAGTGCATGTGTCTTTTTTGTAGAGTGTCCTTTGTTCTTTTGGGTAGATGCCCAGTAATGGGATTGCTGGATCAAATGGTAGATTTATTTGTATCGCTTTAAGGTATCTCCATATTGCTTTCCACAGAGAAGGTTGAACTAGTTTGCAGTCCCACCAGCAATGTAGGAGTGTTCCTATCTCTCGGCATCCACACCAACATTTATTGTTTTGGGACTTTTTGATAAAGGCCATTCTTACTGGAGATAAGTGATATCTCATTGCGGTTTTGATTTACATTTTCCTGATGATTAGAGATGTTGAGCATTTTATCATGTTTGTTAGCCATTATTCTGTCTTCTTTTGAAAAGTTTCTGTTCATGTCCTTTGGCCACTTTTTGATAGGGTTGTTTGATTTTTTTTCTTGCTGATTTTCGTGAGTTCTAAGTAAATTCTAGTTATCAGCCCCTTATCAGATGTGTAGGATGCAAAAATTTTCTCCCATTCTGTAGGTTGTCTGTTTGCTCTCATGACTGTTTCTTTGGCTGTGCAGAAGCTTTTTAGTTTGATCAGGTCCCATTTATTTATTTTTGTTGCTGCTGTGATTGCCTTAGGGGTCTTCTTCATAAATTCTTTGCCTAGGCCAATGTCTAGGAGATTGTTTCCAACGTTTTCCTCTTCAGGAAGCACACCTAGCCTACAAGGATGCATATAGACTAAAAGTAAAGGGGTGGAGATCAGTATTTCAAGCAAATGGAAGCCAAAAGAAGGCTGGTGTGGCAGTTCTGATTTCAGATAACTTAGTTTTTAAACCAACAAAAGTAGTGAAAGACAAAGAGGGTCATTATATAATGGTGAAGGATACAGTTCAACAAGAAGACATAACAATTTTAAATATATATGGCCCCAACCTAGGTGCACCCAGATTCATAAAGCAAACCTTACTGGATATCTAAGCAAATTGATAAACAGCAACCCCATAATAGCTGGAGATTTCAGCACCCCACTGACTGCACAGGACAGATCCTCCAAACAGAAAATTAATAAAGAAATAATGGACTTAAAACTCTAGAACAATTAAATTTATTTTTATTTCAGAATATTTCAGGGGTATAAACTTTTAGGTTACATATAACACCTATGAATGTTACTTCCATATGTGCACATAAGTTTTGATCAATTAGTATCAATTTGATGGTAAGCATATATGGTGCTTGTTTTCCTGTTCTTGTGATATTTCACTTAGGAAAATGGGCTCCAGCTCCACCCAGGATAATACAAGAGCTGTTAATCACCATTGTTTTTTGTGGCCCAGCAGTACTCCATTGTATACATGTACCACCTTTTATTAATACATTCATGTATTGATGGGCATTTGGGTTGTTTCTACAGCTTTGCAGTTGTAAATTGTGCCCCTATAAACATTTGAGTGCAGATGTCTTTTTTATAGAATGTCTTGTTTTTCTTTGGGGTAGATGCCCAGTTGTCAGATTGTAGGATCAAATAGTAGACCTACTTTTAGTTCTTTGAGGTATCTCCATATTATTACTTTCCATAGAGGTTTACTAGTTTGCAGTCCTACAGGCATTGTATGAGTGTTCCTATCTTGACAGCCATGCCAACTGTGTTGTTTTGGAACTTTGTAATAAAAGCTATTCTCACTGGAGTTAAGTGATATCTCATTGTGGTTTTTAGTTGCATTTCCCTGATGATTAGAGATGTTGAGCATTTTTTCACATGTTTGTTGGCCATTAGTCTGTCTTCTTTTGAAAAGTTTTTGTTCACGTCCTTTGCCCACTTTTTAATAGAGTTGTTTGATTTTTTTTTTTTTGCTGATTTTCCTGAGTTCTATATAGATTTAGTAATCAGGTCTTTATCAGATGTGTGATAAAGAATGTGAATATTTTCTCTGACTCTGTATGTTGTCTATTCACTCTAGTGATAGTTTCTTTAGCTGTGTAGACCATTTTTAATTTGATTAGGTCCCATTTCTTTATTTTTGTTGATGCTGTGATTGCCTTTGGGGTCTTCTTCATAAATTCTTTGCCTAGGCTGATGTCTGTAAGAGTTTTTACAATGTTTTCTTCTAGAATCTTATGGTTTCATGCCTTAGATTTCAGTATTTTATCTACTGTGAGTTGATTTTGGTGAGGGGTGAGAGGTGTGGATCCTGTTTCAGTCTTCTTCATGTGGCTATCCAATTTTCACAGCACCATTTACTCAATAAGAATTCTTTTTCCCCAGTGTATGTTTTTGTCTCCTTTGTCAAAGATCAGATGGCTATAGGAGGATGGTTTTAAACCTCGGTTCTCAATCCTATTCCATTGGTCTGTGTCTGTGTTCTTATGCCAGTACTATGTTGTTTTGGTTGCTATAACCTTATAATACAACTTGAAGTCTGACAAATTGATGCCTCCCAATTTGTTCTCTTTTCTTAAGTTTGATTTAGCTATACAGGGTCTTCTCTGATTCCATATGAAGCATAGAATTATTTTTTTCTAGATCTGCAAAAAATGACATTGGTATTTTAACAGGGATTGCAGTGATCTTTAGATCACTTTAGGTAGTACAGAGATTTTTAACAATGTTGATTTTGCTGATCTATGACCATGGTATGCTTTTTCCATCCTAGTTTGCAGTCCCACCAGCAGTGTATGAGTGTTACCATCTCTCCACATTGACACCAACTGTGTTGTTTTGGGAAAACAACTACTTTTTGCTATTTCCTTCCTTAGCATTTTGTAGTTCTCCCTGTAGAGGTCTCTCACCTCCTTAGTTAAATATATTCCTAGGTATTTTATTTTCTTCATTGCCATCATAAAAGATACTAAGTCTTTAGTTCTCAGTTTGACTATTGTTGACATATATAAATGCTATTGATTTTGTAACCTGAGACTTTGCGGAATTTATCAATTCCAGTAGTCTCTTAGGTGAATCTTTGAGTTTTCTAGATGTAAGATCATATTACCAGCAAAGAGCAATGGTTTGACCTCTTCTGCCCCCAGTTGGATGCCCTTGATTTCCTTCTCTTGTCTGATTGCTCTGGCTAGGACTTCCAGTACTATGTTGAATAGAAGTGGTAATCGAGGGCAACCTTGTCTGGTTCCAGTTCTAAGAGGAAATGCTTTCCATTTTTCCCTGTTCAGTATGATGTTGGCTGTGGGTTTGTCGCATATGGCTTTTATCATTTTGAGGTAAGTCCCATCTATACTTATTTTGTTAAGTGTTCTTATCATAAAAGGGGGCTGAATTCTGTTGAATGCTTTTTATGCATCTATTGAGAAGATCATATGGTCTTTGTTTTTACTTCTGGTTATGTGGTGAATTACATTTATAGATTTGTGTATGTTGAACCTTCCCTGGAGAGAGGAAGATTTTGTAAATCCAATAATATTACTCATTTTTCAATTGGGTCCTTTTTCCATTTCTATGTTAACTCATACAACAAAAGGTGGGAGAAGATTCCGATTTTCCCTAAAGTCCTTATCTTTGATCTTCCATGATTTATGAATCAACTAAATAGGCCAGACATCAAAAATCTCAACTTACTTATCTTTTATATACCATATAGGGCATTGTTCTGTCCATATATCAATTCACAGAGGCCTGTAATTGGCTCCAGTCATGGCTGAATGGCCAAGGTACTCTGTAGCAACTAGTAGGCTCTACTAGAAAGCTTTCAGCAAACACATACCCTTTGAACTTTGTAATGCTTTGAGGATATAAAATCAAATATGAAGTAAGAAATAAGCAAAGGATCAAAGTAGTCTGAGTGTGCTCCAATTTTAATACTTGAATTATAATTAACATTTGGACTTTGAAATAGCAGATCTTTGAAATTTAAGTTATTCATATATCTCAGTAACATCTAAACCTAATATCTTTTATTCTACTATGAAATATACATATGGATTTTTGATAAAATTGATTTAAAATTCCTTAAAATATAAACTAGATAAATAATAATTTGTGTTTATATGCTGACATATCCGTTAAGCCATTTAGAAGTCAAATTACTATTTTTTTAAGAATTACAGTACAATGCAGGGAACTGTTTTAGATTAAGGTATTAAAATATATCTTCTATATGATGTTTTAGTGGAAAGAATATACTTTTAAATAATCACAAATTTACATTTGAATTCCATATCTATAATTTAATAGTTAATTGACCTTGAGGCACCTAAGTGAAACATTGTGTCCACCTCCTAGATTTCTACAGATTTTCCTATTTTACTTTTTACCAAAAATAAGTAACATTTTTTGTCCAGGATTAACAACTCTAATAGTCACATGCCTAGGGGTTAATGAACATGCTTGCACTTGTTTTTTATGTAAATGACCCTACACACTTCTGTTAATTTAAAGAACTGCCTCCCAAATGTATACTGACTTGATTATATTTTCATTCATTTCCCTAAATTGCCTTTTTGGGGGAATGTTGTGAGAATAGGGTTAGAAAACTCAAATTTACACCAAGCATATGTATTTTTAATAAAATCAATAATGATTTATTTTGACTTAGTGGAAACAACAAGAGCATGGTGCTTGATAGCTCAGACTTTGGAGTCACACAGACCATGGTGTGAATTCTAGTTCTACCATTTGTTGGTTTACTTGTTTGTTTAGGATGAGAGACTTGAATGGACTAAGAGAAGTCCTTGTCTGAAATCACCAAGTTGTCACTAATAGTCCAGGAGAAGAAGTAAGGAATCTGCTCTCCCTATTCTACACTTTAAAAAAAAAAGTAACACATTTATCATACATAACTTTTATATATGCTGTCAAATGTTAGAATCTCACTGACAGCATTTTAGGTATTAGAATAGTCCAGTCCTGGTGACCTGGTACTGTCACTTGCATCCCTGGGTCCTGGGGGCCCTTTCTGATCTCTGTGTTTCTTGGCCATCAGACTCATAGACAGCATCATGGATGTCATGACCCATATGAGGTATATTTTGCTCTAATGGGTGTCTTAAAGAAGATGTTTGCTATTACTGGCACTTCTGGTGGCATCTGAGAACTAGCTATGGAACATTCTTTTGGGAGGTTCTAATCTATTCAAGAAGTTTATCAGTGGCAGGAAAACTATGCATGATATTCTTAAAGGAGTTTCTGAAACAATGAAAATTAGTCTGACTCTTTGTACTTTTTATGCATTTTAACTGAAATGATTTTGCCATTCTCCTTTTCCTGCTACCTACCACCTCTTCTAGTAATCACACTGCATCTGACATCTATCTAGAATCTTCTTTTAACTCAGAGATTTCATGAAAGGTACTGTCCTCTGGGATATTCTTTAACATTCGATTGTCATGTGGGGGTACAAAATGACTTAATTATTTGTAAGACGCTGGTCTTAAATTAATTCAATACTGCATTCCTTTGCATATGTAGGATCATTCCTGCATACAGTCTATAAATTTACATGCTCATTGTTGTGAATGACTGTTTTATTAGTTTGCTTACACATCAAGTCCTGAGATCCTTAAAGATCCCAGTGCCAACAAATAGTGTCTGAACCCATTATTGCAAATTATCATCATTGCAAATAACTCTGCCTCTTAAATTATATCATTTTGACTCCATTCTGCACCCTGTAGGTTTGGTCAATCACCCAGAAACTTTTCTTGAACTTTTCCTAAAAGGAAATGTATTAAAGAAACATGCTTTGACATCATCTTCCTGTATCACTACCAAACTTTGCCGTCCCTTCCTATCTAAATGGCTACTAACTGTTTGAGATACCCATGGTTCGAATATACAGTTTCCTAATTGGCAAAAGAAAACCCAAGGTATCTCCCCAAAAGATACATGAACAATTCAATTCCCACCTGTGAGCTCGTAATCAAAAAGAGTTAATGAAGATTTTGTTATAAAAAGAGGACAACAATATCTAATGTTCGGCTGGTATGTTACCACCTGCATACCCAATCACATTCCCCGTGCACAGCTAGTCCAGGCCTGTGAGGCTGAGAGATTAGTCTTCTGTCAGGTGACTTATTAGCTGGACAGATACCAGGGTAGGTAGAAATGTGGGTGTAAGAATCAGACAAACCTGAATTCAGATCCCACTGAGCTCCAGGACTTGCTGTATGAATGACTTTGGACAAGTTACATAATCTGTCTAAACCTCAGTGTCTTATCAGACTAGGGATGATTTATCTCATGCATTTGTCATTAGAATTAGTAATATAAAGTATCTAAAAGCTTAGCACAATTTCTGGCAGGTGGTAGGTATTCCTCAAATAGGAGCTAGTATTATTAAGAAAAAAAATAACTTAGTCCTCTAAAACATTTCTCAGGCTCTGGCTTATAGTAGCTTGCAAACTAAAATCAGTGACAATCTTACACTCTGACAAATGATGGTCACAGCTATGAAAAAAACATTTTCTAAATCCCAGATATTTATGTTTTTCAAAAATGACTAAAGCCAATGGGAGTAGTAAAATATTTGAAATGGAATTGCTCTGGAACATAGCTGGAGTTGACTCCTGGTGGTTAATTAATACTCTTCCATCTTAAAAAAACAAACCCAGGGTTGATTACCACTCATTACTGGGAAAAAACTTAACTTATACAGCAGCCATAAATAAACACCTTCTAATTGCACAATTGCTCACTGGTTCTCAGAAATGCCTATATTTGTCAATAGTCAGAAGGTATTAGACATAACATTGGACTAGTCACTGGTTGGATGGTCCTAAAGGAAGTACTAGGACAGACCACAGACCATCCTGTATGCTGGCAACTTTCTGAGAATTCTCCATTTGTCACACACATAAAGCTAAAGTGAGGAACAAATGCTCACATTTAATCATGGTTTCCTGATTCCCTGAAAAACCCTTGGAAACAGTTAACTGTTTTTAGAAGTTTGGCCAGAATTGTCTGGTATTTTTCTATAGTAAATTCAGGGAGAACTAATAGCCCCAGGGACTGGAGTTAAGCAGCTTTTAAAGGAAAAGTAAATGTCATGTATGATTACATTTCAGATCCATCTATCAATCAGCCAGGCTTAACAGGACCCCAAGAACAGTCAGGCAGGAAAAACAGATGTTATTACTAGGGGAAACAAAGTATCTTTTGCTGGTGGGTTCCACTGTAGTGAAAAAGTATTCAAAGGAAGTGATCTCATTCATTTCATTCACAGCTGGCAACTTCAACAATAAAGATTAGAACTTGATGCATAAAAATGCATGGCATGTTGCTTTGATAAATATTCTCAATTTTCCTCTCCTGATTTACTTCTAGAAGGTTGACCTCTATGGACTGTATATACTAGGCTCCCTGGTCTGTCATCTTTTGGCAGGAATTGGCCAATAGCAGGAAGCATCAGGAAATAGGAGTATGGGAAGAAAGAGAGCGTGGAGTGTTCCTTTGTTCCCTCTCTGCTGGCCAGAGGCTGTGTATGTCTGCTGAAAGCCACAGCTCCTGTTGGATGACTCTTTCCAGGAACTTCCAGTGGTTTCCAATAACCATTTCCTCCACTTGCTTCCTATGTCACCAATGACTAACAAAAGAAATACTGCAATGAGTTAACCATGTCTGGAGAATAAACCACGCTATGGTTAAAATAACACGTTTTTCTTTTAAACTGAGAAATAATTTCCCCTTCTAAGAAACATAAAACTTCCTTGCAGCCATAATGGATTTTGCTAATTAATTGACTTTACCCTAAAATTTAGTTTTAGTGTAATACTTTTTTTGGAAAACAACTAAATAATAAAGAACAAGAGCATATTTTCATTATGTAAACAGATACTGATAACTTCAAATAAGTAGGTGGAGTTCTTCCATAAGATTTCTATGGATACCACAAATCAGGTATTTAGCCTTTGTTTCTCATTTTTCCTGAAGCCTGAAATCTTTTTGTTAGCATCTCTGCCTCTGTCCTATAACACGAGACTTTTCATGTGTCTAACTATTTGTGTCACTCAAAAGTTACCCTCCCACCTTCCATAGAAAAGCAGTATTTTCCTAAGAAATAATTAGTTTTGTATTTATATTTTAAATGTTTTTCTTTATAAAACATTCTGTTATTATAAAAAAGTATCATTAAAAAGTAAGAAAGTATATAACTGTTTTTAAAAGATAGCTTTTTCACTTCCCTTTTTCTTTAATGAAGTAAATACCATGAACATTTTGTTATGTACTCTTTTCTATGCCCATAGAAACATATAAAGATATGCACATATTTACCACAGTTAAATTGTGCCTATAGATTAGTAGGTAATCAAACTTTATACAGTATTCTGCAACTTGTGTTATTTAATATAAAGTGAACATCTAAGGATGTATGTATGTGTATATGTGTATACATATGGCTATAGAATATTTTCCAGTATGCATAAACCAAAATTTATTCAACAATTGATAAACATTTGGTTTGTTTCTGTCTTCTCTTTTTTCTATTATAAGCAATGCTGTTCTAAATATCTATGTATGTTTTATATAATCATGCTTTTCTTTGAGATAGAAATCTGGACAAAGCTGTGCTTGGCCCCAAACACTTCCAGCTGTTTTCTCAAGGTCTTCCAAAATCTTTGTGCATAGAGGAATCACTACTGTTCTATTAAAAAAAAACCAGTAATCCCTGGGGCTTACCCATACACCATGATTCTGAGATGGGACCCAGAAATTTATCCACTTAAACAAGCATCTTCAGTGATAGATCAATAAACATTCCTGGAACCACACTTTAGGAAACAATGTTAGACCTTAATTATCCTGGGCAAGTTGCATAGTGTTTTTGACCTTAAATTCCTCATTTTCCCACACTAAAATGTAAGACCCCTATCCCCACCCCCAGGCAAGTAGTTTTTGTCTGTTTAGTTCACTCATGTATCTGCAGAACCTAGACCCATGCCTGGCACATCAAAAACATACAATATATATTTTGTAAATAAATAAATGAACAAGTGACTACACTTGTAAATGGAGCTGGTACCTACTGCATAGGATTGCTTTAAGGTTTCAATACAATAATGCATCTAGTGTTATAGTATACTGTAGGTACTAAGTAAATACGAACTCTCCTCTTTCCCTTGAATTTTCAGTCACCATGTATGCAATATTTCTGCTACAATTCAATGGATGGTCTTATTTAAAACAAGAATTATAATAAAACAAGAAAAATTAGCTTGCCAGTTCAATGGCACAAACATGGTATGTTTTATTTTTTAATGGAAGGGTTATAGAGATCAATCCACACTTTGCCCTTTTTCTACCAAAGAATTCATCATGATAAAAGCATTAACTTATTTCAATAGCTGTGTGAAAATGTGAAAAATGTGTGACAGGGCACTATACTAATGTTGCTTGCTATCATCAGTCAGGCTCTATGATGTGTTTAGAAGCAAAATAATATTGTATAGAAGCAGAGGAATATTTCTGAGGATGATGGGAAATCTATTTAGTTTTTAGAATTATCTTAACTACTTAAAATTTAATAAGGATAAAACTGGTCTTCTATATAAAATAACATACATTTTTTTTGGTTTTACTTATGTAGACCATAATTGACAGTTTTGTCCAAGCTGTCAAGACCTCCTTTATCCTTGTTTACTGTGGGAATACATTGGTTTACAAAGTAGACAAAGCTTTTCATAGTTTTAGGTTTAATAGGTTATGACACAGAACTTCCACTTCTCATTAATATTAGCTTACTGTTTAATTGGGCATTTAACTTCATATTCTGGGTGCCTCTGTGAAAAACAGTATAATCATTCAAGAAGTTGTGAATTAAATTATTCTGCTGGAAAATTACTGGAATGGTAAGTTTCCAAAATAGAAAGTTAAGATTTAGCCTTAAGACCTTTATTTATTTATTTATTTATTTATTTATTTATTTATTTATTTATTTATTAAGTTTCTTAAGAAATGGAATCTCAGTCAGTTGCCCAGGCTGGCTCACTGCAGCCTCAAACTCCTGGGCTCAAGCCATCCTTCTTCCTCAGCCTCTGAGTAGCTAGGATTATGGAAGCATGCCACCATGCCAAACTAACTTGTTATTATTATTATTATCATCATTTGTAGAGACAGGGTTTCACTATGTTGCCCAGGCTGGTCTTAAACTCCTGGCCTCAAGAGATCCCACTGCCTCAGCCTCCTGAGACGCTGGGATTACAGGCACAAGCCACTACACCTGGCTAGCCGTAAGAGCTTTAGAGACAAGACTATGTTTATAGAATTTCAGTACACCAAATAGGTTGTATTAGAATGGAAACAGTAAAAAATTCATAAGGCTGGTTTTTGTGGAGAGTCCAAAGTAATTAGTATGCTTTATCATAAAAAAAAGTACTTCCAAAACGTCAGCTATTTCTCATCAGAAATTAGACAAAGTTGAGTCATTTTGCCTATGAACATAGTGTTCAGATCATGTCTTTACAGCGAGGTAAAGTGGAATACTATGGAACATCTTGCCTGGAGGCAGATCAGTAACTTGTCAGTGGTTCCAGGTAACCAAGGGAGTCTTCCAGGAAGGTGACATGTTAGGGAGCATTTGTCATGACTTATGACTGGATATGATTCACAGAGCTGATATTGGTTAATGTAACAGTCTAAGAAAAGAGGGAGAAAGGAGCATATTTTGCCCCTAAGGGAATGATACTCCATTACTGCATGTTCCATGTCAGATACAAAAGTCAAATTGATGCAGAGAAAATATAAATGCCATGCCCAAGGTACATAGCTGCTAAGGAGCACATATATCAAAAAGAAAATAAAAAGACATTGATATAATAAAGAACATTTTTGAAATTCTTGACTCATACTATATTTCTAAATGAAACTGGCTACCAAATAGATAATCTTATATCATTTCCTGGGTGGAGAATATTACATTAGTCAGCTGGATGTGGTTTCCTGGACACTTTCCATTGGTAAAGGTGGACTCCTGGACATGATCCAACTACATGGATGGCAATTGTCAGTTCTCATGAACAGGGCTGCTACATGTGGTTATGGTAGCCACATTGCCTGTTCTGAAATCCACTTTTGTCAGGCTGTCTGGATTTGCAACCACTCTACTGCATTTGTTTTAGACATTGAGTATTTTGCTCTTTGGCCAGAACTGTAACTGTGAGATGAGAATGCAATATGCAGTTTAAAACTAATATGTGAGAAAGTAAGTTTGGTTTCTTCCTCTCATCTCTACACAAAGTCATGGTAACTAAACAACCTTCTGCTGAATGGTCATTGCGTTAAGGAGGAAATCAACATGGAAATGAAAGGACTCTTTGAACAAAATGTTAAAGGAGACTCAAGTTGTCAAAAATCTGCGGTACACCACTAAAGCAGTACTGAGAGGAAAATTTATATCCATAAATGCCTACATCGAAAAGATAGAAAGATCACACATAAACAATTGAATGAATCATCTCAAAAAACTGTAAAAGGACAAGCAAACCAACCCCAAACCCAGCATAAGAAAAGAAATAGCAAAGATCAGAGCAGAACTAAGTGAAATTGATAACAAAAAAACTATATGGAAAATGAATAGAAGAAAAAATTGGTTCTCGGAAAAACTAAACAAAATTGACACTCCTCTTGCTAGACTAACAAGAAACAGAACGGAAAGGACTCTAATAAGCTCCATAAGGAATAAAGAGGGAGAAATTACAACTGATGCCATGGGAGTACAAAATATCATTTATGAATACTATTAAAAACCTCTCTGCTAATAAACTTGAAAGTGTGGAGGAAATGGACCAACTCTTAGAAACACACAGCCTCCCTAGGCTCAATCAGGAAGAAACAGAATTCCTGAACAGACCAATATCAAGTACTGGAAATGAAGCAGCAATAAAAAAAACCTACCTAAAAACAAAAGTCCTGGACCAGATGATTTCACACCCAAATTTTACCAGACCAACAAAGAACTGGTGCCTATCCTGCAGAAATTATTCCACAACATCGAGAAGGAAGGAATCCTCCCAAACACAATTTATGAGGCCAAGATCACTCCAATGCCAAAGGCAGGACAGGATGCAACAGAGAAAGAAAACTACAAACCAATATCCCTTGTGAATATAGATGCAAAAATTCTCAAAAAATTACTAGCAAACCAAATTCAGGTGCTTATCAAAAAAATAATCCATCACGACTAAGTGGGCTTCCTCCCAAAGATGCAGGGGATGGTTCAATGTACACAAATCCATAAATGTAATTCACCACATAAATAGAAACAAAAACAGAGAGCATATGATCCTCTCAGTAGATGCAGAAAAAGCATTCAACAAGGGCCAGCACCCTTTTATAAGAAGGCTTAAGAAAATAGGCAGAGATGGGACTTACCTAAAAATGATACAAGCCATATATGACAAACTGACAGCCAACATCATACCGAACAGGGAAAAATTGAAAGCGTTCTCACTTACAACTGGAACCAGACAAGGTTGCCTTCAATCACAGCTTCTCTTCAACATAGTACTAGAAGTCCTAGCCAGGGCAATCTGACAGGAGAAGGAAATCAAGGGCATCCAAATGGGGACAGAAGAAGTCAAAGTATCACTCTTTGTTGACGATATGATCTTATATCTAGAAAACCCCAAACATTCTGCCATGGGATTACTGGAATTGATAAACAAGTTCAACAAAGTTTCAGGTTACAAAATCAATGTACAGAAATCAGTAGCATTCCTATATGCCAACAACAGTCAAACTGAGAACCAAATCAAAGACTCAATTCCCTTCACAGTAGCAACAAAGAAAATAGAATATCTGGGAATATATTTAACTAAGAAGGTAAAAGACCTCTACAGGGAGAACTACAAAACACTGAGGAAGGAAACAGCAGAGGATGTAAATAGGTGGAAAAGCATACCATGCTCATGGGTCAGCAGAAGCACCATTGTTAAAATGTCTACACTACCCAAAGTGATCTACAGATTCAAGGCAATCCCTATTAAAATACCAACATCATTTTTCACAGATCTAGAAAAAATAATTCTACACTTCATATGGAACCAGAGAAGACCCCGTATAGCAAAAGCAACCTTGAGCCAAAATAACAAATGGGGAGGCATCTGTTTCCCAGACTTAAAACTATACTACAAGATTATAGTAACAAAAACAGCATGGTACTAGCACAAGAACAGAGACACAGACCAGTGGAACAGAATAGAGAACCCAAATAGAAAACCATCCTCATATAGCCATCTAATCTTTGAAAAAGCAGACAATAAATGATTCTGGAAAAATTGGATAGCCACATGGAGAAGACTGAAACAGGATCTGCACCTTTCACCTCTCACAAAAATCAACTCACACTGCATAACAGACTTAAACCTAAGGCTTGAAAGTATCAGAATTCCAGAAGAAAATGTTGGAAAAAATTTACAGACACTGGCCTAGGCAAAGAATTTATGAAGAAGACCCCAAAGGCAATCACAGCAACAACAAAAATAAATAAATGGAACCTGATCAAACTGAAATGCTTCTGCACAGCCAAGGAAACTCTCAAGAGAGCAAATGGACAACCTACAGAATGGGAGAAAATATTAGCATGTTACACATCCGATAAAGGGCCAATAATTAGAATCTCTATAGAGCTCAGGAAACTAAGCAAGAAAAAAATCAAACAACTCTATCAAACAGTGGCCAAAGGACATGAATAGAAACTTTTCAAATGAAGATAGACTAATGCACAACCTATGGAAAAATGCTGAATATATCTAATCATTAGGGAAATGCAAATCAAAACCACAGTGAGATATCATTTATCTCCAGTGAGAATGGCCTTCATTATAAAGTCCCTAAACAATAAATGTTGGCATGGAAGCAGAGAGATAAGAACACTTGCACACTGCTGGTGGGACTGCAAACTAGTAAAATCTCTGTGGAAAGTAATAGGGAGATACCTCAAAGAGCTACAAGTAGAGCTACAATTTGATCCAGCAATCCCATTACTGGGCATCTACCTGAAAGAACAAAAGACATTCTATAAAAAAGACATCTAATTTGCAGTTGCAATGCTGTGGAAACAAACCAAGTGCCCATAAGTACCTGAGTGGCTTAATAAAACGTGGTGTGTGTGTGTGTGTGTACCACAGAGTTCTCTTCAGCCACAAAAAACAATGGCTATCTAATACCTCTTGTACTATGCTGGATAAAGCTGGAGTCTATTCTACTAAGTGAAGTATTATAAGAATGGAAAAAGAAGCTCCACATGTACTCACCATCAAGTTGGTATTAACTGATCAACACTTAAGCGCACATATAGTAATAAAATTCATCAAGTGTCAGGCAGATGAGAAGGGGAAGAGGGAATAGGTATATACACAGCTAATGGGTACGGTACGCATCGTCTGGGGGATGGAGATGCTTGAAGCTCTGACTCGGGTGGGGCAAAAGCAATAAATGTAACCTAACCAATTGTACCCAATAATATACTTAAATAAAAAAAATTAAAAAACAAAACAAGCAATTATGAATTAATTAATTAATACTCATTGCTTGAATTAATTGAGATTGTGTATTTACTTCTGTCTTTAATTGGGATTCTGTGTTTTCACCTGTGTTGGAAATATCTTGGAAATATCCACTTCATGGAAAAATTCAGTTACCTGGGCCTAAACATAGATTTGTTAAACAAAATCATTTTCAATTAAAAGCTGATAAATCCAATGATGATTCTCAAGACGATTGTGAAAAGTGCAGATCCTGTTACAGCCTAAAGACAGACTAAGACTTTTCACCTCCCCAAAATGTGCACTTCTCATCACTGAGGATAATCAACTCAAGCAACAGACTGACACAGGACCTGTACTTCCACCTCTCACAAAAATCACAAAAATAAACTCCAAACGACAATTCTTAAAACAATGGTGAAAAGTGCTACCGTTCATAAAATGATGGTGAAATAATTCTTAGAATAATGATTATTTTAAAGGCTCTAGTACCAACCCCTTGGAAATATAGTTATCTGGACCCAAACATAGATCTCTCTGCCAAAACAATCTTAGGATCCGAGCTGATGAAACAAATCATCTTAAAAGGATGGTGAAAAGAGCTAAGGTCCTTTAAAAATGGTGAAATAACAGTGAAATAATTGTGAAATAATCGTTATGTCAGAAGTTCTGCTATCGACTCCTTGGAAATATCCAGTTACCTTGGCCTAAACATAGATTTGTCTGCCAAAACCGTTTTCATTTCCCGGCTGATGAATCCATTGATGATTCTCAAGATGATGGTGAAAAGTGCGGATCCCTCTTAGACTGAAATGGGATCCACACATTTCACCTCACAAAAATGCACACTTCTCATCGCTGAGGATAATGAACTCAAGCAACAGACAGACACAGGACCTGCACTTTCGACCTCTCACAAAAATCACAAAAATCAACTCCAACCAACGATTCTTAAAATAATGGTGAAAGGTGCTACCGTTCATAATATAATGGTAAAACAAAGGTGAAATAACTCTTAAATAATGGTTATTTTAAAGGCTCTAGTACCAACTCCTTGGAAATGTATAGTTACCTTGGTATAAACATAGATTTGTCTGCCAAAACTATTTTCCATTCCCAGCTGATGAATCCAGTGATGGTTCTCAAGATAATGGTGAAAAGTGTGGATCTCTTTTGAGTCCTTAGAATGAAACAGGATCCGCACATTTCACCTCATAAAAATGTGCACTTCTCATCCCTAAGGATAATCAACTCAAGCAACAGACTGACACAGGACTTGCACTTTTCACCTCTCACAAGAATCACAAAAATAAACTCCAACCAACGATTATTAAAATAATGGTGAAAAGTGTTACTGTTCATAAAATAATGGTCAAATGATGGTGAAATAATTATTAAAATAATGGTTGTTTTAAAGGCTCTATTACAAACTCCTTGGAAATATACATTTACCTGGGTCTAAAAAGATTTGTCTGCCAAAACCATTTTCAATTCCCAGCTTATGAATCCAATGATGATTCTCAATATGGTGGTGAAAAGTTCAGATCCTATTTCAGTCTAAAGACTAAGACTTTTCACCTCACAAAAATGTGCACTTCTCATCTCTGAGGGTAATCAACCCAAGCAATAGGTGACACAGTACCTGCACTTTCCACCTCTCACAAAAATCAACTCCAACCAACAATTCTTAGAGTAATGGTGAAAAGTGCATCTGTTTATAAAATAATGGTCAAAACATAGCAAAATAATTCTTTAAATAATGGTTATTTTTAAGGCTCTAGTACCAACTCCTTGTAAATATCCAGTTACCTGGGCCTAAACATAGATTTCTCTGCCAAAACCATTTTCGATTCCCAGCTGATGAATCCAATGATGATTGGTAGAATCAGTATCTTTAAAATGTCAATATTACCTAAAGTGATCTACAGAATTAATCCAATCCCTTTCAAAGTACTATTCTTTACAGATCTAGAAAAAATAATTCTACACTTTTTATAGAACCAGAGAAGACCTCAAATCACCAAAGCAATATTAAGTAAAAAGAACAAGCTGGGAGGTATCAGTCTACCCGACTTCAAGCTGTTCTACAAGGCTACAATAATGAAAACAGCATCGACTGGCACAAGAACAGAGACATAAGATCTTTGGAACAGGACTGAGAATCCAAAGATGAAACCATCCGCATATGGTAATCTAATCTTTGGCAAAGCAGACAAAAATATACATTGGGGAAAAGAATTTCTTTTCAATAAATGCTGCTGGGAAAACTGGATAGCTACATGCAGAAGAATGAAACTGGATTCCCACCTCTCATCTCTCACAAAATCAATTCAAGATGGACAACAGACTTAAACCTAAGGCATGAAACCTTAAGAATTCTAGAAGATGATGTTGGGAAGACCCTTTCAGACATTGGCCCAGGCAAAGAATTTTTTAAGAAGACTCCCAAAGCAATCACCGCAGCAACAAAAATAAATAAATGGGATCTGATCAAATTAAAAAGCTTCTGCACAACCAAGGAAACTATCATTCCAGCAAATAGACAGCCTACACAATGGGAGAAAATATTTGCTCTCTACACATCTGATAAAGGACTGATAACAAGAATCTATCTAGAACTTAAAAGAATCAACAAGAAAAAAATTAAGCAACCCCATCAATAAATGGGCAAAGGAAATGAACAGAAACTTTTCCAAAGAAGACAGAATAATGGCCAGCAAACATATTAAAAAATGCTCAACATCTCTAATCATTAGAGAAATGCAAATCAAAACCACAATGAGATATCACCTAACCCCAGTGAGATTGGCCTCTATCAAAAAAATCCCAGAACAACAAATGCTGGCAAGGATGTGGAAGACGGGAACACTCTTACACTGTTGGTGGGACTGCAAATTAGTGCAACCTCTGTGGAAAAGAATTTGGAGATACCTCAAAGAGCTAAAAATAGATATACCATTCAATCCCCCAATCGCACTATTAGGCATTTACCCAAAAGAGCATAAGACATTCTATTATAAAGACATCTGCACCCAAATGTTTATGGCAGCACAATTCACTATTGCAAGGATGTAGAAACAACCCAAGTGCCCGTTAATCCAAGAGTGGATTATTAAAATCTGGTATATGTATACCATGGAATATTACTCAATTATAAGAAACAACAGTGATCTGGCACCTCTTATATTTTCTTGGATAGAGCTTGAACCCATTATCCGAAGGGAGGTATCACAAGATCAGAAGAATAGGCTCCACATATACTCGCCATCAAATTGGCACTAACTGATCAACACTATGGTGCTCACAGGGTAGTAATATTCTTCAGGGATTAGGGGAGGGGGTGGGTAAACTCACAACTAATGGATGCAGTGAGTATTGTAGTGGGGAAGGGAATGCCTCTAATCCTTCCTTGGGTGAGGCAAAGACATAAAATGTAACCAAAATGTTTGTACCCTCATAATATCCTGAAATAAAAAAAAAGACTGTCCAGTGCTAACTAGAACACATTACTATGTTCCTATGTGTTTATATTAATATATAAGATGATAAAAAATAAAATATCATGAATATTTTTCATTTTTACAACTCTATCCCATTGAATAGTATTTCATTAAAATTATACCTGAATTTATTAACACAAATAAAAATATTATTATTGGGCATTAATGTCATTTCTATTTTATAATTAATATTTTGAATAAATATAATTTCATTAAAAAATAATAATGTTGATTTCCTAGTATGGATAATTGCATTGTGCTTATAGAAAAGAGCAGGGGAAATAGGCAACAGAATATTTCAAGGTAATGGGACATTATGTCTGCAATTTGCTTTCAGATAGTTCAGAAAAAGAAAAGTGATAATGATCATATGTGTATATATTTGTTATATATAAAGAGATAGAGAGGGGTACATGAAGCCTTTGTGATAAAATATCAACAATTGGGGCATCTGTATGAAGATATCATAAGATTATGAGAGGTTTTTTTGTACTGTTATTACAATTTTAATGGAAGTTTGAAATATTTCAAAATAAATTATGCAAAAAGTAATGAGGAATACCTCTATATTGATATGAAGTGATCTTCAGGATGTATTAAAAATATAAGGTATAGAAATCTGTTTATGGAGTGTCTTAGTGTCTCACTAGTAGTAATATTAGAATTGTATAATTATTATGTGAATATCTACAATAAGACAAATAAGTATACTAATGTTATAAAGAATGAGGATATTCATTTAAAGGAAAAGAAGATAAACATTTGAAATTAAGTTTAAAATATTAACTTGCATTCTTAAACCTGAATGGAAAATATCAATATTAACTCACAATTCATGTCTTTCTTTAAAGTGTATTTTCTAGTTCTGCTCATTGAAATAGCCCAGAAACAGTAAAAACTCAGTAGCAATAAGAATCACGATTGCCTAGATTATGGTATCCAAAAACCAACCCACTAGAACTAGGGATCCTAGAGAAATAATTAATTTCAGATTGTGTGTAGGGAATATACAAAATGAACCTAGTACATATATTCTTTCTTATATAAAAGGATAAGAAAGAAATAAAAATATTAAGAAGTACTTACTGGGCTAGTGTTATAAGGACACGAAAAGCCATCTTAAAGAAACACAGTGGCTAAAAGTGGAAAAATTAATCATCAAAAACAAATAATGACTACAATTGATTGAAATGTCAAATATTTGTGTTCAAATCCATGAATTCATAGGGATACCTTTTAGGGAAAAAACTATTAGCTCCCTTTGGGGGCTGGCGAAACACCATCAGATGAATCTGAAAGCTAAAATTAGTTCATTGAAAGCCAACAAATTAACTGTGAAAGTTAAAGGAATAAATCAAACACTGATTTTGTGTTTCTGTATGAACTGTGTTTCAGATATTAAACAAACCTTCTCCACTAATATACTGTATGCCCCTCTGTGAGTTTCTTCACCTCTCTGAGCCTTGTCAAGCCATCTATAAATGAGATAATACTGCCTAACTTATAGCGATGCTAAGAGGATTAAAATACACGACCTATGTAACACTTCTAGTACAAGGGCTTATTTTCTCTGCAAAGATTTTTCTAATACTTAAGGACATTTAACCAGTCATGTGTTTCTTTTGTATTCTGCAGGCCATTCTCTGGTTCATTAGTCTATCATGAAACTATATCTACTCAAGGGCCTACTATATATCAAGCACCGTGTTAAAGTTGAAGGACGAAGAGTAAGACATATTCCCTGACCTCAAAGAATGTTTAATCTAGTAGAACCTACCCAGAAGGCAGTTTTTGGATTAAGCAGAAATTTCCAGACTGGTTTAGGAGCCTGCCCAGGTAGTTCTTTACCACCCATCCTTCTTATGCTATAAAAATAAAATATGAAGACAGCAGTGGTCTTGGTATAAAATTACCGAAAATGTAATAAAAGTAGAGCTAAATTAACAAGAACAACAAACTGACAAAAAGAATAGATTTAATATTACTTACTGTTACAGGTAACAGTGTCTGGAGAGTATGTCTATATTTCAGTCTTAGCCTGTCTGGCAGCACATAGGCACCACTAAGCTATTCAGGTCACGTAGACTGAATAGGACAAATGAGGCAAGAAGGAAGATTAATGAAGACAAACAGCATTTAAAATGGCAGGATCTAATTCTAGGTAAGCTGTCTTAGAGATGACAGTTGAAATTCACTCATACCCTAAAACTACACCCAACAGCAATCCATTATATGTACAAAATGAGATGAGAATCAATGACCCAGAGCATGTGCTTGTCTTCTGGGAATCTCCTGAAAGCAGGTGGCAAGGCAGATGCAAAAATCTATTTCACTGTGAGTAGAAAGGTTTCTATTGTAACAACTGCATATAAACAAGGCTAGTGCCCACTGAGGAATCCTGAGCAAGAGTGATGGGAAATGATTCTTCGGTGGTTGAGCATCGCCTGTTATAACCAGTTGTGGATTAATTTATAAATACGCTTTTTCTTAAAGTATTACATATAAACACTGGAAAGAAAGCAAAGTGAAAGAAAGCAGTGAATGAATAAACTTGAAAATGTTTTAAAGATGCTGAAAACTGTTCATTGGACTATTAATTGTTGAAGTGTTTGTACAGTGAAACCTGTAGCCATGTTTATGGTGACAAAACTGGCTTAAAAACAATCTCTTAGACTAGTGTTTCCCAACATTTTTCATTCCATAACATACATATGAAATGATAACGTTTGTATAGCCCTCGAGTAGACTACTGGAGGCAACTGGCCAGGAAGCACTGTTATCTAGGTCTTGTCCAGTTGACTCAAGGGCTACAGGGGTAAATGTCTAGATGCCCTCTGATGCATTCACTAGATATGCGTGCTGCTGCACAACTGTGTTAAGCTAAGGATTTTCAAACAAGACTATGAGTGGTTTTACAGGTTCTGAGATGGAGCCTGAGGGATCTTGGTTAGGTAGACCTTCTAAGTCTTACCCTACAGAAACTCCATTTTTTCCTGTTTTGTTAAAGAAAACAAATTCCACTAGGAAAAAAACAGGTTACTTGGCAAATTAATTCCTTGGTTCTAGAACCACTGAAATTGAATTTTAAAATAAAAGTGAGCTTGGAGACTAGATATCTAATTATAGCAATGTTTCTCAACCCTGACTACCCATTAAGATCACCCAGGGAATTTAAAAAAAAAAAAATACAAATCCCTGGCCCTACTCTCAGTGATTTTGAATCAGTCCTGCTGTGTCTCAGGCATTTATTAATAGTATTGTTTAAAACCTTCCTAGGTGATTCTCGTATGTAGCTAGGTTTGAGAAGCACTTAATTAGATCCATCAGCAAGGTAGAAAAAGTCCCCTAATAGTAGTTGAGACCCATTGCTTGCAGGTTTTATTTGCCAGTTGCAAATAACTTGTGTGTGTCAGTGAGAGGGGCAAGAGAGGTAGGTTTTAACTTTCTTGTTTATAAGACAATAATTATAACATGGTTTGAGTTTTTCAAACCAATGAATTTTACCTGGGGAAAAACCAAGGTGGTCAATGATAGGAAGATTTGGAGGCTACAGTGTAGGAAGAGAGCTTTGTGGCTTTTTAAAGAGAAAAAAATCCAGAGTGCAACAAGAAAAAACATAAATTGGTGAGGATGCAGCGTGCTGATTTCTTATTTTTTTTTTTCTTCACCCCATCCTCTCCCACACTCATTGTGAAAGGCAGGGATCAAGGTTACTTGAAAATGGAAACTAACAGGAAAGAGAGTACAAACCTGGAAACGTAATTGAGAACAGAAAAGAAAAGAGAAAAAAAAATAGAAGGAAGGCACAGAGGAAAAAATCTGAAGCAAAGATTTGGTTTGCCTGTTTTATTTTCTAGAACTTTAGAATTTCTGGTAAAAAGAATGATACAAGAAACAAAGATAATCTATTCAAACTTCTGGAAGAAGAGAAAAATTGTGACACAAGGTATAAGACATTATGTGATCATTAAATTTTAGTTGACATTCATCCAAATTTCTCATTTGCTAAAATAATAATACTGATTACTTATTGAATACTTTCCAAGAGCCAGATATTTTTAGATGTTTTTTTAATATATTATCTCAAATATGCATGTTTTTATGATCATCCTTTACTTATGTTCTAATTTTTGTTGTACTATTTCAGTGTACTAAAAGTTTGTATTTTACAAAAGAAGAAACAGCTCTTTCTACAGTGCATGAAAATGCTTAGGAATCAAAGCATTTGAAAAAGCATTTAATGAGTGGCAAACAGGCACATAATTTTAAGAACTGCAGCAAGAGGAATAGAAAGCCAAAGAGATCTTTTTCATTTTCTAAAGCTTGCTATATGGATAACACATACATTATTTTGTAATAAATATTTAAACCAAAGTTGTCAGGTTTGGATCTAGGAATATGAAGATAAAGTAAAATTGTGGCAAGAGACAGAAGGATTAATCAATGCCAGATGCTTTTCAGTTAGGGTCAGATAAGGATTAGAAAAGCCATGTTTTGTGGATCTGGCAATAAACAGTATAATATATAGTAAATAACAACATCACAGCTTTTTAAAACAAGCTCTCCACTATTCCTATGGGATGGGGAAGGTGAGAGAAAATTATGTATAATTTTGTGTTTTAGAAAAGTACTAACCTGTTTGGGGTGCCAAAGACCATGGAATAGTACAGATAGGGAGGAAGACACATGTGGTGTTCAGGACTCAGAACACAAGAGAGGAAAGCACCAACAAAGCAGGTAAAATTTGCCCCCAACAAATCCATGGTCCCTGTGAGAAAGGAAAAATCTGAAGAGGGAGCTTCAGAAAGAGATGAAAGGAATTAAAAATGGTGATAGGTTTATGGTTTGGGGATATAAGAGAAGGAGGAGGAGGGAGACAGTTCATTTCACCAGGAAGATAATCATTCAGTAAAGAGAGAAGAGAGGTTTTGGAGGAAAAGAAGAGAATACTTCCTTTAGAGAAAACTACTTGATCAATTAGCAGAATAAGGGGACTCTTTGTGATGGAAACTTTTTTTTTTAATCATCACTGTTGCAGTGGCTATATAACTGAATATATTTGTCCAAACTCATCAAATTGCCCACTTAAAATTAGAGAATTTTAATGTATGTAAGTTATACCTCAGGAAAGCAGAATTGTAAATCGATTAGGAATGAAAGAAGGTGGACAGAGTATTGAGAGAAAGAGAAATCCTGAAAGCATAAGAAAAACAGGTTATTGTAGCTGTGCCACAAGATTCAAAGGAGAACTTGCAAGAAGACAGAGGAAGAAATCAAAAACAGAATATTGGAATATGAAGTACCACAGGTAGAAAGAAAAGAGAGGATTTGTAGAAAATCTTAAAGGACTAAAATCATCACACATGGGGAAAACAAACAGGCAAAGTGGAAAAAAGAATTGGAGCGAACAGGTTGCATCGATTATAATGTGCGTGGGAGCTAAAGGAAATTTAAGAGGTAGTTCAGAGCAGGGATGTCACATTGAGTATCTTGCTTTGATTGTTCTAGTTCAAACCAGAATAACATTCCGAGTTTCTGAGATGAGAAGAGAGAGCACCTGCAAGGGAACAGATTGGGGCAGAGGTGCACCAAAGCGTTAAGACTCTGAAGACATCAGAGTTAAGGATGAACGTGCTGAGACAATGGCAGGGAAAAAGCACCCAATACTGAGCAATAATAAAAGGCTTATGAGAGAGGTTCTTTCTTTAATCTCATTGATATTTATAAAAACAACAATAATTAAAAATTCCATAAATTAGAGAACCTCCAGAATTTTTCCCTTTTAACATCCAAGAAATTACATTCGTACATATACTCAGAAGACCTGCGTAAAGTTGAGGGGTATGAAGAAGTAAAAGGTGAACACACAGAGTCAAATGTCAGAACACTCTAGCTTACAAAACTTCCTTTTGTTCACTGTTGTACCTTCAAGACCTAGACGAACGCTTGGCTCTGAATAAGTTTTGATTGAATGAATGAATGAATTAATGAGTGAATGAACAAACCTAATGGGAGAACTTATATGGTGACAGTATTGGTAATAATAAAAATGTTATATTATTTTACGAAAAAAAAAAATAAACCAGGAATCTCAATGTTGGCAACTTGGCAATTGCAAAAATGCAGAATAAGATAAAAATGTAAGTTATCAGAAAAGAAATAAAGAGGGTACAAAACATTACCAAAAATGAGAAAGAGTAAAAGGTATGTGAAGAACTTTAAAACAAATAATCCCATATTAAATGGGCCACCTCTTGAGACACTGGATTCTCTACTACCAGAGGAATTTATCCAGCCAGTGCTAAGCCAATAGTTTTCGTGGTGTTGTAGCAGGACCACAGAGGAGCAAAAGATTTGGAGGATGGTAGAACACGACCTATGTGTTACCTCTCTGCCTTGGTTTTGGTTTTTGTTCTTAAATACCAGTATACTCTTTTCTATTAAAGTAGAAAGCAAAGGGATTGCATGAGAAAATTAAATTGAAACCTCTCCACGTGGTGTGCTGGGCCAATATGTATTTAGAATAACAAGTAGTTGTCTGCTTGTTGTTTTAACGTGGAGATTTTTTTAAAGGAATGAAGGAAGAGAGGATGGAGTGACTGTGTGTCAATCAACAATGATGAATGTATTGTGTTTCCAGAATCACAATATGGACTGAGGATAGGAAAGGCAAATTTGAGTAGGCAAGATGCCTTTGCTCAAAAATATCTTCTCTCACATTTAACAGTTATAATTGTATCTTGGTTTATTTACCTGAAATACAGATATCTTTGTAGGAATATGTTACATGGATTAGAGCCTACTAGTGCAAAAGCCTATTAGTCATTCATCTCTTTGTTTTACTTCAATTCCTAATGAATTAACATTTATTCATTAGTAGATGTAGGAATGAGAGCTTTCATGGGGTTATATGAAAGATATTTGATATCTGTAGGGTGGAGTAGAAGAGCACGTAAAAGAAAATAGCAATGAAGGGAGTTAGGACATCAAAACATAAACTCTGATCACTCTGCAATTTTGCCTAGAACTCTAGTTGCAGCCGGCACACAGATGAGTAGAGAAATTATAGGAGCTCCTAACTGATATTAGGAGCAGTTTGGAGGACAATATTCCTAAATTTCATTTAGTCTTCCCAGTTTAGACTTATTTATCCAAATTCACAACCCTAGAGCAGTGTGTCCCCATCCCTGTTTTGCTCTTCTTTATTTGGGGTAGGATAAATCGACATGTATGGACATTAGTAAATGATGAAGAAATTAATATTTTTTGAACACTCTTTGTCAATCCTGGGGTCAGGGTCATGCATCTATCTGATTTTATTAACCTTGCCTGACAAATACTACATAATCTGACTCCCGTCTCCCTTTCTAAACTATCCCATTCCACTCTTTCTCTAGCCTACTATGCTGCAACCAAACTGGCTTTTCTGTTGCTCAAATACATTAACCTCATACCACCCTCAGGGCCTCACACTTGAGTTTCCTGTGCATAGAATGTGTTTCTCGTCTTCTCCCTAACCTTAACAAACCTGATTTTTTGGGGGGTGGGGGGCAGTGGAGGTCATTCAATTTCTAGTTAAAAGTCACCTACTCAGATCTGACCAGTCAATGTAAAACAATCCCCACCTGACCCTGTTACTCTCTTTTCTTATCCTGCTTTATTTTTCTTTAAGGCACGTATTACTACTTAAACTTGCCTTATTTTTAAACATGTTTATAGTCCATCTCTTCCCAGGAGAACACATATTTTGTAAAGGTAAGGGACTGCTTCTCTCTTGCCCACCCCTGTATCCCTAGGAACTTTAGTACTGGCTGGTGCATTGCAGGTACTCAAAAAGGTTTTTTGAATGGACAAGTATATTCTTAATCTTTGCAACAGTAGTATGAAAATGATGCCATTTTCCTTAAAGTAATGAACTATTATTCAAAGTGGTTAAGTAAGTTTCCCAATGCCAGCTGATAATTAGTTGCAAACCATAATTTCTACAGAGATTGTCTGGCTACAAGTATAAGTATCTAAGTTCACCATAACACCCAGTGTCATTACAATCCCTGAATCATATTTTTTCAAATGACAAGGTGATAACTGAAGAGTAACTACCCAGGTTGGGACTGTTTATTCCGCTATTATAACATAAATATCTAAAACCAGAAATAAGGACAGCTAGATGGTTACAGTTACTCCTGTTTAATATGAATGGGTTGCAAGGTTCTGCTGCCACTGGTAGAAAGCTGCAAGAAATATAACTCTCATCCTAACAACAAGAAAAAGCTAGACAATCATAAATTTTCTTGAGCCTATGAGAAAGCTGAAGTTTTGGAATAATCGGGTAAACTGAGTTCCCAAAGGAAACAATGGGACACTTGAACAGTTTCACCTATGAAAAAACACAAGAGAAAGAGGCAATTGCCATGAAAGAGAGTAAGATGAAATCAGCAAGATAACAAATTAATTCTTAAAGGAATTAATTAAAGGACTGTGGATTAGTGTAACAGTTTGGAATCCCTGGGAGTCCGGACACAAGGGTGTGTCTATGTTCACTCACAAGTGCTCTTACAGAAGCTTCCACCAGGTACTCACAAAAAAAGACTGGGATCCGAGAAAATTGAAGAGAGGCCCCTGTGGCGGTGCACAGACACAAAATATGCCTATTCTCTGAAACAGCTTCTATGAAACAAAAGACTTAAGCTATGAGACAGGGTTAGGAAATCCTATTACCCCATTAGCCAGAGAGAAGGATAGTAGCAAAAGTTATCTCCTGCTAGAAGAGGGGTAAAAATGTGGAGAGAGATCCTCATTATGCCCAGATATGCAAATGGAGCACAAACGTTGAAAAAAACTTTCTGATACTTCAAGCCCCTAAACTAGGCACAAGGCAGGAGCCGCCCACTGCTGGACGTATTTGAAGGCTGTGGTGCACTGAATTTAATAACAATAAAAAAATACGGCTCAACTGCTGGCCAGATTGACTCAACTCCCCACATGAATGACTTGACAGAAGGAGTGGGCACATTTCCAGGCGTAAATATTATTCATCTCGGTCTCCACCATTCTTCTACACAGTGTTTGGCATTCAATTGAAAAGTATGAGGCACACAAAGAGACTAGAACAAAACAACATTGTCAAATGAAAAAGTTGTCAAAAGAACTAGATCCAGAGATGACTCAGATGTTGGAACTATCAGAGAGAACTTTAAAATATCTATGATTAATATCTTAAATAATCTAGTAGAAAAGGTAATATTCAATAATAGATGATAAATTTTATCAGAGATATAAAACCTATGAAGAATCAAATGCTGGAAATATGAATAAAATCTATAGCTGTACTTTTTAATTTTCATCAATAGAAAGTTCTAAAGCTATATGTGTATACTTTGGTTTTGACATTATCTTTAAACAGAACAAATGTCATGTGCTAAATTTAGACTTTAATAATTTCTAAAAACCAATACCTTTTATGTCTGATATCGCTGTTTATCTCACTCACAATAGAAGTCCAATCCCCTTCACATCTTCCATTCTCATATAGCTTCTCACCCTGGTGATAGTTTATACATTTATGGACAGACTCTTATCTCCTCTTCCTCCAAACTCCTTCTCCTGAGACCTTCAGAAGCAGCCAGACCATACCTTGGCTCAGCAACTTACTTTTGTGTGGATTTGAACAAGGTAACTTGCCTTTCTGAGCTTTAATTCTTTTATCAGTAAAGCAAGAAACATAATACTTACCAGCTCACAAAGATGTTGTTAGAATTATAAATAGTATATGTCAAGTGGATAGTATATAGAAGACACCCAATAAATGGTGGCTATCATTACATTAATTTAGTGCTTGTGTTCATACTAATCCTCATATACTAAAAGATGGGAGAAAGTTGACCTGGTGACTCTGGAGAACTTGTTTATCTGTAACTGAAACAAGGGATGTTTGTCCTAAGAGTCAGACCAGATTCTCCTTGACCCATGTCAACATAATTAGAAGAGTCACATCAGGCCTCTGGTTTCCTCAAATGTAAAATGGCCAAGCCAGATCATCTCCAGGGTCTCTTAAAATCCTAAAATGCTGTGATTCTAAGCCTGGGGGATTCCCTAAATTGTAAGTTTGGATAAAATTAAGGAGGTTTATTTTTCTTCATAAACAAAACAGAATGTTTATTATTTCTTCCATATATAGCATGATCAGACAAAGGGCAAAATATAACATCTGTGGAGTAATGAATAAATGATATACATACATGCAAGCATTTGGAGTTCAGGTACATTTGTTTTATCTAATAGCAGGCAACTATGTTTTTTCTTATATCTTTTCTTCTCAAAGTTCTATTTCGTCTGTGTTTTTTTATATGAATTTCTATTTTGTTATTTATAAAACCATAAAGAATTGTGATCACTAACCAACTGCCAACTAATATACCCACGAATCTTCACTGAAACTTTCACTTGTAAAACTTCAGTACTTTAAACAAAATGATTTTGCAGCATCTGGCTTTATTCTAGAATTATACGTGGCAAGATTAATAAAACTGAAATGAATTACACATTGGATTAACATGAAGCATTTTGTGTTTTCATCAAAAAGGCTTACTGAGCTGGAAATTAAGCAAAATATTCCAAAGGCGGCTGGAGTTAGAACATTTACTTCCTTTCACAACTTCATTATCATGGCCATCAAAATACTTTGGACTAGGATCCCTCTGTACTTCAGGGATAATTATAAAAAAATTAACATTATAGAAAGGGTTAAAGATTATCTTTATCTCTTTATCATACACATTTTCTTTAATATAAAAAAATCAAATTATTTGAAAATACAGTAAGTCCTCACTTAACATCATTGATAAGTTCTTGGAAACGGCAACCTTAAGTGAAAGGACACATAGTGAAACCAATTTTACCATGGGCTAACTGAAATAAACAAGGGTTAAGTTCCTACACATATTTCTGGTCACAAAAACTTCACCAAACCTCTAAATAAAAAACCAAACACTTCTAATGATAAACACTGAAATAAATGTGATATATATACACACATTTAAGAAAGATTAATAAAAACAAGTAAAATAATTATTTACCCAATTATTCCAGCTAGGGTCTTGAGTGGCCAGAGAGCGCAAGGTAGGAACTCACCCCAAAAAGATGCCATTCCTTTGCAGGGCACACTCACAAGCACACGCACACTCACTCATCCCAGGACAGTTGAGAAACGCCAATTCACCTAATGTGCACATCTCTAACATGTGGGAGGAAACTGGAATCCTCAAAGAAAACCCACGCAGACATGGGCAGAACATGCAAACTCCACACACACCAGGGCTCTGGCTTGGAATCGATTTTTTCTCCTCAATGTTATAATGAAATGATGTTGAAGAAAAATGAAGTTATTTGAGGACCTAGACGAGGGCTGGCTCTGAATAAGTTGTGATTGAATAAATGAATGAATGAACAACGAACAAACAAAAGAACAAACAATAAAAGAACTTATCTTTTCTAGTGATAGTATTGGTAATAAAAAATGTTATTACCTTAAGTAAGGTAATAAAACTTCCTTCCCCTTACTCAAAAAAGTTCTAAGCATGAATGATTTTTAACATACAACGAATCGTTTCGTGCTATGGGAAAGGTGGTAAGGAATGTTCATTTGAAAATCAAGTAAGTTGTAAGTGAGAAGAGGGTTCATGGTTTTTCAGAAGAAAATGATTTCAGGACATTTCTCTTTTAGATTAGGGTACCTAAGATACAATAGTATTCAATTTACACCTCAAAACTGATTTTACACGGGACCTTATGATCAATATGCTGAATAATTTTACAGACACAAAGCTCGACTACATACATTAAAAGTAGTCATGTTTTTCAGAGACTATAACATTTTAAAATGTGATTTTAAGAGTCAAACATCCATTTTCTTTTAATGCCTTACCAAAAATAATTACTTAAAATATAACTGTATAGCGACTAATTTTTAAATAATTTGAGTCCTATTTTCACAACAGTGAATGCTAGGAAAATTTCTAGGAACCAGCCTACTCCAGCAGACACAGAAAACTCCAGAGCAGGAACAAATCCCACATTATGGTTCCAGAGTTAATGGAATTAACTTCCCTAATTTAATAGGGAAGTTAGGAGTAATGGTTCCAATCTAGAGTTTCTGAGAGTAGAGATGATCATCCCCAAGCTATGTTCAACATTTCAAAAAGCCTAGCAGAAATAGTGTCTCAAATTATTAATATAATGGGTATTTAATAGACAAAGACCTTCATGGAATAGATTCCTATTATGAGAAACACTAAAAATTATCTACAAAAGTAAAAAAAAATATTAATTTTTTAAGATATCTAAAAAATCTAGGCAGGAAAATGAGAACCAAAGGGAATACGTGAATTTCCCTCCACGGCCCTCTTTCCTTTTACTTTCATTTAATTCTTCTGTCTTCTCTTCTTTTCCCATTTCTTTCCTTCCTTTTTTTCCTTTATTCATTCCTTTTTGTCATTCTCACCTTTATTTCTTCTGTCTCTCCAGCTTTTACTAGCTAAAAAATCAACCATTCATTCCAGATCATTGGCAGACCTCATAGGAAAACCGTCCTCTTGACTCTCCTAGTGCCAGTAGCTAACTGCTCTGTTTCTCATGGTCCACAGTGATACATACTAGACCCAAAACCATGAATGCTGCTTTCATTTGCAAATTAATCTATATGTCTGAGATTTTATGGTCATAAGAAACAAGAGGATCTTTCATAAAGCTCTTATGTCTACTGACTTGATCCATCTTCTAGACAGCCTAGTAGCTTGACACCATTCATTCAGCTTTTGCAAGAATGTAGACATACATTTACTTAAAAGGAACTAGATTAACCTGATACTCTAACAGGAAAAAAAAAAACAATAAAAAGAACAAAAAATAGCTCAGTTTTCCAAAATTACTATATCCTCTGACAAGCTTAGCTTCTTAGTGTCTGGTCCTGTCCATTTTTTGGTAGCTCATGTCCTATGCATGCCCACACTTCACTTCATTTAGAGCTTGTTAAAATACATCAGTCATGACACAATGCCATAGTTGCCCAAAGAAACTACATAACATTTACTACTTAGAGGAGCTCCCTTCTAGATCTAAGAAGTGGTTAGTAATATGGTGGCAACATGCAGCTCTTGCAATGAGAGTACAGCTCAGCTTCTTCAGATCACTCTCAAGTAGGTTAATGCCTGCTTAGAAAATAGCATGAGCCTTTTCTCCTGGGCCTGACGACGATATCCTTCCACCATCTCTACCATGGGATTAGCTATCTCTTGAAAAGAGTCCAAAGGTTTTCACCAGTTGTTGAAAATGCATTCAAAGCACATACACACACAGATGATACCTTGGAAGTCCTCGGTCTTATTTGGGGCAAGTTTGAGTCACATGGCAAATTCAGTCTCATTAAAAGAGGCTACTTGCATAATTTTAGGCAGTAAGTGACAGACATTTTTGCAAGCTGGTTGTCCACCTTGTTTAAATTCTGTTGATCATGTTTTTCTGTGCTGCTGCTTTAGTAAGTTCCTTGCCTTCCCAAAACAACTGAAATTTACTATGTCATAGTTCTAAGTAAGGTCCCATTGGTCAAATTCAATTTATGTGGCTTTAGTAGATACTTGTAATAGCCAGTACAAGCCTGTAATTGATATAAATTAGAAAGCTATTCCACACAGTTCTAATTTCAGAGAACAAAATTATCTGCACAAATCCTGAGTACGCTGTATTTTTCCAGCATGTTAACTGTGCCCTTGGCTCTCCCATATATTCTCATTTTGGCCACTAATGTTTTGTCATTTTGTTGCTCACAAAGCACATTTGTCTTACTCTATTTTTCTCACAAAACTGCCTACGTCTACACACAGCAATAAATGTGAAAATGCAAAGCATTACAAAAAAAGTACATTATCTTTACTAGTAATAATTTATGGCAAAGTTTAAATACACGATTTCTCAAATCTCCCACCTCTAATGTATTATCAGCACTTAGCACAGTTCTGTGCACACCTTTCTCCTCTATACTCAAAATGGTCTAAGATAAATTTTCTTCTGTCTTCTTTCACAGTCTCATCAGCAATCATAGAAGTCTGTGCTTTTATATTTATGGTCCCAGTCCATACCCTGGTCATGTACATCCTAGGCAAGTACAGAGATATTTGAAGAAAAGCACTTCAGGGGTTTATGTACATAAAGGATGAAGGAGCATCATGGGGGAAAAAAACATCCTAAAAGGTGATAACTGAGGCATACACATCTGATCAAGTGCAGTTAACCACTGTGTAAAGACAGACTCTGATTACTATAATGTTTTGATCAGGGTCTTCCAAGAAGCAAACACAAACATGGAATGAAACATGCAAGGGTTTTATTAGGAGAAATACCTTTGTGAAAAGAAATAAGGAGGTGGACAGATAAGATTGGGGGAGCCATTGGACCATGATAATCGGGAGTGAAGAGACTAAGAGAAAGTTGGGTGGATGCATTCTAGAGAAAGCTTCAGTAAAGCCTTCAGGAAGTTAGCCAACAAAAGAGTTCAGTGACTCCCAGAAACTGGTCTTCCTTCTGCAGTCATTGGGCAGGAATGTCCTGAAGGAGGCATGGCCTCACTGCAAACATGGCCTTGGACTCTAGAGTGCAGCAGTGGGGATCTACATCAGTTACACTCCTTGTACGAAAGTCTGCCATGTACATGTTTATGGCCAGCACACCTACAGAATTTGTCACAATCCAGTCATCCACTTGCCCAGCCTCCCTTAATTCCTTTTCAAAGGCTGCAATAAAAGAGCAAGTTTAAACTAAAAATATAAAATACCTTCACGACACCTAGAGTCAAGGGCATCGGTGGTACTGGCATAGCCTTTGGTCTCTAGACTCAAGATGCTTATTAATATTTAAGAGGGCGGTAGTTTTAGGAGAGATGTGGCTACCATAAAATAAACAAAACATATAAATCCAATTAATTATAATTTTGGTAAGTTCTACAAATAGAAGCACAGAGTCCTTGAGGCCTATAATGTAGTATCTTGCCAAAAGCTTTATTTACTCAATAAATATTTTATGAGCATCAATTTGGGTTCAGACACTGTGTTGCTATAGTCCCCAAGGTAAAATACAAAGATGCTTGACATGGAGACATAACCATCCTCTCTTCATCAATCATTTGCAGCCCCAGTGATGACACCAGTAGGTAGAAGCAACTGCAGTAGCAGTGCCCTTTGCAATAAGAATATGCAGGTTCAGTGCCTTCATTTCAGAAACCAGCTGTCTGGACACTGGACACAACTTTGGCTGGAAGATAGCAAAAGCAACTACTTCAAAATCTGATAGAACTGTATTTCATCTCACCTATGTATCAACACCACATCTGTGGGTCAGCTATCACATTTCCAGCATGGTGCCACCTAAAAGAGGAGGGGAAGTTCTCCCACACAGAGAAGATTACAATAGTCTCCTCACCATGTTTGTTTTCAAGCTTTGAAGGGCATAAGTATAACAGAGGAGTAGCTGCCATCAAAACTAAGAAACCAGCAGATAATGAAAACAGCTATTGTTAAGAACTAGCAATGTTGTTTCACATTCTAGAGGCTGCTAGAAGTTTTTCAAAGAATAACCAAACTTATGTTGAGTAGGTAGGGACCTAATCAGGAAAAAATATGGTTTTGGGTTACTTATAGGTGGTTTCATTTTTATACCCAAACTGATCTGACATAGAAAATATAATATATATAAAAATAGCTTAATTTACTCAAGTCCCATTTATTTTTGTTGTTGTTTCTGTAATCACCATTGGGATCTTAGTCATAAATTCTTTGCCTAGGCTGATATCTAGAAGACTTTTTACTTCATTTTCTTCTAGAATTCATATGGTTTCTTGTCTTACATTTAAGTCTTTTATCCATCTTGAATTAGTTTTTGTGAATGGTGCAAGGCATGGATCCTGTTTCATTCTTCTGCATGTGGCTATCCAATTTTCCCAGCACCATTTACTGAATAGGCCTTCTTTTCCCCAGTGTATATTGTCATCTGCTTTATCAAAGATGAGTTGGCTGTATGAGGATAGTTTTACATCTGGGTTCTGTGTTCTGTTCCACAGGTCTATCTCTCTATTTTTGTGCTACTACCATGCTATTTGGTTACTATAGTCTTGTAGTATAGTTTGAGGTTCGCTGATGTGATGCCTTCATTTTTGTTCTTTTTGCTTAAGATTGCTTTGGCTATTCAGACTCTTTTCTCATTCCAAATGAAACACAGCATTATTTTTCCTAGATCTGTGAAATATGCCGTTGGTATTTTGATGAGGATTACATCAAATATGTAAGTCACTTTGGGTAGTGTGGACATTTTAACAATGTTGATTTTACTGATCCATGAGCATGATTATGTTTTTCCATTTGTTTGTGTCATCTGTGATTTCTTTCCTCGGTGTTTCTCATGGTTCTTCTTGTAGAGATCCTTCACCTCCTTGCTTAAGTATATTTCTAGGTATATTTTATTTTCTTTGTAGCTATTATGAATGTCACCAAGTCTTTGATTTGACTCTCAGCTTTACTGTTATTGGTATATAGAAATGCACCTAATTTGTGTACACTGATTTTGTAACCTGAGACTTTGCTGAATTTATCAATTCCAGGAGTCTCTTGGTGGAATCCTTAGGGTTTTCTAGATATAAGATCATATCATCAACAAAAGTGATAGTTTTATCTCCTCTTTCCCAATTATGATACCCTTTAATTTTTTCTTTTATCTGATTACTTGGGCTAGGACTTCCAGCACTATGTTGAATAGAAGTGGTGAAAGTAGGCACCTTGTCTTGTTCCAGCTCTTAGTGGGAATGCCTTCAACTTTTCCCCATTTGATACGGCATTGACTGTAGTTTTGTCATATATGACTTTTACAATTTTGAGATATATTCCTTCTATGCCTAGTTTGCTGAGGGTTTTTATCATGAAAGGGTGCTGGATTTTGTTGAATGCTTTTTCTGAATCTATTGAGATCACATGATCTTTGTTTTTGCTTCTGTTTATGTGGTATGGTATATGTACACCATGGAGTACTACTCGGCCATAGAAAAGATAAATTAATACATTTTGGAACAATTTGGATGACCATTATCATAAGTGAAGTATCTAAACAATGGAAAAACAAACACCACATGTATTTACTATTAAATTGGAACTAACTGATGAGCACACATGTGCAGAGAGGGAAGTAAAACTCAGCAGAAACCAAGCAGGGGGAAGTGGGCAGCGAGGAGGAGGAGACAGCTGAAAACCTAGCTAACAGGCACAATGAACACTATTGGGTGCTGGGCACTCTTGTAGTTGTGACTTAAGCATTACAAAAACGATCCATGCAACTAAAAACATTTGTATCCCCTCAATATTTTGAAATAAAAAAAGAAAAATATCCTTCCATGAATACTGATAATAGAATGGAGTTAGTAAAATAAAGTTAGTAATGTGTAGAGGATGACTGCTATATGCACTGAGAGACACATCTCCTGCTGACATGAAGGAGTGAATCTACTATAAAATTGAAACCAGGGGTAACAAATTAGGGGTAAAGGAATTTTCTACAAATCACACATCCCCCTTTCAGAGAATACTCATAACTTGTAACAAGGATATAGTTGTGTGTTCTGAAGGCTCTGTGCCTTGATGGATGTGATGATGCATTACAAGACAAGCCACCCCAAACAGACTTAGAAACCTTAAGATTAACAACGAATGCATTTGCTACTGGTCTTCCCCACACCAAGTTGTCTAGACCAGGCATGTCTAAAACTGAGTTATCTCATATCCTGGGAGATAGTCAAGATGACACACTATAGCATGATAAGAAAACATCAGAAATTTTATTTAAAGTTATTGTTGTATAACAAGAATATAGAACTATATTTTACTTAATATATGGATGAACACCACATCTCTGCCAGATACTGTATTTCCATCACATGCCACCTCAAGGAGGAGGGCAAGCTCCCCTACAGAGTAGATTAGAGTGGCACTCTTGCTGTGTTGGTTTTCAGTATATTGCAACATATTTCATTCTATGTAAGGATAGTTAAATGGATTTTCAGTTTCTGTTGTCTATTTTTGACAAAACTAATACTCACAAAAAGGAATGAGCTTTAAAAATTTCTTTGCAAAAAAATAAAATAAATTTAGATATAATTCCAATATGAAAGCACAAGTGAGCAACAAATAAAAGCAGCACTAACACTTTTCCTACTCTAAGAACAAGCTCTTTGTCAGCTTTGAGGTTAAAAAAAAGAAAGATAATGTAATCACATCTGACAAAAAGTGGTTTCAAAAATTGTGATTTATGAAGATTATTTGAAATAAGGATCTATATTTATACCCACTATTTTTAAGTAAACTTTGTCCTAAGTATACATTTTGCCTTGACATTTTATCTAACAATTGTATGAAGCCATTATGATTAACAAACACTGAGAAATTAATCGTTCAGAATCTAAACACAAATCTCTACAATATTATAGCAAGTCATATGATTATTAATCCAGGACACAACAAGATTTTACTCAATGCAATAAAAAGATAAGAAATATCTTTTGAGATTTATGATTTCACAGTGCAAGCCAAAGGGTGGGAAGTTTTGGGAGAAGTATTTGTTCTACCTGAAGCAGTAAAAATAGCTGAATAGCTGAAAGAATACACCAATTACCATGTAGTTATAACAATGCATATCTTTAGCAGACAGTGCTTTCAAAGGATGCATAGATACATTGATGAAATTTTGACGAAACAAGCATTAGAGTGAATGACGTAAGTATGGGAGAATAGATATTTCTAACATCTCAGCATATACTTGCGACACTCTGTTTCAACAGCACATCATAACATTTTTTGTGAAATACTAAATGAAAGAGTACACATATATGCATACATTCTCAAAAGTAAATATATTCTCTAATTTTAAAAGAATACAAAGATTTATGAAAGAAAACATGCAATATAACCACTGGTGGAGTTATATATTAACTAGAATCTTTAAATGATATAATTTTGATTAATCCAGTTATTCATCAATTCAGTTATTCCAAGGTTAATATTACATTCTTTTACTACACAGACAAGCAATTTTAGCAGAAAGGTTACAGCCATAGCTCAATCCTTCTGATGAGCTCTGTAGAATGAACCTTGATGCCTGCACAAGGCCTGAATCTTGGATACTGGAGTCCAGCTACAATCAGTTGCCCACAGGGGAAACCAAATTCCCAGTAACATCGGTATTTGTACAAAAGGCTTGGTACTAGGCTGTCTTTAGCTGGTTGTTTCACTAAAAGACTACCTATATTTTCTCAGGAAGTAGTCTATATAGACATGCTCTTTTACTAAATCTTCTGTCCTCTAAAATTAAGTTTACCCCTTTAAACACAGATCCTCAGCTTATGGGTTTGGTTCTACTGATCCCTGTTGAAATAGCTACCTTACCAGCTTTTGTGAAACCTGAAGGCAGGATCAATCATATAGAGTGTGGTAGATTCTTACCCACAAGCACCACTCACTGTCACAGAAATGAAACTGGGCATGGTGTGCCAAACAATTTACATTATTAAGAAGACAACAGGGCTGGAGAAAGAGAAAAGATTTCAAAGGATTTCAAAGACTTCCATCTTCCTTTATCAAAGAGAGACAGGGAATCTGTCACACATATAGCTCACCACAGCTACAGCCTACGAAATGAAAAATTCATTTAAGGAAATACAAACCACAATGGAAAGTTTTAAGAATAGACTAGACCAGGCAGAAGAAAGAACCTCAGAGCTTGAAGACAAGCCCTTCAAATTAACTCAGTCAAACAAAAAGAAAGAACAAAGAATCAAGAAGAATGAACAAAGCCTACAAGAAATATGGGATTATGTAAAACAGCCAAATATAATAATCACAGACATCCCTGAGGATGAAGAAGAAAATGCACAGGGTTGGAAAACCTATTTGAGGGAATAATTGAGGAAAATGTCCCTGGTCTGGCTAGAGATTCAGACATCTAGGTACAAGAAGCTCAATGAACACCTGAGAGATTCATTGCAAAGAGGCAATCACCAAGACACATAGTCATTAGACTGGCCAAAGTCAACACAAATGTGGAACTCCTGTGATCTTTGATGTGAAAACATCAAGTAACTTACACAGGAAAACCCATGAGGCTAACTGAAGACTTCTCAATGGTGACCTTACAAGCCAAAAGGTATTGGGGCCCCCATCTTTGGTCTTTCTTATACAGAAAAACTGCCAGCCTAGAATTCTGCATCCTTCAAAAATAAATTTCTTATTTGAAGGAGAAACAAAGACTTTTCCAGACAAGTAAACATTGGGGGAAAAATACTCAGAGCTTCATTAGGGATGGATCAGCACAATAGACAGTCACCAGTAGAAAACCAGCCCAAGCTAGAGCTCAGAGCTCATATAAAATAATAGCACAATAGATAAAACAAAGCAAGAAGGAACTGCACAACAGTATGAACAGAACGGCATCCCACATATCAATTCCATCAATCAATGTGAATGGTCTGAATGCCCCAATCAAGAAACATAAGCAGGCTAAATGAATGAAAATATAAAACCCAACTATCTGCTGTCTCCAGGAAATACATCTAGGACTCATACAGACTCAAGGTGAAGGGATAGAAAAAAATTTCCATGCAAATGAAAACCAGAAGAAAGCAGGTATAGCTATTCTCATACAAGATAAAATCGACTTTAAATCAACAATAGGAAACAAAGACAAAGATGGTCACTATATAGATGGTATATAGATGGTAAAGGGAACAATTCCACCAGAAGACTGAATAATCATAAATATTTAGGCACCTAACACAGAAGCACTCAGATTCATAAAGCAAATTCTGCTAGATCTAAGCAGAGATATAAATAGCAGTATCATCATTGCCAGGGAATTCAAGACCCCACGGGCAGCACTGGACAGATCATCCAAGGAAAAAAAATAAAATAAAATAAAATAAATAAACACATGATTAAATGGGACTGTAGAACAAATGAGCATAACACTTATAGAATATTTTACCCAAACTACTGAATATATAGTCTTCTCATCAGCAATGGAACATTCTCCAAGACTGATCATCCCTAAGGCCACAAAACATGTCTCAAAAAATTCAGAAAAAATATAAATCATACCATGTATCTTCTAAGATCACAGTGGAATAAAACTAGAAATCAACCTCAAGAGAAACACTCAATTCTACACAAAGTCATGGAAATTAAACAACCTACTGCAGAATGATTATTGAGTCAATAAAATTGAGACAGAAATCACAAGTTTCCTCAAAATGAACAACAATGTGGACAAAGCTATCAAAATTATGGGATTCTGCAAAAGCATTCCTAAGGGGAAAATCCATAGCCTTAAATGACTACATAAAAAGACAGAAAGATCATAAATTAACAATCTAATGACATACCTCAAGGAACTGGAAAAGGAAGAGAAAACCAAACCCAAAGACAGCATAAGAAAAGAATTAACTGAAGTCAAGGAGAACCAAACTAAATGCAAAGTAAACAAACAAACAAATAAAATGGATCAAAGAAACAAAAAGTTTGTTCTTTGAAAATATAAACAAAATTGATAGACCTCTTGCTAGATTAACCTGGAATAGAACATAAATAACCCAATTTACCTAAATCAGAAATGAAAAAAGAGATATTACAACTGATACCACGGAAATACAAATATCATTTGTGAATACTATGAAAATCTCTATACACATAAACTGAACAATGTAGAGGAAATGAAAAAATTCCTGAAGACATACAATCTCCCAAGAATCAGTCAGGAAGAAATAGAACTCCTGAATAGACCAAAAAAAGAAGCATATTGAAGCAGTAATACAAAATCTTTCAAATAAAAAAAAAGCCCTGGACCAGATGGATTCACAACTGAATTTTACCAGACCTAAAAAGAACTGATACCCATAATACAGAAATCATTCCATAGCATCCAGAAGAAAGAATCCTCCCTAATTCATTCTCCAAAGCCATTATCACCTTGATACCAAAGCCAGGAAGGACACACACAAAAATTACAGACCAGTATCCCTTCTAAATATACATGAAAAAATCCTCAAGGAAATACCTGCAAACTGAATAAAACAACAAATCAAAAAACCTAATCCACCTGGACCAAGTTGGTTTCATCCAGGGATGCAAGGATGATTCAACATATATAAATCAATAAATGTGATTCACCACATAAACAGAAGCAAAAACAAGGACCACATAATCATCTCAATAGATGGAGGAAAGTCATTTGACAAAAGTCAGCACCTTTTCGTGATAAAAACCCTCAAAAAACTAGGGATAGAAAAAATATATCAAAATTATAAAAGCCATATATGACAAATGCACAGCCATCATACTTAATGGGGAAAAATTGAAAACATCCCCCCTAAGAACTAGAAAAGACAAGCATGCCCACTATCACCACTTATATTCAACACAGTGCTAGAAGTCCTAGCAGAGCAATCAGACAAGGGGAAGATTTAAAAGGGTCCAAATTTGGAAAGAGAAGATGAAACTATCACATTTTGCTGACAATATAATCTTGTATTTAGATAAACCCAAACATTCCACTAAGAGACTCCTGGAATTGATAAATAAATTCAGCAAAGTTCGCAGGTTACAAAATCAGTGTATTTAAATCAATAGCATTCCTATAACCAGTAACAGTCAAGCTGAGAGTCAAATCAAATAATAACATTCACAATAGCTACAAAAAAATAAAATACCTATGAATACACTTGATAGAAGAGGTGAAAGATCTCTACAAGGAGAACCATAAAACACTGAAAAAAAAAATCACAGATGACACAAACAAATAGAAAACATATCATGCCCATGGATTGGTAGAATCAACATTATTAAAATGTCTCTGCTACCCAAAGTGATTCATAGGTTCAATGCAATCTCCATCAAAATGCCAATGTCATATTTGACAGATCTAGGAAAAATACTCCTATGCGTCATTTGGAACCAGAAAAGAGGCTGAATACCCAAAGCAATCAAAAAGAACTAATCTGGAGGCATCACATTACCAGATTTCAAACTATACTACAAGGGTATAGTAGCCAAAACAGCATGGTATTGGCACAAAAATAGGGACATAGACCTATGGAACAAAACAGAGAACCCAAAAATAAAACCATCCACATATAGCCACTGATCTTTGACAAAGCAGACAACAGTATACACTAGGGAAAAGAAGGCCTTTTCAATAAATGGTGCTGGGAAAATTGGATAGGCACAAGTAGAAGAATGAAACAGGATCCATACCTCCCATCACTCACAAAAACAAATTCAAGATGGATAAAAGACTTAAATGTAAGTCATGATACCATAAGAATTAGAGAAAAAAAGTATAAGAAAAACTCCTCTAGATATCAGCCTAAACAAAGAATTTATGAAAAAGACTCCAATGGCAATCACAGCAACAACAAAATTAAATACATAGAACTTGATTAAATTGAAAAAGCATATACACAGCTAAGGAAATAATCAGCAGAGCAGATAGACAACCTGTAGAATGGGAGAAAATATTTGGAAGCTGTACCTCTGATAAAGGGCTAATAACCAGAATCTACAAAGAAGTCAAGCAAATCAACCAGAAAAAAAAAAAAAAATCAAACAACCCCATTCAAAAGTGGGCAAAGGACATGAACAAAAGCTTTTCAAAAGAAGTCAAACAAAAGGCCAATAAACTTATGAAAAAAATATTCAATATCACTAATCATCAGGGAAATGCAAATTAAAGCCACAATGAGATATCACCTTACCTGTTAGAATGGCTTTTGGATGCAGAGAGAAAGGAATGCTTATACACTCTCGGTGGGACTGCAAATTAGTACAACCTCTATAGAAAATAGTAGGGAAATTCCTCAAAGAACTAAAAGTAGACCTACCATTTGATACAGCAATCCCACTCCTGGGTATTTACCCAAAGCAATAGAAATCATTTTATCAAAAAGACACTTGCACTTGAATGTTTATTGCAGCACAATTCACAATTGCAAAGATATGGACTCAACCCAGTACCCATCAATTTATGTGTGGATTAAACAAAATGTGGTATGTCTGTACCATGGAATACTACTCAGCCATGAAGGATGACTTAGTGCCTTTTGCAACAATATGGATAGAAATGGAGTCCATTTCTCCTAAGTCAAGTATCTAAAGAATGGAAAAACAAATAATGTATGTACTTGTTATTAAACTGGAACTAATGTGGGCTCACCAATGAGCCCACAAGTGCACAGAAGGAAGTAAAACTCAGTGGAAATCAAGCAGGAGTGAGGTGGGATATAGAGATGGGTGAAAACCTACCTAATGTGTACAGGGAATAATATCTGGTTGATGGGCACATTTATAGCTGTGACTCAAGCATTACAAAAGTGATTCATGTAACCAAAAGCATTTGAACCTCTGTAATATTTTAAAATTAAAAAAGCAACAAAAACAAAAAAAGAACAGTAGTTGCTTAAAAAAAGAAATTCATACTTCAGTAAGAAACCTTTGGAAATTGATATTTGGATATTTTTCTAGTAGTGTCATTTTGATTCCAAGAACGATCTAAGTGTGCTAACTATGTAAAATTTTGTCATATATGTTAACTTCAAAATTTGGAAAGAGAATACCTTAACCTTATTTCAAAATCTTTCAGAGTTTCAGTGGGTTCTGCGCAAACTTGTTAAAAAGTATAAAAAGGTAGCATTTTCTGATTACTTTGTGAGAACAAGTAATTGACTGATACACTAGATGATTGAAACTTACTATATAAATTGAGAAAAAATTTTGCATAATTGGTGCTTAAGGTTGAAATACAGAGGTACATAGTGAAAATGTTTTACCTATCAGAGTGTGCAATGAGAATCTTGACATTTATTGGTCTGTAGAAACAAACAGGAAGTAATTTCTCCCTACCTCTTCCTTCTTAAAGAATGATTACCAGTCACTGCTGTCACAGTTTGCCTTCCTACTTTGTCCTTCCATTTCATTAAATGTTATTAGTACTTGTATTAGCTATTGGTATCATTATTTCTATAGTAATAATACCCTCTGTACCTCATGTTCACCATACATGGAGGAAGAATTATTTCCACTGTACCTCAAGAGTCAAATAACACTATGAATTGGTACAGGGTACATGGTAAAGTCTGATAATAACATGAGATATTAATATATTGTTTTTGTCTATTTATCTTCAATTGGGCTGCTGTGTCTCCCAATACTTTGACGCTCCCTAAGATTTCATATCTATTCGTTTCTCCCACTGAAAGTTTGAAAAACAAATATTTATTCCTAGGAATTAGACTATTATTTATTTCCCTAATCAAAAAGGTTATCACAGGAAGTAAAAACAGTAGAAGATTTAAAGTCCTCAGATAGTCAGGTATCCCAATCTCGTCTTACTCACAGCCCAAACAAGCACAAGAAAGAGAATAACACCCTCCCCAATATGTACTTGCTGATCTGATGTTGATTTCTTTAGTTTTCCCCTCACACTCTTTTCCAATATAATACAAATAACTGCTGCTTCTACAATAAAACTTAAGAAGAACAAAACTCGTATTGCACTCAAAACATCAATCTAAATGCTCTTGGGTGAACAGATCTAACAAAAAATATAAATTCCAAAATCACAATGGCATGATATAAAACACCTTTACTTGTCGTAAGATTCAGTTATATGTCCAGGCATCACCACTGGATGACTGCATGACTATTAACAAATCATCTAACCATACTACAATGCCCAGCACTTGGCAAATTCTACAAAAATACCACATATTACAATTATTTTTGCAATTGTAATGAAAACTTCTGAACCTCAGTTTCATCATACTGAAAAAAATTGGGGTGAGGGAATGATTCCTGCTGCACCACTCACCAGACCTTTTGCAAGAATCAAATAAAATTTTGCAAATGAAAGTCCTTGAGTATGATAAAGTTCAGTATAAATATGTGATATTAAAAGACTACATAGAACTAAACTTCCCTAGTTGATAGTTTTTGCATCCTAATCTAAACATAATGATAACAACAACTTGGGTGCAAGGAATTTCATGCATGTTAATGTACTTACTTACACATCTACTAACCACAGAGAGTATCAAAATCAGTAGATAAGACAGGTAGGGGAGTCATTAAGAGAGTCATTATTCCCAAAGGTATTGATGGAGAATTGAAGTCCATGAGCTGATGACAGATTCACAAGAGAAGCCAGTTCTCTGATCCTTATGCAGTGAGTATCTCCCTCCACCACACAAACTACCATGAAGTTTCCACAGCTAGTCATTTGCAGATTTATAGCAACCCGTTAAGACAGTCTGTAAGTGTGCATAATTTAAAAAATACATTTGCTTAATTCTCTTTCCATAATTACAACAGATGAAACTTCTTCCCTTGGCTTGTTCAAGCTATGATTCACGAGGCTAGTTGTAGCATGACCATTTAGGTAGAAAATACTTTAAAACACGCATCATTACCAATAAAAAATTACCATAAATATTGAAGCCATGGGAAAACTTCAAATGAGTAGGGAATATATGCATTTCATATGTGCCATATTGTAACATAATATAATGGATTAATGTATGTTTTATTCATTTTGAAATGTAAAATATATTCATTCATTTTTGCTCATATTTGCTCTTTTTTATCTGCCAACTAAGTAAAATTATATTATTTCTTCTTCCAATAAGCATCTTTGAATCAAGCTGAAAGTATAGTTTACATATATTTATAGATTAACTGAAAAATGTTAAGTGATATATGTTAATATTCTTATACTATGATTGTTTTCAATAAATTTAGATAATACATAAAATATAGCCTGCTATAGTCCTATACCCAGAGAAAAAATGCTATTAAAATTAATAGTTTATATCCTCCAAGACTGTATTTTAAAATAACTTTATATAATTTTATTTTATTCTAAATGAAACTATTAATAGAAGAACATTGAGGACTCTACCAATACAGCTTTAAATATTTTTAATGAACAAGAAGTAATTCAAGCACAAAAGAAAGATTTCATGGCACCTAAAAATAAAAACAGTTTGGGCTGTTACTGATGTATCTCATTGGACAAGTATAGGCACGTAGCTGACTTTCAGAGATACCAGAGTCAGCTAGCACCTGGAAATAGTAAGAACTCAGGTGATTTTTGCCTTCTGTCTCTTGTGTCTACATATCTGCTTTATTTTTCTTTTGTATACCAGCTTTCTCTTTTCTGGGTTCATTTATATGGCGTAAGGTGGCTGTATAACAACAATGAAATTTTAACATAGCCTCCACTCAAGAAATAAAATCTGGAGCTGAGGCTCAAATCTTGGCTCTAATTCCTAATTAATAGAGAAGCACTTTGTATCAGTCAGGATCCCAACAGAAAACAGAAGACTTACTTAGCTCTCACTTTTTAACAGAATTTAATTAAGGGAATATTTCCAGAGATTGGGGCAAAAATTAAAGGAACCAATAGGGTAGATTGAGAAACCCAAGATCTAGCCACAAGAGGAGGCCTTTATCACCCAGGCTTGAGGGAGCTACGAGAAGTAGTTTTAGGGGATGGGGTTTTCCAACAAGAGCTATAGTTAAACACAACCACTGCAAGAACCTCAGTGACAATGCAGAATGAGAGTGAGGGAAGAAATATCAAGACCTCTGTCCCCCATACTCCAAACATATCTGGAAGCCAGAAAGCAAGTAATGAGGAGTACAGGGGCCAGCCCACAGGCACAGATCAGAGAAGAAAGGAGAAGGAAGATGGAGAGAGATAAAAAAGAGGATGAAGAAGATAGAAAATGGGAGTAGAGAGACAGGGGAAAGAGGAAGAGGCCAAATAAAAAAGGAAAAAAGATGAACCAGCATGTATCTTATGGTGTCTACCTGGCTTGAATTCCTTCCTTCCCCATCCAAGCAGTTATGACCAAGAGGTTAGATCAGTGAACAGTGACCCAAAGGTGCTCCTATACCACCCTGCATTTTATCTTTATAGCAGTTATCTCACTTGATTTATATAGTCATTGGTTCACATATATTATTATTGGTTTCCTTAAGTTTCTTGAAATGCCTTGCATTATATGTTGTTTTGGGGAAGTGTTGTGCCAGTCTAATGTTCTTGCCTTTGTATGTGTCATTCATCTTTTTACCTAGAGACCTTGATTACTTAATTTTTTATTTTTTTACTTAAAATTTTTTACTGTGATATGCTTTGGAATTGATTATTCCAGATCAATTTTCCCAAGTACCAAGTAAGCATTTTCAATGTAAGATGAAGATTGTCTTTATTTCTGTGAATTTTTTCATTATAGTTTTAAATATCAGTTTTGTTCCATTGTTTGGTTTTTCTATCTTTAAGAAAACCAATTTTATATATATATATATATATATATATGTTGAATATCGTTTGTTTTCCAATTCAATTGCTTTTTCTCTGACCCTTTTTATGTCTGTATCTTATTTTTATTCCATCTGATTTTTGTACTTTTCTTCAGATACTCATAATTTAATCTTCATTTCTTAAATAAATTTATTTTTTTTCTTCTACTAGTTTCCTGAGTTCAATCAACTCTGTTCTCATTTCTTCCTAGTTGGGGTCAGTTTCTTATCTCAATTTTTGTATTTTTAATTCAAAGTATCTATTTTTATATACTCAAATGCTCATTTGAAAATAGTTAATATGTGAAATATTATGTTAAAGTTTTCTCCAGCTTCATGGTAGGTTATCTTCATGGGAAATTTTTAATTAGCAGTGAAGCTTTTATTTGTATTTTCTATTTTTTTTACAGTGGTCTGCTTTTTGCTGTTCCATTTTTTTGGATATGGTTCGAGTTTAAGAGTAACCTCTTCTGTTAGTCTTGCTCTGTTCTATGCAGTTTCTCTTATGGATGGTGGTGTTGGGGTAGGGAAGGGGAGGCATTAGCAAGTCTTGTTTTTTCTTTTGTTCTTGTAGGATTTTTAATTTTCTATTTATACTGGCTTTTTTTCCAAAAAAATACTCCTCCTCCTCCATATATCCAATTTTCTCTCAGAATGCTTCCCTAAGCCTACCACTCCCAGTCCTACACACTTTCAACCTCCTTTCCTGTAGCCAGAACTGTAAAATATGTTCAATGCTTTGATTTTTATTGTTGTACTTTTTCTTTCTGGGGATGATTTTGTGTGTTTTTTGCCTAAGTATGTCCTCCCCTCCACTCTTTTTTATGGGCTTCCTTAAGCTTCCTCTCCCCCCTCTTTGTAATCATAGGCTTGCAGTGGTGAATACATGATGACTTTTTTCCTTTTCTTACAGGTAATCAGAAATTTGTGGTGTTCTCTATCTCCTGGTTATGCAGGGGGTGTGGGTCATGAGTAGTTTTACTTGACTTTTTTGTTGTTGTTCATATTATGTTACTTTAGAATAGTCTAGGATATATTTGGAATCAGGCAAGTGCCATTGTTTTCTGAAGCCCCATAAGTATCTTTATTTGAAAAAAAAATGTATTCTAGAATAAATACATGCACATGGTGAAACAACATCAAGTAGTACAGATAAGTACATAATGAAAATAAAGTCTCCCTCTCACTTAAAAATTGTAATCCCCTAGTATCCTTTCCCAAAAATCCTGGTACCAGTTTTGTGAATAACCTTCCATAGATATTCAATGAGTATAGAAAGTTATATGTTTGTGTATGTTTGTATATGTTTATATATAAGAATCCTTTATTTCACATATAAAGTATTAAATACACACCATTTTATACTAATATAAAACATGAGTATACAGTCATTTCTCCCATTAGCATCATAGGTCCCATAAACAAATAGAGAATATTTGTCACTATTTAGATATTTAGTCCCTTTGCCTTTAATGAAATTAGTAATTATATTGAAACTATCATCTTACTACATGCTTTCCTTTTGTCCTGTCTACTTTATGTTCCTGTATCACTCATTTTGGATTAACTACATTTTATTATTCCATTTTTCATCTTAGTTTGTTAGTTATAAATTCTTTTTACTGTAATTTTACTGTAGAAGATAAATTACTGTATTCATTCCTTCCTAAATAATCTACAGCTCTTAGTATACTTTAACTCTATTTATTCCTTCCTGTATGGAATTTCCCATTATCCTCTTATATTTTAAATCTCTGTATTTTTAAATATTAAAATGTTATTTTCATGAAGTTAATATTCAGTTAGATTAACCCATGTATTTATAATTTCATTATTTCATTTATCTTTCATTATTTCTTGCATCCTGGAGCTTCAATATATTATTAGTTTTATTCTGCCTGAATATCATATGTTAGTACATGCTTTATTGTGAGTCTATTAATAATTTCTCTCAGTTATTATGTAAAGTTATATTCTATTTTTTTTATTTTTGCAAGATATTTTAATTGAGTATTAAATTCCATAGAATTCTAGGTTGGCAGTTATTTTCTTTCACTAATATTCATTTTCTTATGATTTCCACCTCTTTCAAAGTTCACTGCCATTCTTATTGCTGCTCCTTTGGAGTTCTTTGTTTCTATAGTCAATTTAAAATTGTTTCTCTTTTTCAGCATTGTTACTATGAATGCTTCAAAATTAAGTTTTCTTTTGATTTAATGTGCTTGGAGTTTAAATCTGTGGTTTCAGGTCTTTTCTCTGTTTCCCCCGTCCTTGATCATTTTTTTCTTTAACATCTTGCTTCTGCTCTATTCACTTCTCTTCCTGATTCTTCAATTTCACATACATTAAAGTTTTTAACTATATTGTGTTTCTTATGCTTTTTCTGTATTTTGAATTCCTGGAAGAACACATCTGTGGATTTTTTTCTTTTGATTTACTTCCTATTTCATCAATTCTCTCTTCAGTTGTGTCTAATTGGCAGTTAAGCACATTCATTGAGTTATTACCTTGTTATTTTTCACTACTAGAATTTTAATTTCTTTATGTCTTTCATTTGTATGTAAAATTGTTCAAAAAAATTTTTATTTTATATGGCATGTTTTAATTACCCATTGTTTCACAATTTTCAGTCCCATCTTGTCTTCTGTTATACCAGATTATTTTTTATTGAGTGCTATACATTATAAATTAATATTAGTAGAAATAATATGAGACTCAACATGATATAGGTTATTTTCTTCCAGAGATGATTTGCTTTTCCTAGATACACCATAACCCAAGATGATTTTAATTCGATCAGGAATTGAATGGATGTGAAGCTGGTTTCAGTCCTATGAGGGCTGATTTAATACTAGTTCACTATTCCTAGGATATAGCCTCTTTAAATTCCAGGTATCTAGGGGATTTACCATATCCTACTCCTTGTCAAGGCCTAGACTTTAATTTTTTTCTCTCTCTAAACCTATCTTTACCATGTCTTTTCTTTTCACCTGACTATTTTTATTTTTTTTTTGGCAAATAATCAGTCACTTTGGGTCCCCACTGGAACCATATTTATCAAATGGCCAATATGTCTAATTAATCTCCAGTCTTCATTACCTAGAGAAAATATCTATATTACTTTATATTGAAATAATATAATTCTTAACATTCTGTGTGCTACAGAAAATAGATTATGAATTTACTACTCATAAAATCAGAAATTCAGAAGTATTGTTAGAAGTGTTGTTAAGAAACTTTCACTCCAATATAAAAATAAGGACCAGTTACCAATATACAAATTTTCATTTTAAATATTAAACTGATTAAACAATTTCATAATTCAAACTTGATTTTTTATTTTATTCACATTTTAGTTTTTACTATTATTTTTAGTTGGCATGTAATAATTGTACTTAATTATGGGATATAGAGTGATATTTTGACATGTATATAATGTGTAATGATCAAATCAGGATAATTAGCATATATATTAATGAAAACTTTTTCTGTTGTAAACATTAAAAATCCTCTCTTCTAGCTTTCTGAAAATACACACTAAATATTGTTAAACATATTCACCCTACAGTGCCGCAGAACACTAGAACATATTCCTTATATCTGTGTATCCATTAGTCAACTTCTCTTTATCCTTCCCATCCTCTAATAACTATAATTCTTTTTACTTTTGTGAGCTCAAATCTTTTTAACACTCACATGAGTGAAGACATGTGCTATTTATCTTTCTATGCCTGACTTATTTCACTTTCTACAATGTCCTCCAGGTTCATTCACGTTGCCACAAATGACAGAATTTCATTCTTTTTATGGCTAAATAGTATTCCATCGTGTATATATACCATTCAACTGTTGATGGCCATATTTAGGTTTATTCCATATCTTGGCTGTTGTGAATAATCCTGTGATAAATATTGGGGTGCAGGTATCTCTTCAATATACTGATTTTCTTTCCTTTGGATAAGTAGTGGGATTGCTGGGTTGCATGGTAGTTCTATATTTCGTGTTTTAAGAAACCTCCATACTGTTCTTCATAATTGCTTTACTAATTTACATTCTCACCAGCCATTTATAAGAGTTCCCTTTACTCCACATCATTGCCAGCCTTTGTTATTTTTTGTCTTTTTGATAATGGCCATTCTAACTGGGATGAGATGATATATCTGTTTGTGGTTTTGATTTTACATTTTTCTGATGAATAGTAGGGTTGAGCATTTTTTCATATACCTTTTGGCCATTTGTATTATTTTTTAGAAACATATATTCACATCCCTTGCTTACTTTTTAATGGGATTTTTTTTTGCTATTGATCTGTTTTAGTTCCTTGAATATTCTGAATATTAGTCCCTTGTCATATGAATACTTTGCAAATATTTTTTCTCATTCTACAGGTTGTCTCTTCACTCTGTTTATTGTTTGCTTTGCTGTGCAGAAGTTTTTCAGCTTAATATAGTCCAATTTGCCTATTTTTCTTATTGTTGCCTATGCTTTTGAAGTCTTACTCATAAAATCTTTGCCTCGACCAATGTCCTAAAGCATTTCTCCTATGTTTTCTTCTAGTGTTTTTATAGTTTGGGGCCCTATATGTAAGTCTTTAATTCCTTTGAGTTGATTTTTGTATACTTTCTTGTTAACTGAGAGATAAAGGTCTAGTTTCGTTCTTTGGCAGATAGATATGCAGTCTTCCCAGCACCATTTATTGATGAAACTGTCCTTTCCCCAATGTATGTTCTTGTCAAAAATTGGGTGCCTAGTGCTGGCTTCATCACTTAGCTGGTTAAAGCGCCTGTCTAGTAAAAATCAGGTGCCTATTAATAAGTTGATTTAATCTGGATTCTCTATTCTGTTCCATTGATTGGTCTATGCGTCTGTGCTTATTTTAAATCTTTTTCACTTAAATGGGAAAAACACCAGAGGCACAGAAAAGTTTTGCTTAGTTTTCTGTGGCTGTTGTTTTTCCCACTCATAATTGAACTAAATTTTTTAAAACTGTGAAGAAATGTTATTACTAATGTTTTAATCATTATCATCATTATGTCTATCATCATCACTGACCTAGAGAATTTTAAATGCATACCACAATCTGGCAATTAAGATTCTGTAAGCAAAATCTATTTTAAAAATAATCGTATATACAATAAAAACTAATTACAGCTTACATGGTTAATATCCAAGTCGTCTTTTAATGCTAATGTGAAGTTAATTTAATTCAAAATATTTAACAAATATTACTTAGACACCTACTATGTACCAAGTATAGTTCAATCTACTGGCATGTAGTGGTAAACTCAAAGTTCTAGCTCTCATGGAATTTACATTCTTATTAATAGAGGCAGTCAATAAGTAAACACATAGATAAATACAAAACACATTTTATCAGATGGTGACAGGGCAACAGAATAAAACAAGATATGGTAAGGAGGATGGGAAGGAGTAGGCAAGGATAGACACTGTATTATTGTCAGCAAGATAAGGTGAAATTTCAAAAAAGACCTAAAGGTATTGAGAATGTAAGCTATGTAGATATCTGGGGGGAAAGCATTCAAGGCAAAGAAAAAGCAAATGCAAAGGTCCTGAGGTAGAAGCATACCTGGAATGTTTGGGGAATAGCACAGAGGCCAGAAAGTATGTGTTCTAAATGAAGTTAGAGTGTAAATAGTGGAACCACAATGTTCGGAGCCTTATGAGTTATTACCAAGATTTGGACATTTACCCTGAAGCATAGGAAGCCACTGGGAAATTTTGAACAGAGAAGTGACATGATCTGACTTATGTTGTTAAAGCCTTACTCAAGCTGACATGTTGAAAAGAAATAGCAGGGTGTAGGGCACAAGGAAGCCAGGAGACCAGTAATGAGGCTATTGCAACAGCACAGGTACAAGATGATGGTGTTTGAACTAAGTATTGGCATAATAATGGTGAAATGTAGTCATATTCTAGAGGATTTTTAAAGATAGCACTGACAGGATCATGAGGATGATGATGACTTTCCAGTTTTTGGCTTAATCAAGTGGAAAGACAAAGGTGCCAACTGAGATGTGAAAGACAAAGTGGAACAAACTAGATATGGTATGGCCGGATTCCGTTTTAGAGCCAATAAATTTTAATGGCTATGAGACATTTGTAGGGAGGGTTGAATAGGTCATAAAATATATGAGTCTGTATTCTGGATAAAGGTAGAGATATAAATTTGGAAGTCAGAAGCTGATTGACAGTATTTAAAGTCTTTATGTTGCATAAGATAACCTAGTGAGTGTGGAAACAAAATAGTAGGGGTCTGATGATTGAATCCTGGAATACTGCAATATTCATAGATCTTGGACAAAAGGAAAAAGCAAACCAAAATTTAATTGTAGGTGAAGTAGTGCTATGCTCTGAATGTTTGTGTTTCCCAAATTTATGTTCAAATCCTATCCCCCCAAAGGTGATGGTATTAGAGGGGGAGCCTTTGGAAGGTGATTGGGTCAAGAGGGCAGAGCCCTCATGAATGGGATTAGTGCCCTTATAAAAGAGACTCCAGAATGCTCCTTTGCCCCTTCTGTCATGTGAGGTTACAGTGAGAAAACAGCCATCCATGAGGAAGCAAACCCTCACCAGGTACCAAATCTGTTGACACCTGGATCTTGTACATCACAGCCTCCAGAGCTGTGAGAAATAAATTTCTGTTGTATGTAAGCCACCCATTATATGGTAGTTTGTTATAGCAGTCCAAAAGGACTAAGACAAGTAGGAACTCCAGAGGTTATAAAAGAAGACTTTAACAGAAAATAAAGTGAACAAGTGATCAAACGATAAGTTAGGTAAGACCAGGACTAGAAATCAACCACTGGATTTAACAACATGGCAATAACTTAAGACTTTTCTGACCGAGGTGAGTTCAAGCAAGAATGGAAAAAGAGAACTACATATAGAAAGACAACAAGCACAGGCAACTCTTTTCAGGAGCGTTGCTAAAAGAAGCCCAGAGAAATGGAACAAACTGGAGAGAAATGTGAAACTGAGCAGGTTTTATCTTTAATATAAGATATTACAGCTCCTTTGAATAATACAATTAAGTGGTGAAATCGATGATGCAAGAGAGAGGAAGAAGCAGGAAAACTACTAGAGTCATGTCTTTAAGAGAGGATGAGCTCCAAGTAAAAACAAAGGGGTTGGCTTTCAATAGAGGCACAGACATTTTGTCAATAACAAGAGTAAGAGCCATATAAATAGATGCAAAAGCAGTCAATTTTTTTTTTTTTTTTTTTTTTTTTTTTTTTAGCTCTATGGAACAGAAAAAAAATTGAACAGAAAAAAAACTTAGCCAGGTTTGAGATCTTTTTCTGGGCAAACAATGTAGGGAAAGAGGAATATGCAAGGGGGCGATTATAACAATTGGGCAAGGACTCTACATGAAAGTAGAAGTGAAGGCAAATAATGTGTGAGAAATGTTGTAAAAGTAGTAAAATCAATGGATTGTAGATCCTGGTAGGATTTAAGAATTCTTGGGGTCAGGGCAGTCAAAGGAGAGAGCTGGAAAAACAGGAGTGGTGTCTGATAGTGTAATGCTTAAAATGAAGCTTACGGAGGAGTGCAATTACTGGTAATGCCAACGTCTAGGTCATGGCACTTAGAAATGTGTGCCTGAGTCAGGGTAAAAAGAGATAAAAAGATGATCACTGAAGGGCAAGAGGTCAAGGAACTGAAGTGTCAAGTAAGGGCACAATGAAATGTATTTATTTATATATATATATATACACACACACACATACATTTTACATACATATAAATTACATATATGTATGTAAGTGTTGAAAAAGAGAATTTGTTAGGTCCTCAGAGGTAAAAGGAATGTAAGAGAAAGAGAAATACTTGGGGATCTGTAGATGCCTATAACAAGGTGGAGTAATGAAAGGCGTAGTATGATAGCTTCAACTTCAAACCTGGGTATTTTTAAGGAAAATAAGGAAAATGGTCTGAAAGGGGCCAAGGCAGTATCTATCTATCTCCAGGCTCAGGGCAAAAGAGTGCAGAAGGAAAAAACATTCCCTTTGTAAGAGGACTTCATGAGAAGCTGTTTCTTTGAGAGAACCAAGTTTCAGAGAGCAAGAAGGTAAAAGAATATTTAGTGAATAGGTTAACGATGCAGAGAGTTTTGCTGATAACGAACACTGAGTCCCAGAGTACTCACTGGAAGATTTAGGGAGTTGAGAAGGGAGAAAGATTAGACAAACAGTAAAGACCTTTATGAGGATGAAGGATGAACTTGGATGATAGGGGGTGACTTGGAAGACTCGGGGTTCACAGAGTAATAAACAGAAACAAAGATAATGGGCACGATAGTATTAGTCCTAGAGTCCTTAAGCAGGAATCGACAGGGAAGTGGTGAGTGTTGATGAGAAGGGAAGGAGGAGGTCTTGATGAGAATATCTAGAGCCCAAATGTCCTCTCTTCTTCTACTGACGACAGCGTGAAAGCCAGACAAGATGCTATTGGTGAGATATTCTAAAACACATATACAGAGAAAATGTGATAATTACAAAGGCATTTACACGATTCAGTTGGAGCCAGAATATTATAAGGTCTGTGGAAAAGCTAATATTATAATTTTGGTTGGAAAACAAAAAAAATATGCAATAAGTAATTTGCCCTCCGTGCCATTGAGAAAATAAGTGAGTCTGATTTATGCAATGGTATTTTGCCATGGTGCAAATAAATCATTGCATTGTCAGAATTTCTACCTGCTGATTAGGTACCTAAGTCTTATAGAGATATTTTTAATCATCAACATATAATATCCACGCTGCAGACATTAAGCCCAAGCTTGAATTGCAGAGAATTCTTAAAAATACAGAAAAACTGTAGAACACTCTAGTCAAATCACAGTGTTTAAACCCTTTATCCCGTGTAACACTTGCAACAGCCTTGTGATATGTTATTCCCATTTTTCAGGGGAAAAAAAAACTAAGGCTTAGAGAAATAAAATTATCCTGGGTCATACATTGGATATTTGAAACATGGTATATCTGAGCCTAAAGCACTATCTGAAAACATCATCTCCATGAGGATAGTGTAATAAGCACTTCTCAAAAGGCAGTGGCTGAACTCATGAATTTGTAAGAAAGGCAAATTCAAGGGTTCTACCCCAAACCTATAGAACTAGAAATTCTGGAGTTGGTGCCCAGAAATCTATTATTTTAACAAACCTTCCAGGTGATTCTGATGCATACTCAAGTTTGAGAATTCCCATCCTATAATAAATAGAGATGAAACATCAAATTATTGAAAGCATGATAAATAGCAAGATAACTACCCATTATTCTAAGGTCTTTAAATTCTCTCTCATATGGGTGGGGAGGTGAGTGTGGATATGTGTGTATGGGGGGGTAGGAGTGTAATACCTGCTAACCCTCCTCCTCTGTTATAAATACCTTCAGGAATATTATTGAGGTCAGGAATTATTGAAGATTATGATAAGAGTCAAACAATTTGGAAATACATCCCATTTACAATCTTGCCACTGTGAGGATTTGGTCATCAGCACAACTGTTGTCTTTATTTTCTAGTCTATTAAATACATGAAGAAACAATAACTCTTGTTCTTTGAAACGTTGAAGCTCTCATCTGCACTACAAAATCCCGTGATTTATAGATGTGTCACATATTATGAGCCCCTCAATTGTACCAGTAGTAAGACTTTGCAAAACAGGACGGTAATGTTACAGGGCTGTGAGACAAGGAAACTGTCATGACATTAATCTCTGACTCCATATGGGGAACATCTTATTAGAAATGACATTCCTGCTGCTGCAGAGCTGTTACTGTTACCAGGGCAGCTAAATTGCTGAAACAGCCACTTAATCTCTTTTTTTTCAGTGAATAGAGAATCAATACGAAACAGATTGTGACTTTTTTTCATATTACATGAATAACTGATTTTCATGGAAAACTGATTTTCCAAAAATCATAGCAGGAGTTCTCTCACCTATTTTCACACTTTCCAACCAAAATAGAGACCATTATAAAACCATTAATTAATCCAATACTGTTCCTCTAGCCCTGAGGGCATAATGAAACACTAAATCCACCAGGAAAGAAGTCACATAAAGAGAAAATCCTGCATCTATTATTTTTGTGTGAGACAGGGCTGGTGAAAAGGGATGGTGGGATGAAGTGACCACTTGCATTTGTCTGTCTCTGCTAACTTCTATTCCAGTCACTTTACATCCACCACATCATATGTATCATCATCATAAAGTAATCGGCAGGTACAATGACCCCCATTTTACAGAGGAAGAAACTAAGGCCATAGAAGTTTAACAAATATGTATAGGTTATACTGTATGTTGTGTTTAGAACTTTGATTGGAACCTGGTTCTCTTAACCATTGCCTCCCTATCTGACACTATCCCAATTCCCACCCCACTTGTAAGTGACCTGTCTAGAAATAGCATGTGCCGCTTCCACTCAATGAATGCATGATGATCTAAACCAGTAGTTCTCAAAGTATAGTTGAGTGACTCTCTTTCAGGGGATGTTTTTGTAATAATGCTAAACTGATATCAGCCTTAGTCACTTGCATTCACTCATGAGAGTACAGTGGAGTTTTCCAGAAGCTACATGATATGTAAATATGGCAACAGACTGACTGCGGAAGCAGATAAGAAAATTCTTCTACTAAGCTGTCATTAAAGGGATTTGGAAAATCATTAAAAAAGGCCAATCTTCGCACTTACTTTTTGTTTTTAAAATTTTCATAAAATTAGGTTATCTATGTTAACATAATGATTTTATCATTGGTTTAAAATGAATTAATAAACATCTCAAAAACTCTTCATTTCTAATATGATAAATATTAATAGCTATAATCTAATTTTTAAAAAGTTATTTGGGGCGTCTCAATCACTTTTAAGCATCTCAAGGGGACCCGAGAACAAAAATCTTGACAACCGCTTGTCTAGACTAAAAGGCTGACCTACAAATAAATTCCTAGGCTTCAATTATGTTCTTTCATTATTTATTCTCTCATGCTGCATTCAATAAATATTTCCTGAACCCTATTATATGCAAAATAGTGCAAGATACTGTATCCACAGTCATGAACAAAACAACAGCCCTTACTTCTGGTGAGGGTAGAAAACAATAAATAGTCAATACATAACATACACATGTTAAAAACTTTGATGCAGGTTTTAAAGGAAAAACGCAAGATGGTATGAAGTAGAATAGAGAGAGGGAATAGAACCCTAGAATAAATTAGGAGGACTGTGCAGAAGAAGGAGGAGGAATCACATGAAATGAATGCAAGAAAAAAAAACCTGATAGAGGAAACATCATGTCTTAACATCTTAAGGTGTTTAAAAGCTTGATGTACTCCAAGAAATGAAGCATGAATAGGTCACTGGAGTATAGTGAGCAGAGGAGAAACTGGAAAGGAAAAGGTTGGAAACTGAGGCAGAGGCCTTATCTTACAAACCATCATATGTCATGATAAGAACTCTAGATTTCATTCTATGCATAGTAGGAAGTCCTTAAAGGATTTCAAGCAGTGGAACAGCTCAACCTGTGTTGAGTGGGCAATATTGATGAAAAGAAGGAAAGCAATCAAAGTTAACCAATAGAAACAAAATGGGCGAAATCAGTCCAGGAGAAAATCAATGCATTATTAAAACCTAGTGGAGGAATAGGCAAACTAGGAAGAAACTGTAAAAGAATTACATTCCTTTGAGCAAAAGGTGAGGTAAGCTAAGAACACACTTGGAATTTGACCAAATAGACCAGAGTCCACTTGAGCTTGAACTCCCCAGGCACCACCGCAGGTTACCATGGCAACAGGATCTTCCCTCCATGCCTATAATGATATAATAATAATGAAGCCCCCAAATGAAATAAATAGCAACCGGATGCAGAGAAATATATGGTCTAATTAGCTCCATCTAAGTCGAGGTCTTAGAATGGTGAAGCAATATCCATTTATGCAAAAGAGTAAAATGTTGTTATTTTTTATAGATTTAGGGGGTACAAGTACAATTGTATTACATGCATATAGTGCATAGTTGTGAAGCTTGGGCTTACAGTGTAACCATCATCTGAATAGTGTGCATTGTATCCATTAAGTTTGGAATGCCATTTCTGGCAAGGAACCTCTCAGACTGAGGAATGGGCTCATGATGTCTGTGCCCTTGGTAAGCTGGTCTTGGATCAGGACAATTTTAACACTTATTGTTTAGACTGCTCTCCTTGCCTTGACTCTCACCCAGGAAAACTGGGCCTACTCTGTGAGAGAGAAATGGGATAGAGTCTGAGCCAACAAGCTTTGACTTATACTTTTAAAAGTTCACTCCAACTGCCATGTGAGAACGAATTGGGGCTAAGGAAGTGAAACCGGAATGACGCATTAGAAAGCTATTGCAGTTGTCAAAGGGAAAGATGATGGTAGCTTGGATAAAGTGGAGATGGTGGAAACAGAGAGGAGTGGATGGCTGTGTGACAAGGAGTAGATAAAAACAGAATGGGCTTCTTGATGAAATGGACTGTGCAAGGTGAAGATAGGTAGAAATCAGATATTACTCACATATTTCTGGTTTGTAAAGCTGAGTAGATGATGGTTCTATTTACTAAAATAAGAAAAATAGGAGGAAAGGGGGAAACATGTCAAGCAAGAGAGAGGATATCAAGACTTTGGATTTAACATACTTGTGAGACAGCTCATTGGAAAATGACAAGGAGGCAGTGGGATAAAAAAGCATGGGAGGGCACAGAGAAAGGTTTGTAGTGAAGACATACATTTGGGAGCTATAGGTATGTGTATTGAAAGACCTAAAATTCCAAGTGCTCCTTTAACATTTTTGAGCCCCACAAAGGGTTAGGCCCAAAGGCCTGTGAGTTCTCCAGCTTGCTCCAGATGTGCTCCACACCCAGCCAGTGCTCCATCACCCACACCAGCTGCACTCTACTTTGTCCTCAACCTAACAGGTTTCACTGTCCTGCCAGCCAGAAGAATTGTTCAAACAGGAAGCCAACCACATCTTCCCATGGAAACCATGGGGCACCCTAGCCCCATGTATCACAAAGCCTGCCTCCCTCAACCCCAAGGGTACCCTCTATTCCCAAGCGCAACCCCCATGTATCCCTGCCTGGTATGTAGCACCCTCCTTCCCCCGGCTGTGAATGTACATGACTAATAAATTGCTGTCAGTCTCATGTGTCCAGAGCTGGGTGTCATGTGTTTAGCTATGTCATACTACTTAGGGCCAGCGATCCTTCCTTCAACAATGGGACGAATAGGAAGTGAACAGAACAGTATGCAAATAACATTTAAAGATACTGAGATGGATAAAGTCACCTAGGCAGAAAGTGTAAAGAGAAAAGAAAAGAGGGGCTAGCAGTCAGGTCCAGTGACGATCTGGCAAGAGAAGCTGAGAGGTGGCTTGAGAGCACAGAAGGAAAACCAGTAGGTGAAGGGTCCTAGAAACAAGAAGGAAAGACTATTGCCAAGAGTAGGATAACAATTTACCTGGCTACATTTGGCAACGTGGAAGTCATTGGTGAATAAGGCAAGAGTAAGTTCCTGGGAGTGGAACTGACATCAGACTGGAGTTAAAGAGAGGAGAGATGAGGATGTGAAGACAAGTCATCTGAGAGATTCAGTGACAAAGGGGAGTAGAGAAATAGGTCGCTCTCTAGGTAGGAACCTGGGATAAAAGGAAGGAGCCTATTTGAATTGTGGCAGAAAAAAATCCAGTAAGGCAAAAGTTTGATGATCCTAGAAAAAGAAGAGGTATTCAAAGAAGAGAGGCCCCTACAAAGACAGGGTGGAGTAGAGTAGAGCGCATTTGGGGTGTGAATCCCGGTATTTAGTAGATTTGATAATTAGAAGAGAGTTCTCTTCTGGTGCTTTCCATTATTCCTTTGAACTATGAGGCAAGAATAGCTACAATGGAGACCACAAGTGTGAGAAATGAGAAGATAGTATGAGAGAGATAATGTGGAGAGAAAGCCCATTTGAAAAGTTATAGCAGAATTTTGATAGTTTAGTAATTCTTAATAAAATCAGCGCTTCATTGTGTACAAATCACAAATTTAATAATAATTGCTATAATTTTCTGAGCAACTACTATCGCTTCACACATATCATCCTTTTTACTTGAACCTTACAACCAACTTATGATGTTGAAATCATTTTCCCCACTTTATATATACGGAAATATAAGCTCAAAATCTTATGTAATTCACAAAGCTATTAATAGTAAGTGACAGGGCAGTGAACTGAATTCAGTTCTATACAATGCAAAAGATGTTGCTGTTAATATTTGTACCATCTTGGTGTTTCTCAAACTTGAATGAGGCAGGCACACTTTAAAGTGAAACAACTGTCATGGACTCCTAGCATTGACTTAAATTAGCTTTTACTTTATTTAAATATCTACAGATATAAAAATGAGAACTCTATTCTTTCATTTCTTATTCAACTAGAAGTCCATATAAAATTTATAAAGTAGCAATAAAACTATAAGACCAATAAAATTCTAATTATCAACACTATTTTAAAAGTGATACGCTTTCTTAAAAGTGAATTATTTATAATAGGTTTAAGAATGAAGTGATGTATTTTTGCATAATATTTTTCACTTTTGTGATATTATTTTGAACATAATAGACTATCATTAAAGTCACCATGATTATCATTATTTTTCCTAACAATGGATTAATTTTCAGCCACCAGTTATCACTTTTAATACTGAATCCTTTTAATAGGATACGGCAAAATACAATACTGAAAAAATTAAAAATGGCTTCATTGTATATTTACTATGCTTATAACTAATAGACAATTTTAAAATGATACTTATAAAAGTAGTATATGCTTGCAATGATTAAATATGGTCCTGATGACCCGTGTGTAGGTACAGCTTAATGAATTAATTATTCGGGCACAGTTCTCAATTAAAACTACTACTGTGAAACTCAACACTGTGTAGTCATTTGGTCTTCTCTCAGCATCAGATTTATAAACCAAAATATAAATATAGTCACTGAAGTTGTATGAAAGTATCATTCATAAGGTAGCCATTCAAATGATCCAGAGTCTGAGATATTTACTTAAGTTTTCCTCCTCCTAGGTTGACTCTGCAATCTTATCCCACCCACCTCACGTACACCAAGACAATCATTACAACCCCATCAAGTGGATAGTCAGGTTTGTACATATTTACCTTAAGAAAATGCAATGAACAGGCCAGGCACGGTGGCTCACACCTGTATTCCTAGCACTCTGGGAGGCCGAGGCAGGAGGATCGCTCAAGGTCAGGAGTTCGAAACCAGCCTGAGCAAGAGTGAGACCCCATCTCTACTAAAAATAGAAAGAAATTAATTGGCCAACTAAACTCTACCTATCAGGTACAATGTACACTATTCTGTTGATGGGTACACTGACAGTCCTGACTTCAACATTATACAATTCATCCATGTAACAAAAAACACTGGTAACCCCAAATCTATGGAAATAAAATTAATTAATTAAAAAAGAAGTAATATCAACAAGGTATATTTCATGAATATATATCAAACTTTATAACCTTAAAATGAAAAATATATATTCATATTAATATTTAATTGAAAAATAAAGACATACAAATCATATATGATATATTATGTATCATATATAATTATATAATATATAAATATATAATATAATTATATATAATTATATAATATATAATAAATATTATGATATGCATATATATTTTGTAATGATTATCATAATCAAATTAACAATCCATCAATACTTCTGAACCACACATGAAACATTCATGAAAACTAAGTCAAAGAGAAGTCAATTGGTTCCACAAAATAGAAATACAGAAACATTATCTTATCATAATACAATAAAACTAGAAATTAATAAAAAATTTTAAAACTCTCATCTCGTATTTGAATCTCTCTATATTAAAACAAATTGTTGAATATAGAAATTACAAAATGTAGAATTTCTAAAATGAATAATGGAAACACTCCACTTCAGTATCTGTGAGATAAAATATAAACACTTATCAAAGAGGACTGTGTAGCCTTATTTACTTATATAGATTAAAACAAAAGAATAAATATAAGTTAAATTTTCAACTGCAAATAATTGCTAAAGAAATAATAAATCAAAGGAAAGCATAAGGAAAGAAAATGGTGAAATATAAACAAAAAAATAGTAGAAATAATAAACATATTGGTACCTTGAAAAAAAATAGTAAGAAAGGAGAAAACACCAAAAGCAACAATGACAAAATAATAATTTGAACATTTCTCTGATCATACGGGATTATTTAGCACAACTCTACACAAATAAATTTGAAATCTGAGTTCAGTATTTTCCAATAGAACTGCAATCATGGGACTGTCCTGTATCTGCACTGTCCAACAGCCAGTAGCCACATGTGTCTACTCATCACTTGCACACTTATATGTGGTTCATATGACTGAAGAACTGAATTTTTAATTTCATTTAATTATAATTAATTTAAATTTAAATAGCCTCATGCAGCTAGTGGTCATCATACTAGAAAGCACAGAAGTAGATAAAACTGAAATTTTCCTAAGAAAATGCAATTTACCAAATTTAACTCCAACTGAGAATATTTTTGGAAAAGCTTAAACACAGACCAACTCTATAGATGAAATAGTTATCGAAAAATGTCAGCTCTCTCTCTCTCTCTCTCACATACACACACACACCCATCCATGCACTACAAGGAAAGGGAAAGCTCTTTTTTATAATCTAGAATGGGGGTGAGAAAATTACTGCCCAGGGACCAAATCTTGCTGCAGCCTGATTTTGTGCAGTCTATGAGCTAAGAATTTTTTTTTTACATTTTTAAAGAAAAAATAGCATATGCAACAGAAACCATTTGGGGCCCACAAAGTCTAAAATATTTAGTATGTGGCTTTTTACTAAAAAGTTGACTGATTCCTGATCTAGAAGAATGACTGAAATTAAAAACATCACAATTTTGCAACCACCAATGTAATGAGAAATGCAGGCAAGAAATTAATCCTAATACCATAGGCTAACAAATTGTTAGAAAAGGATATTTATATACTCTCTGTCACATATCAGATTTTTAATAACAAAGGTAGAAACTTACATTTTAAATGAAGAGGTCAAACTTAGCTTTCTGAATATGGGGACAAACTGACATTATGAACCTCCTGATGTGATGCAGTAGGAAATATATGTTATTTGCCAAAACATTTGAACCATAATCTAGAGAGGAGATAATTAGATGAACAGTTTAAAGAATGTTTCACAATTGGCCTGGACTCTTCAAAAATGTCAATGTTTTGAAAGGCAAGGGTAAAAACAAAGACAGGAGGTCAGCAATATTCTAGATATAAGGAAATAAGAAATGAGGCAAACAAATCCAGTGTGTGATCCATGACGGATATAAAGAACATTTGAGAGCAACTAAAAACATTTAAATTTAGACTTTAATTACATAATATTAATTATTAATGGCAAATGTCTTGTCTGTGATTGTTATTGTAGTTACACAGGAAAATGTGCTAACTCTTAGGAAAAATACCCTAAGAATTTTTGGATGAAGTGTTTTGATGCCTGCAACTTTCAAGTACTCTAGTGCACCCTCAAAATGTGTGTGGGAGGGAGAGGAGGAGAAGAGAGAGAGAGTTTGTGGGTAGGGACAGAGACTCAGAGGCAGAGAAAGCAAATCCCAGAAAATATTAAAGGGTATATGTGTTTTTTTCTTTTTTAAGAAAGCGTCACACTCTGTTGCCCAGGCTGGAGTACAGTGGCCTGATCAGAGCTCACTACAGCCTGGAACTCCTGGGCTCAAGTGATCCTCCTGCCTCAGCCTCCAATAGCTGGGACTACAGGTGCACACCATCATGCCCAGTTAATTTTTAAATTATTTTTAATTTTTTTTGTAGAGATGAGGTCTCACTATGTTACCCAGGCTGGTCTCGAACTCCAGGCCTCAAGCAATTCTTCCTTCCTCAGCCTCCCGAAGTGCTAGGATTGTACACATGACCCACCAGGTCCAGCCTGTGTGTCTTTATTATACTACTTTTTCAAATTTTCTGTGTGCTTAAAGTTTTATTAAACGTTGGAAAAAATTTAAAGGCACTTGGTTATTCAGGATGATCATGGTCTTCCCATTTATTTGCTAGATTTTGGTTTCCTGTACTTCCATACTCTCATAACACTTGATTGCCTTGTGAGTAAAATAAACCCAACTACTAAAGAAAAACAAGCTGTCAGCGTAGCTGCAAAGTTAAGCAATTTCTCCCGAATAGGAAAAAAACCACCAGCATTAAATTTATTGGCAAGTGACATTCTTATAAACTGTTATTCTCCTAATGCCATGGTAACCAATTATTGCCTTGTGTCAACATCTACCAACAAGGAGGGACAAATAGGCAGGATTCATGCATAATTACACTGAGGCAAATTCTTTATACTCTGAATAACAGTATGTCAAACATTAATAAAAGAAGATACAGGAGGTATTTTTTCATGATTTGCAGGACAAGAAATCGTATTATCTCCTTCTACTACATGATTAACTATTTCAGGAAACATACATTCGGGTTAATAGTTCTAATAGACAAGTATACAAGGTGCATAAGCAACCCTGTCATCTTTCCTAATTATAATCATCCCTGTCTGAAATGAAGCAAAAAAGTGACACAGATAAGAAGGGGCATTGATTTAAGAGAAGGAAGACCAGGGTTATGACTTCAGCTCTGCTTCTAAATAGCTCAATATTTTTTGGTAAGTCATCTCCCCTCTCTGAGCTTTAGTTTCCTCATCTATAAAATGAGCCAGCTGACCTGACTTAAGATTGTTGGAACTATAGGATCAAGGGCTTCTT
>VBSM01001044.1:1338785-1373440 GCA_008086735.1 Cheirogaleus medius | reverse complement strand
AATGCTCATCATCTCTAATCATCAGAGAAATGCAAATCAAAACCACAATGGGATCAAGGGCTTTTTATTCTTCAAGGACCAAAAGAGGAGATGGCAATTTAAAACAATTTTATAAAAAATAAAAATTCAATTGATGTAGATATTATTCATTAGAATCCAATAGGGGAGAAAGGGAGGAGACCAAGAGGTAGCTAAAAGCTATTATTAATTAGCTTGAAGAAGTCACTCCCTTCTAGACTAGGAGGCTGCATCCTGTGGAGAGGGTCACTTGGCCAGAGGGCCAGCCTATGAACGTTCTGGATGAGGGATGGCCCTGAGAGGAAGGGTGGATATTAGACTGGGCCAGCAAGATTGCTACTGATTGCTTGTTGTGTGATGTGATTTCTCTATCCAATGCCACAAAAGCCCCTATATATTTGACATGGTTATATTTTTTTTTTATTAATTCTAGAAATGAGCAATAGTTAGCATCTGGGTAGCAACAGAAATTTAAAAGACTCCCACAGATAGGAGGAGAGTAAACGTTGAGGAAGTAAATTCAGAAATGCCCCAAAATTGTGATATTGGAGTTTTAAGAAAAAAAACTCCTAAATTTCTGAGGATAAGAATGTGTGGCGAGTTATGAGTTAATTTAAACAAAGTAAGACCATAAGTCAGTGGAGTGCTTGGGAAATGGATTTTTTTATAAATTTCGAGCTAATTTGGAAAACTTATCAGTCTCTCACTCTTCATTATTCAAAGTGATTTTTTAAGTACCTAGGCAAGTTTTCTTTCCTAAATAGGAACAGTCTCTCCTTAACATTAGTGAATCTTCCTTTGATCATTTTATATCCTGGGATACTACTGGACAGAGATTATAAATATGGGATGTACTATGCATTGGACTGAATCTATATAAGACTCATGCATCCCTGGAAGATGATTTTTGGAGGGAGATAAATCTTGAGTATGAACTATTTCTTACTCTTTGCCCCTTTTTCATGAGATTTAAATGTGGCCCCCCTAAAATTTAAATTAACTGAGGATTCTGATTAGTTTGGGTTCGTGGGTTCATTTAATAAAACTCTTAACTATAGTTTGCTTTAAATCAAAGTGAATCAAATTAAAATCCACATCCCCTAAAATAATCCCCTTTAATATGACTACACACTTTGAACAGGGCTATTAGAGTAACATTTCTTTGCCCATGAATTTTTAAGGAAGTTCTCGAGGCTTATAACATACAGGTCGTTTTTTAAACTATAAGAATAAAGAAACAGAAATTCTACTCACAGTTGAACTTCCTTGAGTTGGCTGACACAGTGTTTTAAATTCTAATTTGACTGTGGAATAAACTCACATTGAAAAGTTAAGGACAAATAAAGTGTATTGTTTGCACTTGGAAATTGTATTCACCAAAAGTTTTTGATACACAGCGGCAAGTTCTGTTTAAGACGTTTATGCTCCTGGGAGCTTTTCCTAGCATTCCTCCACTAGATTATATATACACAAAGCAGTGTTTGCAAACCTTGAATGGCGCTGACATCAATTTCTAGACAAACATTATCAGGCTGAGGATAAATTTTTCTAAGTTAATTTCTGATTTTGAGTCTCTTCTTGGAATAAAATTATTGCTTGCTCAAATTCTGTGCTTAAAAACGTGGAAATGGCATATGATAGATTAACTGATAAGAGCAAACTTCATCTCCCTGGAATTGTTCAAAGGTGATGGTTTATGTTACCCATAGTGATTTAATACAAGTTCGTAAGGCAGAAAAATAGAACAAAATTCTCAGGGTTATGTCTTGCTGCAGTTAAGAGAGTAGAAGTTTAAGCTTTTAACTCTTTTTTTCTTTTTTATTTCCCATATGCTGAAGATTACGGCAGGAATGAGGTATGCATGAACCAAATAGCATAAAATCTCACTCAACAAGGGTCTCTAGCTACTGTCACTGCCAAATGAGGCGACATAGACCAGTAATGATCCCCTGATACAGCACCGTTCCCTGGAGACCCACCAGCCACTTGGTTTGATAGAAATCACCAAACATTCCAGGTAGAGCTTCAACAAACATTGCTATCCGAGAACTTGCAAAGCATTTCACCCACTGGCACAACATTCCAGACACTTTCACATCACTTTATACCAAAAGAAATAAGGCAGTGGGCATGTGACCATGAAATCCACTGGTCTATCACTACCCGGAAGCTGCTGACATAACAGAACATTAGAATGGCCTGATGAAGGTGCTAGGTGCTGCTGAGGCCCCAGACCAGGGACAATATCCTACCAGCATGCAGCACCATCCTCCAGTATACAATATGCACGTTGTCAGTGACCATGATATGGTGCATTGTCCCCAAAAGAAAAAAAAATATGTGGGTCTCAGAATCAAGGCACAGAAGCAATAACCACCCACTTACAGAACGTGTACTTCCCTTTCCCACAATTCTGGGCTCCACAGGTTTAGAGGAGAATCCTTCCACCAGCAGACATAGCAAAAGTCCCTTTGGACAGAAGACACAGCTGTCACCTCAGCACTTTGGGCACCTTGTGTCCAGGCCCAGCAAAAAAGAGGGGGTGGAGTGAGCACCATTCTGGCAAGGGTAAGTGACCTAGTTACATTAGGGTAGGGAGCAGTTTGAAACCCAGGTGACGGGCATATATTCATACTCAATTATCTAATCGTGACGATAAACTCACAGCTGCCACAGCCTAAGAAAGGTATAGTAAACTGGGACTCAGTCCCTCAGGGAGGAAGGGCTGGGTGATCCACGTAGTAATTCTCCTCAACCATCAGAGGAACTAGGGTAAAGGGCTGGTAGAGGTTATCCTAGAGCCCAGCTGTAGCAGCAGGGGTTGCAGTTTCTCCCCTTAGCCTTGCTCTTACAAGTTTCTCCAGAAAAGAGCCCACCAAAGTCCTGAAGGAGCTGCCCCAGAATTTATGTAAGACAAGTGGCTCCAAGGAGTATGGGTAGACTGTCATGAATGCTGCACTGCCCAGATCTCCCTCCCCACCCCCTTCAAGACTGAAGGATTCATTTCCCAGCTGAGTATAACTTAGTGAAAGAGATTCCCTCTTCACCAATTATCTCCTGCCCATGCATTGGAGATAAAGGCCCAGCCCCTCTCTCCAAAAAGGAACATCTCTGAAGGGCTACCCCAGCTTCACAGCTCCTTATAGAGTTAGCTGAGTTCCTTTTGAGACTGCATCATAGGCCAAATTCTTCCTAAGTCCAACCCTGATTCCTTCCCTTTCCCCCACTTCAGGTGTTGATCCCAAGATCACTTTCTAAGAAACATCCTGCACACTCATTTCCATCTCAGAGTCTGCTTCCTGGGGTGAACAATCTGCAACAGTAATCCTTCCTAGGGAAATCCTTAGTTACCTCCACCAGATTAAAAGAAAAAAGTTTTTATCTTGCTATTTTTCTTAAGCCACAATATTTTTCTATGTTCTTACAGTTTTTCTTTCTCAGATCTAAGGGCAAAGAAAAATTTTCCCTCGAATGTATTTATATTCTTACAAGAGCTGTATTATACAAGATTATTTTTAAATACATAAGACATCTTTGATTTCACCAATATAATTACAAAACAAGACATATAGGAAAAAGGTAATCTGATTATGTAGTATAATATTTGGGTATTTGTGGAAAAGAAATTACTGAAATATTTAGTGTACTTAATTGGCATATAACCTCAAATTGATCAAACATATCAGCTATCAAGTGACTTTTATGCTACAATCAGATTGTAATACCATTTACTAGCCCTTTTATCTTCTCCCCGTCTTTGTTCTTCTCTCCATTTCTGGAATTTGTTTTCAAGCCTGAAACCCCAGTAATCGTGCTCTCCTACCTGTTGTTCATCTCTGAAACCTGTTTACCACCCAGGATGTGACAGCCTCTCTATTATCTATCTGCTGACTTGAAGCATCTGCAGCCTAATCCTGCAGTATCCAGCAGTGTTCAGTATCTGTGTTAATTAGACTCTTTGTCCTTGATAACTGTTTCATTTCTTCTTAATTATAATACAGAAAAGTCACAGCTCACTCCCCAGTTAGATTCTAACATAAGTCGATACAGTGAAAAATAACATTATCACTGATAATACTATTTATTGAAAATCTCATCAGAACAGAAAAAAATACATATCTCAATAAACACATCACTGCTGATTTTTTCTCCCACATTTGAATCAATTACTATGAGGTGTTTGGCTTTCATTTAAGGGAGCAGTCTCCAACCTTTTTGGCACCAGGGACCGGTTTCATGGAAGACAATTTTTTCATGGACGTGGGGTGGATGGTTTGGGGGTGATTCAAGTGCATTACATTTATTGTGCAGTCAAACCTCTCTGCTAATGATAATCTGTATTTGCTGCCACTCCTGAGTGCTAGTATCACTATCTCAGCTCCACCTCAGATCATCAGGCATTAGATTCTCATAAGGAGCGTGCAACCTAGATCCCTCACATGTGCAGTTTACAGTAGGATCCACATTCCCATGAGAATCTAATGCCACCTCTGATCTGGCAGGAGGTGGAGCTTATGAAGTGATGCAAGTGATGGGGAGCAGCTGTAAATACAGATGAAACTTCCCTGGCTTGCCTGCCACTCACCTCCTGCTGTGCAGCCTGGTTCCTAACAGGCCCATGGACTGGTACCACTCCTCAGCCTGGGGGATGGGGGCCACAGATTTAAGGGAATGAATTGTCCAAAGCAATACTGTGTTTATATACTAAAGCTCCATCTAGCTTGGCAAGACGTGACACCATAAAAGGCATGAGGGATTCAAGAGCCACTGAGGGAAAGGCCATTGGTGTTCATTAAAGGACATCATTGGTATTGATCATTATATATACTTAATTCTTTTTAAAATTTTTACAGATACCTAATATTTGCACATATTTCTGGGGTACATGTGATATTTTGATACATCCATGGAATGTGTAGTGATGAAATTCATCAGGGTATGTAGGATATCCATCACTTAAAAATATTTATCATTTCTTTGTGTTTGGAACATTTAAAATATTCTAGCTATTTTGAAATCTACAATATATTGTTAACTATAGTCACACTACTAGGCTATCAAACATAGAAACTTATTCCTTCTATCTAACTGCACATTTGTTCCTATTAAGCTCTCTTTATACCCCCAGCCCAAACACAGGCCCTTCCCAGCCTCTGTTAACTCTCATTTTATGCTTTACCTCCATAAATAAAATTTAGCTCATATATGTGAGTGAGAACATATAGTAAAATAATTGTTTCTCTGTGCCTAGCTTATTTTACTTAATATAATGATCCATTTTTATCCATGTGGCTGCAAATGACAAAATCTCATTCTTTCTTATGGCTGAATAGTATTCCATTGTGTATATATATCACATTTTCTTTATCCATTCATCTAATGATGGATATTTAGGTTGATTCCATATTTTAACTATTGTTAATAGTGCTATGATAAACATGGGGGTGTAGGTATCCCCTGGATATACTGATATTCCTTCACTTTGAATAAATACCCAGTAGTGGGATTGCTGGATCGTATGATAGTTTTGTTTTTTTTGTTTTGTTTTTGTCTGTTTGAGAAACCTCCATACTGTTTTGCATAGAGATTACACTAATTTACATTCCCACCGACAGTATATAAGAGTTCCCTTTTCCCCATATCCTTGCCAGCATGTTTTATTTTTCACCATTTTGATGCTAGCCATTCTAATTGGAGTAAGATGCTATGTCATTGTCATTTTGATTTGCATTTTCCTGATAATTAGTGATGCTGAGCCTTTTTTCATATACCTCCTGGCCCTTTATACTTTAATTCTTGTAAATTAAACACATGCATGATAGTGTAAACATGAGACCAACTAACTCTAATAGGTGTCAGGACCTCACCTATGCAAATGCAGCATCTTCCCAAAACCCTGTTCCAGAAGTTGTTTCACGGGACTTTGTTTCAATTCTTTCAGACTGTGTTTCTATTTACATATTTCTGCCCATCATATTTCCACCCACCTAAGTATTTCCACGTACTCCAATTTTAATCTCAGCCCATGACTGATTTCTGCCTTTGCTATTCTATCTGGGCACTGACTCCAAAGGGACTTCAGATCTGTTTAGCTACTAGATTATGATACAGAAGAGAAAAATAAACATAACACTGAACTCACATAACCATGTTAGCTTTTTAAAAATTAGATCAACCATGGCAGTGAAGTCTCACCATCCATCTTTTGGTTCATTAATGTTATAAGCAAATCTATCCCCATGGGCAGACTTTAAACATGAGAGAAATTAACACAGTTGCATTGATGCAATCACAACGTCAATAATTTATAACATGAGGAAAAGAATTGATAAAGCAAATTTTAATTATATGGGTTCATTCTGACACATTACTTATGTGACATTTTAAAATTCATTCACTCAATAATTAATCTGGGTAAGATGGTTTTAATAAATTATAACCAGATACATTATACTAGCATCCTTTCTTCTCAGTATATTTTTTCCTCTCCTATTGGACATTTGTAAGAATATCCCTGGTGTCAGATATATTCATGCTCCCTAATTTCCCAAGGTGTGCAAGTGTTTTAACTATATTAATTTGTTACCAATGAGAGAATAATTTACTCAGCAAACCAATGAATAGCTGAAAGCATTACTGTGTGTTCATGAATATCATATTTGCTGCAAAGCTGCAATGAATGGACAGGTAGAAAGTAGCTTAAAAATTCAAATCATGTTAAATGCAAGAGCATGCTAGATGATTTTAGGAGTTATATAGTTGTAAAGATACAAAACCATGTTTCATTTATGGAAAATCAAAGTCCCTAATAAGAACACTAAAAAATTTGAAAGGTTGTATTTTTCTATCACTTGTTTTCTGATAGATCTTAATTCAGTATCGTCCATGTGCTTTTTTGCAACAGTTCTAGTAGTGAATCTAGTTTTAAAAGACACAAGATGTATTCAACCCTTTGACATTCTGAATTCACCCTGGTTCTCTACCAAGTTGGACACTTGAGGAGGAATGCTTCTAAGTCTTGCAGACCACCAGTTCTCCTTGTTAGAACAAAACAAAATAAAACCCTTACATTTTGATTGCCCATTAAAAAGTGCTCCCACATGCTTCAGCCTATCTGATCATCTCAAGACAATTTAATCAGGACAGATACTGTTATTCCTATTTTACAGTTGAGGACACTAATATCAGAGAGGTTTGACCTTGCCAAAGTTCACACAGTTTTGATGCTGGAAAGCTTCCAATATCATCTTCAGTTTTTATGTCACCATACCACTGCTACAGTTGGAGTGAAGAGAACATGCTTTGTCTACATTTGCACCACTGGAACATAGAACAGTATTGGATATGCACAGTTTCATGTATAGTTGGTAAATGAATGATTAGAGAAATGATTAAATGTTTGAGTGACTGCTTGTTCTATAAGCAAGAGATAGCATAGCTACCTTTTTTAAGGAAATGAATCCTTTGAGCTCATTACAGTGGCACTCAGAGCTCTGGAGATCTGTTATATTTTAAAGATCCCTAAAGTGTGAATACCTAAGGGCCTAGTTGTAAGCTCCATTTTAAAATGCCTGCCTCTTCTATGTAAGTGAAGTTAAGTCGTTATGAGCTTAAAATAGACTGGTATATCTATAAGCTGTTTTACATAAGCCTCATGGTAACCACAAAGCAAAAACTTACAGTAGATATATTAATATAAAAGGGAAAGAGAAAGAAATCAAATCATACCACTGCAGAAAATTATGTAATCACAAAGGAAGACAGCAAAAGAGGAAGAAAGGAATAAAGAATATACAAAACAACCAGAAAACAACAAAATGTCAATATATCCTTACCTACCTATCAGTAATTACTTTAAATATACATGGCCTAGGCCAGGCATGGTGGCTCACACCTGTAATCCTAGCAGTCTGGGAGGCTGAGGCAGGAGGATTGCTTGAGCCTCAGAGTTTGAGGTTGCTGTGAGCTAAGCTGACACCACGGCACTCTACCAGGCAACACAGCAAGACTTTGTCTCAAATATAAATAAACAAACAAACAAACATGGTCTAAAATTGGCAAAGTACATAGACTGGCTAAATAGATAAAAAAAAAAAAAAAACCCAACTACATGCTATCTACAACAGTCTCACTTCCTCTGCAAGGAAACACATAGATTGAAAGTGAAAGGATAGAAAAAGATATTCCATATTCTATGCACACAGAAACCAAAAAAGCAGGAGTAGCTAAATTTATCAGATAATATAGACTTTAAGTTCAAAGCTATATAAAGAGCAAAAGAAAGCCATTATATAACGATAAGGGGATTAATTCATCAAGAGGATATAACAATTACAAATATAGAACAATTGTAAATATAGATGCACTCAACATCAGAGTATCTAAATATGTAAAGAAAATACTAAGAGACCTGAAGGGAAAAATAGACGGTAATACGATCATAATAGCAAGAGAATTGAATACCTCATTTTCAGCAACGGACAGATCATCCAGAAAGAAAATCAATAAGGAAAAATTGGACTCCAACTACACTTTCAACCAAATGGGCCTAACAGACATCTGTAGGAAATTTGTAAAATACAAATTCTTCTCAAGCCCACATGGGATATTCTACAGGAAAGATCATATGTTAGGCCACAAAACAAGTCTTAAAAAAATTTAAGATTGAAATCATATCAAGTATTTTTTCTGACCACAATGGTATGAAACTAGAAATTAATAACAGGAAGAAAACTGGAAAATTCTCAAATATGTGAAAATCAAGCAACATGCTCCTGAACATCTGATGAGTCAAAAAAGAAAGCAAAAGGAAATTTTAAAATATCTTAAGATAAATAAAAATAGAAGAACAACATACACCAAAGCTAATGGGATACAGTAAAAGCAGTTGTAAAAGGAAAGTGTATAGAGATAAACATTTATGTCAAAAAAAAAAGAAGATGATCTCAAATAAACAACCTAATATTACACCTCAAGGAACTAAAAATGAAGAACTAAACCCAAGGTTAGCATAAGGAAGCGTAAGGAAACAATAAAAATCAGAGCTGAAATAAATCAAATAGAGAATAGAAAAACTATCAAAAAATCAATAAAACTGAGTTTTTTAAAAAACAAACAAAATTGAAAAATTCTTAGCTAGACTAAGAAAGAAGATTTAAATAAATTAAATCAAAAATTAAAGTGGAGACATTACAACAGATGCCTCAGAAATAAAAAGGATCATAAGGGACTATTATAAACAACCTATGCCAGGAAATTAGATAACATAGAGAAAATGCATAAATTCCTAGAAACACACAACTTACCAAAATTCAATCAAAATGAAATAGAAATATTGAACAAACCACTAACAAAGTTGAGGTAGTAATTAAAAATCTCTCAACAAAAAAAAAGCTTAGGCCCAGATGGCTTCCCAACTGAATTCTATCATATAAAGAAGAATTGATACAAATTATTCTTAAATTCCTTCAAAATATAGAACTAAAGGGAATGCTTTCAAACCCATTTTATGAGGCCAGCATCATCCTGATAACAAAGCCAGATAAAGACACCCCAAGAAAAGAAAACTACAGGCCATCATCTCAGATGAATATAGATGCAAAAATCATCAATAAAATAATAGCAAAATGAATTCAACAACACATCAAAAAAAATTATATATCATGACCAAATGGGATTTATCCTTGGGATGGAAGATTGTGTTTTTAAAAAGCAAATCAATTAATGTGATACATCATATTAAAAAAATGAACAATGAAAACCATCATCTCAATAGATGCCGAAAAAGCATTTAACAAAGTTCAACATCCTTCATATAAAAACATTCAACAAATTAGGTAAAGAAGGAAATTTCTTCAACACAATAGAGGCCATTTATGAGACTCTGCACAGCAACAGAAACAATCAACAGAGTAAAGAGACAATCTAAAGACTGGGAGAATATATTTGCAAACCATACATCTGTTTAGAAGTTAATATCCAAAATATATAGGGAACTCAAACAACACAGTAAAAAATAAAAACCTGATTAAAAATGGGCAAAAATCCTGAATAGACATATCTCCAGAGAAGACATACAAATGGCCAATGGGTATATGAAAAGCTACTCAACATCACTAACCATCGGGGAACAAAAATCAAACCATAATGATATATCACCTCATACCTGTTAAGATGGCAATTACCAAAAAGGAAAGAGGTAAGTGGTGGTGAGGGTAGGGAGAAAAGAAATCACTTGTACACTGGTAGTGGAAATGTAGATTGGTACAGCCACTGTAGAAAACTTTACAGAGGTTCCTAAAAGAAATTAAAAATAGAACTATTGTATGATCTAGCAATCCATCTTCTGGACATATACACAAAGGAAATGAAATTACTATCTCATAAAGATATCTGCATGAGCATGTTCATTGTGCCATTATTCACTATAGTCAAGATATGGAAACAACCTAAATTGTCTGTTGATAGAGGAAGAAATAAAGAAATCATAGTGTACACATACAATGGAATACTATTCAGCCTTAAAAAAGAAAGAGATCCTGCCATTTCCAGCAACATGGATGAACCTATAGGACATTACACTAAATGAAATAAGCCAGACACAGACAAACACTGCATGCTCTTACAAAGTTGTACTTATATAGGATAAATCTAGAGATCTAATGTATAGCACGAGCATTATAGTTAATTATATTGTATTGTACACCGGTAATTTGTTAAGAGAGTAGATTTTAGGCACTCCTACCACACACACAAAAGAGCAGGTAACTATGGAAGATGATGGATATGTTAATTTACTCGACTGTAGTAACCACCTCACTATGTACATGTGTATCAAAATATCATGTCACATACCTTAAATGTATATAATAAAAAATGCTACTCTTATCCTTAATTATTTTTGTTTTGGAAAATAAAATTATTTTTCATAAAAATTGTTATTAACATGTGACTATTACATTATTGTTTTAAGATAAATTGCACATACTTAACATTTCTCAATGTTAATTGTTAATATGGTAAATATCAATAAATATAATTCACATAAACAAATTAAATAGAAATAAAAATCCCTGTCCTATTCTACTGAGAAATTTACAGGGAAAATATTCTAGTGGTCCAGGAAAAAATTTTTTTTAAATTCTATAATCTCAGTGGACATAATTACCAAGTCAAAGAGAATCTGCCTATGAATCCTCAACCATTTCAGTGTCCTGGGAAGTTCTTGAAACAAGCCACAAGACAGCCCAAACCTGTCTGGAATTAAAATTTTCCTTCATTCATTCAAATGCATTGTTTTTGTTCACTAGTAACTGTAGGAATTTTTAGAAACCAGGTTAATTTCTACATGCTCTTCAAGTGCACTCAATAGTATAGATCTCAGGAAAATGTTCCCAAATTTATCTGTATACCTAATTATTAAATTGTAATATAAAATAGTCAATAATTCATTAGAAATGCTCTTCTCAAATTACTATGAATTCAAGTGTGATAATTTAAATGCCATCTAAAGAGGCAGAGTGGGTTGATTGCAAACCACCTGCCCATCTAATATATTCCTCCTGACATACATCAGAACTCATGTGCTTATAGATTAAAAGGATGATATAATTATTCCTTCTCACTTCAATAAGGTGTACTCCAGTTTACTACTGTGACCCAGGGAGGAGTGGAGAGAAAGTGGAATGGACTAAAAACTCTCATAGAAACAAAGCACAGCTAAGACAGGCAGCCAAAGAAGTTGAGGTTGTGGAACTTCTTGCTTTCTCTTGGACATTAGGAACCTTTTCTTTCTGGTGGAGATCAGCTTATTTTCCTCAAATGGAGGGGGGCATTTGGGGGTAATCATATACAGGTGTGTAGGAAGAGTAAGTTCTAACTCAAGAGGATCTCTCAAACTGATGTGAATCACAACATTGCTCTATGCCAACAAAGTCCAAATATGCAATTATAATAAACAATACACATCATCTTCCTTGACATCATCATTTACCGAAATTTTCCCATGTGCCAACCATAGGTTAAGTGTTTTGCAGGCAACTTCACAAAACCTGTATGAGCCAGGCACTTTTATGAATCTCATTTTACAAGTTAAGAAACTAAGCCCTACATGTATTTTAAGTAATTAGTCCAAGGTTGCTAAGCTAGTAAATATCAAAGAGTCCTGTCACTCTAAAGCCCAGTCTTCCCAAATGACAAAGAAGAGACTAGACTGGCCTTGACATCAGAAGACTGAGTAGCATTTAAATGAGAAAAGGAAGTATTACAGGAAAAAGGAGAAATAACATAGGATGGAAAGAGAAAACAGACAAGTCATGTTTGTATAATTAGGAGACTGACCAGGTCAGTGGAGCATTAGAGTTGAGGAAGGCTAGGAAACAAGCTAAGGATAATAAACTGGAGACAAATTAGCCAAAGTATTTAAGTACCAGGCTGAAAATCAGAGTAATTAGAAGTCATTGAACATTGTTATTCAGGGAATGCAACACTTCATTAAATAATCCTGTGCTTGTTTTAGGAAAAGAAATCACACAGGCCCATCAGAATTGACAGCTAAATTGAATCTTATAGATATCTGGTGAAATACTTTCAATTTAGGGATTAAACACTGAGATGTGAGCTGAGGATCCCCACTCTCTGTTTCTAGTATTAATTTAAAAATCAAGATAGGTGAACATTAAGTTTAGCTAAGAAATAACCAGTAACTGCCTTTTGAATATATACTTTTTAATCACTGTTCAACCTTTTGTTCCTTGTGAATCAGTGATCTTCTAAAGAAAATAGATTTCTATCCTTTTGATAGGGACTTTATAAATGGATTACACTGAGTGAGGAAGCAACGTAAGTGGTGCCAGCCAGAGACTACAGGTTTAGAAGAATAGACGTGAACTGGGGGAAAGTCACATACTCCATGGCAGCCATGTGCCCCAAGACCCCCAGAAGGCACTTTGCCTATATCTGCTTGTTGACATATGGTGGCTTTCAAGCTAATGCCATAGAGCTTATTGGGCAAGGAGCATAGAGAAGATAGATCAGAATAACCTTGGAGTACCACATATAGATCCCACAGTGAAATATTTCCCCTTTCAGGTACTTTCTCAGAGTTCTCCACATTCTCAGTAATTAGCTATTAATACATCTGATCACCTCCTCCCTCCTGGCTTCTTTTTATTTACTTTCCTTTTTTTTGTTTGTTAGCTTTTTTAGAGACATGGATCTTGCTATATGTTGCCCAGGCTGGCCTTGAATTCCTGAGCTTAAACCATCCTCCCATCTCAGCCTCCTGAGTAGCTGGGACTAAAGGTATGGTATATGCCACCATGTCCAGCCCCTTTCCCTTCTTGTTTCTGACGACTGACTTCTAGAATTTCCTGCTATGTGATACTGCAATGTGTGCTTATTTACAGAGGCTTTCAAAAAAATTCCAGAAGTACTGTGTTCCAAATCTGAGAACTGAATTTTGGTTTGTTTCATGTGCTGTTTAATTTTTCAGGCTGGGGAAGCAAATGCATCCTTAAGACTCACCTAAGTCCTCCCTTCCTCTGGGAAGAATTTTCCTAATACAGACACCTTCAAATATGGAAATTATATTTATATAATAAAAATGGCCAAGGGTAAGAAAGCCATGACAAATTCAAGTTATCAAAACCTAATGGTTAGGAAAAATATAAAAATAGCATTGAATATATGCATTCACATATCTGAGACAGATACAAATATGAAAATAAAAATTTTGTAGGCTGTCCACTTTCAAAACAAAACAGACTGACTTTAATCATTTTTTTCTGCATTCCTTCTTCTGATTCAGTGTCTTCAGACCTATAAGAAGTATTATAAAAGTGTTAAGACCTCCTGAGGTATGTTCTCCTCCAAATTTTATGTTTTGTTTTTGAAAATGCTCAAACCAATGCTTATTGCTTTTTAAATTAGTGTCTTTTGTGTTCATCCTGAGTGTGAACTGAAAGAAGGGTAGTATGACTCAGAAAAGCCATTGGAGGCAGTGAGGTGACCTGAGAATTCTAGAGATGGGGAACAGAAGTAGGATAGAAAACAATAAACCAATTCCCAAATATAACCAAAGGGTAGATTTGCAGTATATATTCTTCATATCATGCACATACATTTGGGAGATTTCCATAAATTTGGGGGATAAAAGATTGGAATTTCTCCTGTGATCTAAAGGAGGGGGTCTGAAATCATTATATGTAAATATTTAAAAGAAGGGATCAAATATCAAATTTAGAAGGCCTAGAAGGACAGATTTATTTCCTTTATTCAGAATAAAAACTACATGGAAATAATATCATAGTGTTATGATTATCTCTGGGTTGTAAAATTATAGAGTTTTCTGTTTTCTTATCATTTTTATGCTAAGTTTTCCAGCACACATTGCTAGAAAAGCCTGTACTACTTTTATCATCAAAATAAATGTTATATTTAGAATTTATATCTATGTTATACATAAATTGTCAATAGATATAAATTTATACATAATTATTCCCAAGGTCAGGGAATAAATAAATCAGCTCATTGGAATTTTAGAAAGGTTTAACCTTTACAAGGTTCATGTTTATATTGAGCTTTAACCTTTAGAAAGTTCATGTTTATATTGAGATTAAATCTGTCCTAGATCTAAATCTGTAGTTTATCTCAAACAAGTCAATAAGCCGTACTGTATTTAAAATAATTGAAATATCCTTCCTGAATCTGCTCTCCTTCAAACTAAGACTTCCTTTCTTTCAACTCCTCCTCAGATGATATAGATTTCCTTCATTCAAGGATATCAAAACATTTAGCATATCATGAATACTGATCAATCATAACCAGAAGCCAGCTGATCAGAAAAGTTGCAGATCGATCAGAACACATGCTAACCAACCAAAATAGACAGTGGTAAGTGCTACAGTAGGGTCTCCTGGAAGCCCCCTCACCCCCACTATACCAGGCATTACCTCTGCAATTATTAAATTGTGGGAGATAGAGGTTTCAGAAGGGGTAGAAGACTCCGGGTAGGCACTTAATACCCAATCTGTGTGAAAGTATTACCGTGGTTTAACTTGGAGAGCTATATCAATGCACACTGACACTATCATCAGCCCTTCCTTCATTGTACTTCCTTCTAATGTCTTCTAGGGTCTCTAAGTTCCTTTTAAATTGTTGTAATGATAGAATTATAATGTAAAACTTTATCTCTGCTCTCTCTCCAAACACTGCTAAAGTATCAGGTAAGCAATAAAACAGGTAGAATACCCTATGAAGAGATAGAACAAGAGTGGCTAACCAACTTTCAGAAGGTGCTAAATTGAACAGTGATAGCAGATTTTACACAAAAAGGAAAGGTGTTTCCCAGGCGGATACTAAGTAAGACCCTAATGAGAAATAAGCTAATTAATCTTTTAGAACTCCAGGAATTTTCAGCACTGGAGGAATTTTCAGGTAACTCTGAAGGTGTGGGGGAGGGGCACGACACTGACAATGAAGGATTGCCTGGAAGTCTGTACAAGAACAATTAGACTCTGTGACTCTTTCCTGGACCCCATGAAACCAAGTCATTTCCCCTTTGTTCAATGTCCCAGGGGAAAACTGATTGGTTCTCTGGAGAAATCAAGTCCATAATTATCAGAATCAGGGTCCATAATTATCAGAATCTGGGTCAGGGAGGTACAGCAAAAGTCAGGGTGAGGTGCCATGTTAGAAACAGGATTTACCAAAAGTACTAGACCCCGTCCCCTTCCCTCACCCACATTCTGAAGCATTCACAGACAGGTTTATACAACCAGGCAGGTCTTGGGAGGGTTAGTCTCTGGAGAAAATGTTGGTAAGAACGCAAAATGATATAACTTCCTTGTGAAATATTTTGGCAGTTTCTTAAAAAGTTAGACGTACACTTACTCATTTGATCCAGCCATTCTGGCCTAAGGCCCGAAAGAAAGCATGGGTCCGCACAAAGTGTTGTATATGAATGTTCACAGCAGCTTTATTTGTAATAGCCAAAACCTGGGGATACCCTGAATGTCCATCAAGAGTACACAAACTGGGGTGATTCTACAGAATGGACCACTACTCAGCAATGATAGGAAATGAACTATTACTGTAAGCAACAACATGGATGAATCTCAAAATAATTATTCTGGATGAAAAATATCTAGAAAAAAGGAGTGCATTCTGTATTTATTAGGTGGTGGAGAACAAGGAAGTGGGGGACAAAGGATTACAGAGGGGTATGGGGAAACTGGGAGGTGAAGGATGTGTTTGCTACCTTTGTTACAAGGGTTTCGTAAGTGTATATGTCAAAACATTAAATTGTGTATTTTAAATATACACAGGTTTGTATATCCAATATAATAACTCAGACAGACAGACAGGTATAAAAAGCCAGGGATCCCCCTAGACCTTTGCATCCTTTAAAGTTTGGGTATTTTGAATCATCACAGACCCAGGTTGTCCTCTTTAAATCACTGGAGAGTGAGACTATCTTTAGGTCTTTGGCATTGCTATTTTTCGATTTAATTATTATATCAGTCATTTTTGTAACTTGATTCTTACTTATGCTTTGCTTTAAATGCAAAACTTTCTTAACAGTGAATGTCAGTATCCAATAACAAGCTGTAAGTTTGAATGCCTTTTAATAAAAATATATTGAGAAGTCAAAATATAAAATTTACAAGTACAAACATTATGGTTCTGCCTTAGTTTATTATGTAAATAACCTCAGATCATGCTAATGATAATGTCCGAAATTGCTTTACCTTCATTTAAATGCTTTGATTACTTGTATAAAGAAGTTCTCTAAATTTAAAGTATTTGTGTCTGGCTTCAAGAAGTGTGATATACAAGTTAATCATCCCTGCTGGAAGAAACAAGAATAATTTTATAGTCATTTGTAAAAGGTTGAAAATATCCAAATGGATGCAGCATAATTTAGTACCTTCACTACTTTCTCCATTTCCTTTTGAATAATTTATCTTTGTTTGAATTTGTAAATCAACTTTACCATGTGCCTGGCATGCTTCTATCTTTACATCGCCCCAGGCTTTTTTATTTTTTATATGCTGCCCATAACCATAATTTAACTCAGAGGTTCATACCACCTGCATATTACAATCACCTATTAAAACACCAATGCACAGGCCCAACTCAGAGATTTTCATTTAACTGTCTCAGGTAGGGCCCTGGCACAAATACTTTAAACACCCAGGTGAGAGTAATGTGTAGCTAGAGTTGAGAACAGCTACTCAACACACTCTCAGTATGAACGTTTCTCAAACTTGAACATAAGAATCTTAAAATGAGGTATCTCAAGAAACAAAACACTCTGAATTCCAGAATTCCAGGGCTTCAAGCCAAAACTCTTGAATGGGGAGCCCCAAAGAAATAAGTAGAATCAAGAGCCCAGGTGAAGAAACACTGCTTCACAAAACTCTAAGGACATTATAATTAATCCCAGAAAGGTTGGTGGAGGGGAAGGAAAAAGGAAATAAACATACACTGAAGCCTTTAAATCTCCTACCTCCTCATATCCACATCCAATGCAGCACCCTTTTAAAAAAATTTACCTTCTAAATACCTCTGAAATATCTCCATCACCGCTGCAGTGAAGTGCCTAACATGAAGCTTCATGAAGTTCTACTGCAGTATCCTCTCACCAGGTTAACTCCAACCTATTTTCCCCATTAGAGCAAGATCTTGTTTATGGTTTGCAACATCAATCTGATCATGTTCCCCAGGACTTAAAATACTGCCTATATCTCTTCGGTAGATACAACACCAAACTGTCACAGCCTCAGTGCCCTTCTGGCCCGGCTCCTACCTTCTTCTCCAGCCTTACTTTATGCTCAAACTCCCCTGTACTTCCCATCTGGCCACAATAGCCTTCTTTCGGTCTTTCCGTATGACTGAGCATCCTATTGCCCAGGCCATTTGCAGATGCTGAGTTCTCTGCCTGGAATGATCTTCCACCCTGACTTTATCTAGTTAATGCCTGTGCATTCTTCACAAGTCAGGCAACAGCCAAGCCCTCACATTCCTCTAGCAAAGTCAGATTAATCAGCTTCAGGCTTTCTTAGTATCATGGACCTCTTCTTCCTAGAACTTATAATTACGATGTTACTATTATCTGTGCCACTTCATTATTGTTTTCCCCATATCCCCAACACTCATTTGACTATGAACACAGTGGAGAAGTGACATTTTTGCTCTCCAAGACCAGACTACCTGGGTTCAAACTCTAGCTTATTGGTGTGATGACTTTGGGCAAGTTATAATATTTGTCCTTTCATGCCTCATTTTTCTCATCTGTAAAACAAGACCCATATGTTACCTACCTCATTGGGTTGATTTAATGAGTAAATTTACATGTAGAATGCTTAGCACAGGGTTTATTTACTACATACTACTACTATTATTTTGCACATACCCAGTTGTGTTACACAGAATAACAGTACCTAATCCTAGAAACTTGTGAGTATGTTACCTTACGCAGCAGAAGGGACTTTGAAGACATGATTAAGGTTACAGACCTTCAGATGGGAAAATGATTTTCAGTTTTTATTAGAAGGGTCCAATCTAATCAGAAGAGTTAATCAAATAGATAAGGAGGAGGAATTCAAATCGTGAGACTTGACCACTTTGCTAATTTTGAAAATGGAGGAAGAGACCACGAGCCAAGGAATGGAGGTGGCTGCTGGCAGCAGGTAACCCAGCGAGGAGATGGGATGTCAGTCCTATAACCACAAAGAAATGAATTCTTCCCACAACCCAAATAAACCAAAAATGGATTTTCCCCAAAGTTCTCTATTTTAACCCACGAGACCATACAGCTCTGACCGACAGAACTGTAAGATAATATTTATGTTGTTTGAAGCCACCAAGTGTAAGGTAATTTGTTATGGCAGCAACAGAAAACTAAGACACCGGCAGCACATAATAGATACTCAATAATGAAAGGGGGATAAACCGATTAATTCCGTCCTGGGCTGAAATACTGGAAACTTAAAATGTTTTATATATTCTCTGATTTAACTCACACAGATACTTTGTGTTTTGATGTTAATTTTTCCACTTTTGAAAAGAGGTAACTAAAGCTAAAAATTATTTTTCAAAAGTTATCCAGCTTTTGTCTAACTGATCTGTCTAACTCCAAGATAAAATTTTCCTCTACTACATTACATCTCTAGGCACGAAAAGTAACAATCTGATTTATACACCATTTGAGCTTACAAATCACTTTTTATCTACATCATCTCCTTGGTTCATCTCGTTATAAATCTAAAATCTTCAATATTTGCAGTTTGAAGGAAAATGTATTCCCTAAAAGGAAAATACTAAAGATAATTTATATAATAACAATAACTAAAATTCAATAAGTACTATGTGCCTGATGCTAAATACTTGATGTGTGCTAACTTATTTAATCCAGATATTAATATGATAATTATTCTAATTTCACATAGTAATTGTCTGCTTTAGAGCATTTGTTTTTTCAGATTTATGTCACCATGTTAAACTGAACCTGTGTATTATTATAGCAACAGAATCATTCAAATCTTTATACTATTGTTATAGTTTTAAGCTCAGCAATTTAAAATACATGAAAAGTCAATAAACTTCTTCATATACTGTATTTCTAATGTTTTTCAGAATTGTTTTAAAAGAACACCTTGGATTTGAATAATGAAATGAGATATATTTAGATAGCAACAGATGTCTATGGAAGAGATGTCCTGCAGATGTAAGGCTCCCTGGAGAGACATTTGTTAATGTTTAATCACAATTTAAGGTGTTAATTGGCACAGCAAAGAATTCTTTCAGGCAAAATTATTTCTATGACTTAGCTTAGATATTAAAATGGAAATTACATAGAACAGAAAATCAGTACATGATTTTGTTCGTAGGAATTCAAATCTGTATCAAATTATAAAAGTCCTTTCAATGCTTTCATACTGCTATCATTTGACTTTGGCATTTCTTTTTTTAAATTTACTTATGTTTGACACACAGCAACTGCACATTTATGAGGTCCAACATGATGTTTTGGTACACGTATACATGCATACCTCATTTTATTGCACTTTGCTTTATCGCACTTCACAGATAATTGTGTTTTTCACAAATTGAAGCTTTGTGGCAACCGCGTGTCGATCAAGTCTATCAGTGCCATTTTTCCAATAGCACGTGCCTTCTCTGTGTCTCTGTGTTACATTTTGGTAATTCTTGAAATATTTCAAACTTCTTCATTATTATTATATCTGTTATGGTGATCTGTGATCAGTGATCTTTGATGTTACTATTGTAATTGTTTTGGAGCACCATAAACCATGCCCACAAGATAGTAAACTGTAACCAATGAATGTTGTGTATGTTCCGACTGTTCCACCAACCAGCCATTCCTCATCTCTCCTTGGGCTTCCCTATTCCGAGGAAAAAACAATACTGAAATTAGGCTAATTACTAACTTTATAAGGGCCTCTAAGTGTTCAAGTGAAAGGAAGAATCAAACATCCCTCACTTTGAATCAAAAGCTACAAATGATTAAGCTTAGTGAGGAAGGCATGTCAAAAGCCAAAATAGGCCAAAAGTTAGGCCTCTTGCACCAAACAGTCAAGTCCTGGATGCAAAGGAAAAGTTCTTGCAGGAAATTAAAAGTGTGACTCTAGTGAACACATGAATGATAAGGAAGCAAAACAGCCTTATTGCTGATATGGAGAAAGCTTTAATGGTCTGGATAGAAGATCAAATCAGCTACAACACTGCTTAAACCAAAACCTAATCCAGAGTAGGAGCCTAACTCTCATCAATTCTATGAAGGCTGAGAGAAGTGAGGAAGCTCCAGAAGAAAAGTCTGAAACTAGCAGAGGTTGGTACATGAAGTTTAAGAAAGAAGCCATCTCCAGAACATAACAGTGCAATGTGAAGTAGCAAGTGCTGATGTGGAAGCTACAGCAATTTATCCAGATCCAACTAAGATATTTGATAAAGGTGACTACACTAAACAACATATTTCTATTAGAAGAATATATTACCTAGGACTTTCATAGCTAGAGAAGAGAAATCAATTCCTGGCTTCAAAGATTCAAAGTTCTCTCTCTTATTAGGGGCTAATGCAGCTTGTGGCTTCAAGTTGAAGCCGATGCTCACTGACCATTCTGAAAATCCTAGGGCCCTTAAGAATTGTGCTAAATCTTTAAATCTACTCTGCCTTTGCTCTATAGATGGAATAACAAAGTCTAGATGGCACCATATCTGTTTACAGCATGGTTTACTGAATATTTTAAGCCCACTATTGAGACCTACTGCTCAGAAAAAAACATTTCTTGCTCATTGACAATTCACCTGGTCACTCAAAGCTCTGATGAAGATGTATAAGGAGATTAATGTTGTTTTTATACCTTTTAACACAACATCCATTCTACAGTCCATGGATCAAAGAATAATTTCAACTTTCAAGTAATTATTTAAGAAATATAGTCTGTAAGACTATAGCTTCCATATATAGTGATTATTCTTAAGGATCTGGGAGGCAAAGTCAATTGAAAACCTTCTGGAAAGGATTTGTTATTTATATGCCATTAAAAACATTCATGATGTATAGGAGAAGGTCAAAATGCCAACATTAATAGGAGTTTGGAAGAAGTGGATTCCAGCCTTCATGGATGAGTTGGAGGGGTTCAGGACTTCAGTGGAGGAAGTAATCACAGATATAGTAAAAAATAGCAAGAGAACTAGAATTTGAAGTGAAGATTCAAAATGTGTGACTGAATTGCTACAATTTCATGATAAAACTTGAAAAGATCAGGAGTTGCTTCTTATGGATGAATAAAGTAAGTGGTTTCTTGGGATGGAATCTACTTCTGGTGAAGATGCTATGCACATTATTGAAGTGATAAAAAAAAATTCAGACTATTACATAAACTTAATTGATAAATCAGTAGCAATGTTTGAGAAAACTGATGATTTTGAAAGACGTTCTACTGTAGATAAAATGGTATCAAACAGTATCACATGCTACAGAGAAATCTTCATGAAAGGAAGAGTTAATTGCTGTGGCAAACTTCATTGTTATCTTAAGAAATTGCCAAAACCACCCCAACCTTCAGCAATCATCACCGTGATGTGTTAGCAGCCCTGAACACTGAGGTAAGACCCTCCACCAGGAAAAAGTTTATGACTTTCTGAAGGTTCAGATGATCATTAAAAGTATTTTTAGCAATAAAGTATTTTTAATTAAGGTATGTACATTGCATTTTTAGATATATTGTTATTATACATTTAATAGACTACAGTACAGTCTAAATCTTTTTATACACTGGGAAACCCAAAAAATCATATGGCTCGCTTTATTGCAATATTCACTTCATTGCAGTGGTCTGAAACCAAACCCTCCAATATCTTTGATGTATATCTGTATGCTTATGATGATCAAATCAGCACAAAAAGCATATCTATCACCCTAAACATTTATAATTTCTTTGTAATAAGAACATTAAGAAACCTCTCTTCCAGCTATTTTGAATAGACAATACATTATTGTTAACAATCACTTTGGTATTTCTAATGCAAACTTGGAGGCATTTTTACTAATAACTTTTCAGACATCTACTTCCACACTACAATTTGTCTAAGAGCTAGCTCTTGACTATACAGAAAATGTGAGAGCAACTGTACATATAGTAAAGAGGAAGCGAAGAAAAGATGTGCACTCTTTATATGTTCTGGATCAATACATATCTATAATATCTATCAACAAAATTATACAATGAGTTTTATAAAACATACAACACTGTCAAGTCTCCTCTTCTCTAAGCTGGCTCATTAATCCCACATTATAAAATTCTACTTCATACCTTGATCTGTCCCCCAAAGCCAGATTTATATCCAACAATTGAAGAGAATAAGACAACAGTTTTTGGCAGTTTAATAAGTCTTTTATTCCTTCACTGCACAGAGGGGAGCCATGCAAGACAGAAACAGAGTTCACATTCCAATAAGCTCTTTACTCAACCTGTAGAAAGGCAGAGAACCTGTGTTCTCCCCCAACGTAATTCTGCATCTTTCTCTAAAGATGATCTGATAGACCATGCCACTTCAACAATTAAATAGCTGAAACTCCTGCAAATAATACTTAATGAAGGACAGAAAACCTTACTGGATAAGTGGATCTACACATGGAGTTTTTAGATTAAATAATCTAAATTTTTGTCTTAAAAACTAATTTTTTTAAAAAATTGCCCATATTTGGAGGAGGATTTTTTTTTTTGCAACTCAGTATAGTTTATTTAAGGATAATGGATAGTAATAGCACCTACAGGTTATTTCTTTCTCCCTCAAACAACAGAAAATTTTCTTTTTCCCCCCTGAATACACTGAATTTACTAGTGTTTGTCTTTTTCCAAGTCTGGCAACCTCATCCAGTATAACTCAATTCAAACTTCAGTGTCACAACCCAAGGGACTAGGATAGATTATAAGCAACTTAGAGATTCCTTTTTGCAATTAATTTGTCTTTAGCCAGAGATCTTGAGTTTATTTCTGAACTTTTTCCCTTTTAAATCAGTTCCAAGAATAAAGCATGAGGTCCTTTTTTTAGATGTTGTCCAGCAGGAAGTGTTTTTTTTATTTTTTTTATTTCAGCATATTATGGGGGTACAAATGTTTAGGATACGTATATTGCCCTTGCCCCGCCCAAGTCAGAGCTTCAAGCATGTCCATCCCCCAGATGGTGTGCACTGCACCCATTACATTGTGTATACCCCTCCTCCCCGCTCCCATCTGCCGGACACCCAATGAATGTTACTACTATATATTCACTAACGTCTTGATCAGTTAATACCAATTTGATGGTGAATACACGTGATGACTGTTTTTCTATTCTTGGGATACTTCGCTTAGTAGAACGGGTTCCGGCTCTACCCAGGATAATAAAAGAGGTGCTATATTCACCATTGTTTTTTGTGGCCAAGTAGAACTCCATGGTATACATATACCACCTTTTATTAATCTACTCATGAATGGATGGGCACTTGGGTTATTTTCACATCTTTGCAATTGTGAACCGTGCTGTTATAAACATTCTGGCGCAGATGTCTTTTTATAGAATGTCCTTTGTTCTGAAGTGTTCTTATAGCACAAGCTTCAAGGAACTCTTCCCTGAAGAGTCTTTTCTACAGAAAAGACTTATGGATATTGACATTTGTGTTTGTATATATCTTTAGTAGAAAGGCCAGGTGGTCATACCATCACCCTGTAATTAAGACTAGTTTATAAGCTCCTCCCATCCCAACACAGAACTTCCAATCAGCTTTTTAGTGGCTGGAACAACAATGACATATTAGAAAAATCTCTAATGTTGAAAGAAAGAAATCAAATCAATAGTAGAAAAGGACTTTGAAGGAAAAAACAAAAGGCAGAGCAGAAAAGCATTTACAATTTTATAATCAATATTCACTGAAAGAGAATTTATTCCTTCTCTGAAACATGAACAGTATTCTATATAAAAAGAATAGAGGATGAGAAAGTGCTTCTGGAAATTAAAAATATAAGCTCTGAAATGTAAAAATTCAGTGGGCGTGTTGTAAGAAAAGATTTAGAAGATCTACTAGTTAGATGAACAAAAAGAAAAAGACAGTTAATAGAAAGTTTAAAAATAAAACATCTACCTAATAAGAGTTTCAGAGAGGGAGATTAGAGGAAATTTTGGAAAGGAAATTATTAAAGAAATAATGTTATGTTGTTTTGTTTCAGGAAAATATCTGAGTTTACAGACTGTAAAGACCAAGCAAATTCCCAGCTCAGTGGTTGCTCATATTTGTGAAATTTAGAACACCAGGAATAAAATGACAATTCGTGAAGATTCCAGTGCAAGATTATAAATATCATCCTAGGTTCTTTGGAATGAATATTTTGCTTCTGATTTCTATTCTGCTTGTTGCTTTGGGATGATTTTTATGAGAGGGGCAGAAACAACTTTAACTCTACTATTTTGAAACTGGAACAACCTAAATAGACCATCGTAGCACTTTCCTCTCTTTTCTTGGCGTCAGAGTTCTTTATGTACATATCTTATTTCTACCATAGACCTCATGCTTCCTGAGAAAAGGCTACCTGTATCTACATCAGGGCCTAGCCCAGTGTCCTTTCTATACCAGGTTCTCTATGTATTTGTGGAATGAATAAATGAAAACCTCAGTAGGGAATGACAACAATATCCTTTTCTCTTAATCTCTTTTTATATGTTATTTTTCTGTAGGGTATACAGACTAGACTGTCAAGTTTTCTGGAATTAAACAACATTTGGCTCATACTTAGCTTAGTTCTAGAAACCATGAATATACAAAAAGAGCAAGACAAACAGAACAAAGCAAAGGCCCAATCAATTCCTCAAGGAAATTACAATTTTTTTGAGTTATAAGTCTCACAAGAATATAATCAAAAAACACCAGAAAACAGTATTTAATGAAACAGTAAGTATTTTGTCACAATATAAATGTAAGCGTAGAGGGGGTTAGATTTAGGATGTGTAACAGAATCATAGTTTCAGTTGTCTGCCTCTTTAGCACAGACTCCCTCCTTTGCAAGATGATTCTAACATTTTCCAAAATCAGCCTGTCTTCTTACACTTTTCTCATGATGTTTAGGAGTCAGGTCTCCTGAAGAAACCAAAATATTAATACAACTTTATGGGCAGTAACTCTTTTGACTCCTTGGAGCCATCACCAGCCAGTTTGCATTTTCATGAGACTGCATTATTTATGACTTTATAAATGCTCCCTCCCATTCCAAATGGCTCTGAGTTACCTTCATCACTAAATCAATAAATTATGCCTGTACTTTAGAAATTCTCCTCCGATGTTTATTAATGCCGAGGTATTTGCCAAGGACCCAAGAATTCAGAAATTAAACTTGTCTTGACACACTTAATTGCTTTCCTAAAGCTGAAAGAAAGTTACTAGATGAATTTCTAAGGTCCCTTCCAGATCAATATTTCTGTGATTAGGTAAATAGATATAGATCTATAGGTGTACAGGTAGATATAGATGTACACGGAGATAAACAGATACACTTTTATAAGTTGCCAAGTTTGTTCTAATAATATTTCTTAAATTACCACATCAGTGGTCAACATATGAAAGACAGGGTCTATTTCTGAAGTATTATAATTCCTCATAATAACTTCAATGTGTCAGCAGGACCATCCATATTTAAGGTGTCCAATAGTCACATAAATGATCTTTTTATTGAAATTGAGTTATGATTGATAGATAAATGGACAGATAGACCACAAGATTAAATCTTACTGAGTAAAAGAATGGTTTCTGGAAGCAGAGAGACTAACTTAAATTCCAGCTTCATTACTTGTTAAACATATAATGAAGGAGAAGTTACTTTTTGTTTCTAGGACTTAATATCCCCATATTTAAAGTGGGTGTTATAGTAGTCCTTACCTCTGAAAGGTGCTATGAGTAATAAATGAGATAATGCATATTAAGTGCATATAATTCCGGCACATAGTAAATAGTGAGTAAATGTTAATCAAAAGTATCAAATGTTCCAAAAAGCAAATCTTTATGAAAGTGTATGATGCCCAGGCCACAGATGAGACACTTCTTCCTCCCTGCACCACTGAAGTAAAAGCAAAATGGGACGTGACAAATATGTTCACCAGGTATATATATGATAGGCTCTCTATAACATAATCTATCACTTCCAGTAACTCTAATTTCTACCAATGCCAATGTGCTTAGAGTTCCCCTAATGTGTCATTCTGTGCCATGCCTTCAGGTCTTTACACAAGTTTTGTCTGACTAAAATTTTTATCTCCCCCCACCCTCTGCCTCACTCCTATACAAATTTTCAAGAGCCTGCTCAGGTACTTCCACCTCTGTGAACCCTTCTTCTCACCTCAAATAATAGCATCACTTACTTCCTCTCTTTTATTCCACCACTGCACTTGTAGATGCCTCTGCTACTGCAACTCTATTTCCTAGTCTTTTGACCTATCAGTCTCCCCTACTTGTCCATGAGCAGAAAATACTATGTCTTATTTATCTCTACACCTCTGGCAATAGCACACAGCCTAACATCAAATAAGAGATAAGAAAATATTGAATTAATGACTGAATAAAATATAGTATGTTATAAAATGACTCATGTATGAGTCATTGTTTTATGTGATAGAAAATCAAGATAATAGCAGTTTGAACAAGTTAGAAGTGTTTTTCTCTCTTATGATAGAAGAGCTAGGAATTCTAATGTCAATATGGCCATTCTATAGTCATTGTCATCAGGACTCAACCTCCTTCAAACTCTCGGCTACGCCGTTCTTAGGATATGGCTCTTGTCTTCGTGGTTTAAGACAGAAGCCATCACTTCAGTGCTCTATCATATTCCAGCAGTGAAATGGAAAATAAGGATGAAGGGCATACCCCTCTTAAGACAAGCATCCCCCCACTTATCATGGGGGATACATTCTAGGACCCCCTGTCTGAAACTGTAGTAATCGTACCAAACTCTATATATACTATGTTTTTTCTAATACATACATACTTATGATAAAGTTTAATTTATAAATTACACACAGTAAGAAACAGCAATAATAAAATAGAAAATTATAATATACCATTAATATAATAAAAATTATATTTGATCTCAATCTCTCTATCTCCCTCAAAATAGCTTAATATATCTGAACCAGAGTTGACTGCGAGTAACTGGAACTGCAGAAAGTAAACCCATGAATAAGGAGGGACTACAGTACTTTGGCTTATTAGAACGGAGTCACATGACCACATATCCTAAGGTGTTTATCGCTGGCAAGAGGTAATCAGGCATTTCCAATCTGAGTTCCATCACCAAAGAACATTAGTGAATCCATATCAGCATTCAGCGGTAAAGAGGTAACCAGAGACCAACTCAATCGCTTCTTTTCACATTATCTTATGACAGCATATAGAGTTTGGACCCAGAGACCCCTTGCAATTCTTTCCTATCCTGTCTATGACAGTGAAAAAAAAATATTAAAGCTGCAGATGGTAAAAAACAATTGAGATGCATTTAGCCTGTAACTTTGCAATTATTTTAGTCCCCAACATCTATACTTCAAAGGATTCCACCATTAAAAGAGCAAGAAAAAAATGGGAGTGGCATAAACCAATATTTTAGAATAAGAAAATAAATTAAAAACACTTTAAAGACAGTTTTTTAATGGTAAAAATATGTCTCATCCCATGTCAGCAGCTATGGGTATGGAGGTCAGCCACTTCATTGTCTCCAACAATGTCCCCAATCTCCCAAATAATATATGACATGGATAACTGGGATTTCCTCAATTTTGAACTAAGCGTATTAACATTTTTATTGGTAACACGTTAATAGCAATTTTGTTATGAAACAAGCACAGCTTTAGAATAAGCCCCCAAACCTTCCTGCAATCCCACCTTGCCACTTCCAACCCTCTTCATGGCCAGAATCCCCCTCCCACAGAAATCCTGGAAACACCACTTGTCTAGAGTTAGAAGTAGGATATTCATAGGCACTACCGAATGTCAAGTTGTTTCATAACAATAAGAATTTTTGGAGCTGTCATATACTAAAGGCTTTTGGTAATTTTTAAATCACAGGCTGCTGCCAATACATCATTGAAAGGCTCTTCCTATCTCCCAACATAAACACTCATCAAAGCATCCACCTGAGATGTCTCTGTAAACTTGCATCCAGAAAGCAATCAGCCAAAGAGACATGGCAGTGCGTGCTTTAAGCTAATATTCCACACCTGGTGCTCCCAATTTTCTGCAAAGTAAATTCATGTGATGCTCTGTGTGGCTTTTTTTTTTTGTCTTGTTTTATCTACTTGCCTGTTATCTTCATTCCAAAGCAGTCCAATTAGATTTCAAGTTTCTGTCACATAAACACCTATTAGAAAATTTTCAGCTGCTTTCGTAATTAATGTGCCACATACTTCTGTCCTCATAATTCTCAAGAACACAGAATTGTGTTTTTTCCATGATGCAGCTTTAGCTGGTGCTAATATTAAAATTCTATTTATTGATAATTATCTGAGGCAGCATTGAGATTGTAGGAGACTCATTGTTTCTTTGCAGTTGGCCACTTGCCAACTAATAATATTTACTAATTAAGTCTCATGTCATGTTCCTGAGTATTGCAAAATCATTATCATCATGCTCCCAAAAGAGAAGAGAGGTCGTAAGCTGACCCATCACTCATTTCAGAAAGGATGTGCGCCTAAGATTGGGCAAAATGCCCTGAGGGCCTGGCATTCTATTCTCCTTTGACAACATCTAAACCATCAAAAAAGTAGGACAATTTCAATTTGAGTCTAATGTGAATAAAAACAAATAGAAAAATTATATGTGGTTAATAAATGACAAATGATAATGGAACCAATTGTCCTTGCTGTCCCTGGGAGGAGGCCACCAATGCCTTCTCTTAGCACACAGAGAACAAGTACCTCACTCCATCCTCATCGTCCATGCTTTCTTTCCTAGTCAGAGGAAAGTGTAGTCATTGCAATTATATTATTCCCAAAATCTTATAAACCTCTTTCCAGGATTTAGTCTTGTCCAGAATACCACATGCTCCAAAGAAAATCATTCACAAAATTCTTATATCTATTGGATCAAACTCAAACTTTTCATTCATTCATGTCAGTTTTTCCTACTTTGGGACTTCTGTGTTCAGCACCTAGATAACAGGTAGATTATATCGACTATATTTTAAACACATTGCTGAAATCCTAAAAAAAAAAAAAAAAAGGCCAAAAATAGCAAAGAAAGAACAATATGAAGCCGAAATAAGAATATTAAGTGATCTCAGAAACTGAAGCTCTCTTGGAACAACAGCTGATGCTAGAAACTAGAGGTTTTAGGAATTAATTGCTTAGAAGTAAACAAGAAACTGGGTGTAGGTCTGCCAAGGTGTGTGTGTATGTTGGGGAAGATGCTGAGTCTGAGACCCACACCCCATGTCAAACCCTGAAAGGGGCCACATCATCGAGGAAGGGGGGACTAGACAAAAATGCACCTGCCTGCACTAATAGGAACTTACAAGTAAACCAGTTTATCTCTGTTAGCACATTGTATGGAAATTAACAATAATAGTCTCCTCTGACAATTTATAACCATAGGTCTCTCTTCATGTCTATGTACAATTCTAAGTTATATTGTATGCATAATAGGGAAAAGTCTGATTCAAACATTTAAAGGTGGTCCTGAGAAGGTCTTAAAAGCAGACAGAAAAGTCAAAAACCTACATAGGACTACAATTAGACTGACTGCAAATTTCACAAGAACAAAACTTGTTCTAGGCAAAGTTAAACAAGAAATAAGACTTTATTTAAGACTATTGCAATCAGGGACACACACCAGAATGTTGTATGAACTCAACTCCATTGAAACAAAGGGTGGGAGAGTTTTTAGGAACTGCGGTAGGAGGATTTTAAGACATCTGTGTTTGCTAACTGGCTTTATCCAAAGGAAATTTTCTCACATCTTCCCCCATTCTCCTAGGCCTACTGCCAAGGTATCAACCTGCTTACAGAATAAGTATAGAGAAGCCTAATTTAAAAGTTAGGACTGGGGCATACAGTTACATATGTGAACTCTCTGTACTTTCACTTAATTTGTAAACAGTTTTTATTTGTATTTATTATGGGTACATAGCAGTTGCATATATTTACAAGGTACATGTGATGTTTTGATGCAGCATACAATGTGCACTAGTCAAATCAGTGTAACTGGTATATCCCTCACCTCATCTTCAGGACAAGAGGTAGTTTTGCAATTTGGATCAAGGCATCCATTGAAGCTAGCTCCTACCTTTCCACAGAGACTGGGAGATAGAGATGCTATCTATCTTCCTTGATGGTTACATTTCAAAGGTATCTCTTCAGGTCCTTGAGAAAGATTTCGTAAGTTGTAAAACTAGCAAGAAACTCTTTTAAAAACTTACATCCCAATGGAGGATAGAAAAGATTTACAAATAAAAGTTTCTCAAAGTAAATGCTCTAAGAAAAAAGAGCTCAGGTACCTAGAGTCAAGAAAAAGGCTGCCTAAAAGTTTAGTCAAGCTGAAGGAGGAACATTAAGTCTATCTTTGCCAAGAACTATAGATAAATTGATAAATCTATCTTCCTCGTGGGAAATTTAACATCTTTCCATAATTGAAAGATCAAATAGGCAAATATTAGAAAGAAAATAAAACATCTAAGCAATATAGTCAGCATTTTCACTTAATTATTATAATCAATAATTAAAAAACTGTTATTCTTTACAAGTACATATAGAATATTTATAAAAATTGATATGCACTATGCCATAAAGCAATTTCAGAGTCAATATTACACAGATAGTTTTCTGATCACAAATATATTATAATGTTATATAATACAAATGTATATTTGTATTATATAGTAACTATGTTAATAAATATGTCATTGTTGTTATTATTATTATAGTTATATTTTGAGGATCTATTATTTGCCAAGCCTCTTTTGGGGGAGAGAGGGAGAGGGCGGATTTGGTCATGATGTTGAGATTTTTAAAACGTAACTGTGTAGATAGGGGTCCATTGACCAAGATGTTTTCATTTATTTAACAGATACTATTCCAGTTCTACAGCGTTCTGGTATATGACATTCAGAATCTTTCTATTCTGAACTGTCATTTTAGCATTATCTTCCCCAATGTGAACCCTTGACTGCAAGCCTAGTTCCTTTCCTATATTACACAAAAAGTTGGATCTTGAAGGCATCCATCCCACTCCTTCACCCAGCTCCCAAAGAGAAGTAGAATGGATCTCCACATGATAAGGAAAACAAATCAGAGTCCTTAATTTTTATACAAATATCTGACATTAAAAGTATCTGGATATTGCTTCAATCAGTAGCACAAAATGTCCACACCAGTCCAAAAGCTTTTTCTTATTATGACTACCATTGACTTTCTATCAAATGCAGAAATTCTTCCCCCATTCTCCTAGGCTCACAGCTAGACTGCATTTTTGAACCTCTCAAAGTATAGCCACACAACCAAGTCCTGACAATGATCCAACTACAGATATGGTTAAAGCTCAATAGGGCCCTTAAACTATGCTATAAATTCTCTTTCCCTTTCTTCACCCACTGGCTAAATGGAGAAGAATTCAATGGTCAGTAGAAAACATAGCCATTTTGGAAAGTAGATTTTAAATGTTCTCACCACAGAGAAATGATTAAGTATGTGAACCGATAGAAGGTTAATTAACTTCCTGTAATCATTCCACAATGTACACATATATCATAACATCACATTGTACTAAATATATATACTTGTCAATTAAAAGTAAAATTAAATTTTAAAAACAGAAAACAGAACCACAAGGTGAGTTGTTTCTTCCTAAAATTACTACTAAATTATATTTTCTGTTGCATAGCTCAGTGTCTTTTACATGCCTGCATGTGTGGTTTAAGCTTTGCCTTGCATGGCCTTAGGCCTGTTAATGATTTAGTATCTTGTTACAAAGAGTTTTAACTCCAAAAGCGAGGGGGTATAACAAGACATGTCTGACCTCCCTTCTCCCCATGGCCAGCAACTCAGCTTTAAGGTTTTTCTGGGGTCCTGTTGGCCAAGAGGGGGTCCATTCAGTCAGCTGGGAGCACTCAAGATTTTATTTTTAGTTCCCACTGGTATACAACTTAAAACCATTGAGTACTACACTTTAAAATACGGTAGTGCTATTTCAAAATATGGACATATATTACCTTGATGTATTACATATGGAATGGTAAGAGTTTTTAGAAAGAATAACATTTAAGGTATATTTCTATGATGCATGTTTTAAGTCAATTTTTAATGAACTATTCTGAGCCTTTACACGTTTAATTACATTGAGTCAAAAGAAATGTATACTGGTATTATTTAACCACAACCTCCAGCTCCAAGGAAGACTTGGCATTTGAGACAGTATTAGTCATTGTTGATGGAGTATGATTCCAGAGAAGGGCTGCCTAAGAGCAGAGGAAAAGTCTCAATATGACAAATACAGCCTTTTTATCCATGTAGTGAAGAGAGATTTTTGGCTTCTAAGAGGAAAAGCAAGAAAATAGAAAAAATGGGTAGAGAGAAAGAATTAGGGAAAATATGAAGACAGATATGATATTTGAGAAAGGGGAGGTTATAGGACTATGTGCTTAAAAATTTCTAGTGTTCTTGAAATTACTTAAACCTTCTCCTCAGCCCACCTCCAACCCCACATCTCCACCTCCTTAAACCCATTGTCAAGGCCATTAGCGCAGGTGGAGCAGTTTCCCAAGGCTCTGCTTAGAAATTCCCTCTATTCCTCCCTAGCCATTTTGCATTCTCCTTTTCATCCCCTCACAAGCAGCCCATGTTTGTTTTTAAAAAATCAAAAACATCTCTCTCTGTCTCTGTCTCTCTCCTTCCCTCCCCTCTTTCTCATTCCAGGTGCGGGAGCTCTCTTTATCCACCAGAGGGGAGTGCCTGTCCAGCTGCCTTTCCTCTCACCCACTGATTAAAAAATGATTTAAAAAAAAAAATCAAAACAAAACAAAAAGCAATCTTCTATGTTTCTCATATTAAGATTTGGCCTTGGCCAGACTAGTAAAAGACTAACCCAACCTCAGATCCAGCCTACTGCCAAGGTATCAACCTGCTTACAGAATAAGTATAGAGAAGCCTAATTTAAAAGTTAGGACTGGGGCATACAGTTACATATGTGAACTCTCTGTACTTTCACTTAATTTGTAAACAGTTTTTATTTGTATTTATTATGGGTACATAGCAGTTGCATATATTTACAAGGTACATGTGATGTTTTGATGCAGCATACAATGTGCACTAGTCAAATCAGTGTAACTGGTATATCCCTCACCTCAAGCATTTATCATTTCTTTGTGTTAGAAACATTCTAATTCCACTCTTTTAGTTATTTTAATGTATGTCTTATTACTTACTATAGTCACTTTGTTGTGCTATCAAATATTGTTTCTTCTAAGTTTTTACACATTAACCATCCCCACTTTATCCCTGCTCCACGGTACACTTCCCAGACTCTGGTAACTATCATTTCTACTCTTGGCTCCCACATATGAGTGCGAATATACAAGATTTGTCTTTCTATGTTTGACTTATTTCACTTAACATAATGTTCTTCAATTCCATCCATGTTGTTGCAACTTACAGGATCATTCTTTTTATTACTATATAACATTCCATTGTGTATATGCAATTTCTTTATCCATTCATCTGTTGATGGATACTTAGGTTGATTCCAAATCTTGGCTATTGTAAGTAGTGCTGCATTAAACATGGGAGTGCAGGTATCTTTACTATATACTGATTTCCTTTCTTTTGGATATATACCTAGCAGTGAGATTGCTGGGTCATATAGTAGGTAGTTCTATTCTTAGTTTTTTGAGGAACCTCCACACCATACTCCACAGTGGTTGCACTAATTTACATTCCCACCAACAGTGTACAAGGGTTCCCCTTTCTCCACATCCTCACTGGCATTCATTATTGCCTATCTTTTTGATAAAAGCCAACCTTCTGTGTTTCTCCTCTCAAGACTTGGCCTTAAAGAATTTTTGAGGAAGGCCCCCAAGGCAATCACTGCAGCATCAAAAATAAAC
>VBSM01001044.1:1274917-1338685 GCA_008086735.1 Cheirogaleus medius | reverse complement strand
TGTACCCCCATTATATGATGAAATAAAAGGAAAAAAATAAAAATAAATAAAAATTTAAAAAAAAGACTTGGCCTTGACCAGACTAGTAAAACACTGGGAAAGATATCTCATGTAGTTTTGATTTGCATTTCTCAGATGACTAATGATGTTGGGCATTTTTCATATACCTATTGGCCATTTGTATGTCTTCTTTTGAGAAATGTCTATTCAGATCCTTTGGCCATTTTTTAATCAGATTATTTGATTTTTTTCCTGTTGATTTGTAGGAGCTTCTTAAATATTCTAGTTATTAATCCCTTGTCATATGGGTAGTTTGCAAATATTTGCTCCCATTCTTTGGGTTGTCTCTTCATTTTGTTGATTGTCTCCTTTGCTTTTCAGAATCTTTTTAGCTTGATGTGATCCCATTTGTCCAATTTTTCTTTGGTTGCCTGTGTTTTAAGGGTATTACTTGAGAAATCATTGCCAAGACCGTTATCATGAAGCATTTCCCCAATGTTTTCTTTTACTAGTTTCATAGTTTCAAGGTCTTAGATTTAAGTCTTTAATCCATTTTTATTTCAATTTTTGTGTCTGGTGAGAGTTAAGGGTCTAGTTTCATTCTTCTGCATATGGATATCCAGTTACCTCAACACCATTTACTGAAAAGTCCATCCTTTCCTCACTGTATGTTCTTGGAACCCTTATTGAAAATAAATTTACTATAGATGTGTGGATTTGTTTCTGGACTCTCTATTGTGCTCCATTGGTCTATGTATCTATAAAAAAAAAATAATATGACTATTACTAGAAAATACTAACAGGTAAGGAAGTACTTCACTTGCACAGACTGAGTTGATAGAAGATGCTTTGCCAGATGCAGTCATTAGCAGTGCCTACCTGGCTGTAAGTACAGAGCCCTACACATCTTGCACAATCTAAGGCCAAACAAGTCATGGTAAAACATGACACATCTTGTCTCCTCCCAAGTAACTCATCATTTGCAGTATTCCATCCATTCCTTAGTTCCCATTTAACATATGGAGGCAAGAATATGGGGTAAGGGGGAGATTCTGCTTCACATCTGTTAAGACAACTCCCTCTTCCCCAATTCAGAATACTTGGGGAAAAATGACATAAGGTGCCTGCTTTTACACATGTGTCAAGACATAAAAAAAAGTCTTTCATTTTAAATTCATCAAAAGGATTAATTCATCAAAATCCAGACCCATTAATTCATTAAAATTATTGAACATGGCTCCACTCCAAGCACAATGCTTATTACCTAACAAAAGTCAATGAATAAGACATGACTTATACCCCCAAAAAGATCACCTACTACCTATCAGGAGAAATATAACACATTCACTATCTTAGTCTATTCAGGCTGCTATAACAAAATACCACAGAGTGGAAGAAAACAGAAATTTCTTACAGTTCTGGAGACTAGAAGTCTGAGATCATGGTGTCAGCATGGTCAGGTTCTAGTGAAGTTCCTCTTCTGGGTTGGAGATTGCCAATTTCTCTTTGTGTCCTCACCCGGCAAAAGCGGTGAGGGGTCTCTCAGGAGGTCTCTCTTATAAGGGCACTAATCCCATTCATGAGGGCTCCTAATCACCTCCCAATAGTCCCACCTCCTAATACCATCCCCTGAGGGTCAGGATTTCAACATATAAATTTGAGGGATGGGGCACAAATATTCAGACCATAGCAGTCACAAATAACCATAAGATGAAAACTATATCATGAAAGAAAGTAGAAAATATTACAGGTGTCTTGACTTTTACTGGAAGTTCAGGGTCCTCTACATGGATATAATACCACTTGAGACAATATTTGAAAGGTAGATCAGGGTATTGTTCACAATATTCAATTCCCCACACTGTAGGAGAATTATACATCCCTGTCCTCTTAAATGCAGAAATTTCTATGTGACTTGGTTTGGCTACTGAATGGAAGCAGAAATGGTGTGTGCTGTTTGCCTTGGCCACATCTCCTTTGGGACACCTACAGATGTCCAGATGGAGGCTGCTCTATCAGCCTATGTACCAGAGGGATGACCATGAAGACATCTTCCTTTTCCCCTCTGGCTGCCTTCTTAAGCCCCTGACAAAGCCAACAAACCTAGGAAGAAATAGTCTCCCAAGGCCACAGATATCAATTTTTCTTCCTCATTTTCATTGCCCTCACTAATAGCCAATATTTGCTAACCTCATTTGTCATTTTCCTCCTCCTGTCAGGACTGGCTTTGCCAAACTCAGGCCTCATACAGACCCCAGACCCAACCTTCGGCTGAGGGAGCTTCCGGCTCACTGAACAGGAAACATAATACGGCCGAGATGGACCTGTGACATGAGTAGAGAAATAACCCTTTGTGGCTGTAAGCCGTTGAGACTTGGAGGCTGCTGATAACTGCAGCATAATATATCCTAACCTGGCTGATGCAGCAGGATTTGAGTATGTGACAAGGGAGATACTACATTTAAATGGAGAGAATTCTAGAACTCTGAAAACATTATGCAAAGCAATAGTTCCAAACTGTTAGTGCTTAACGTATATAAAAGGAAAGAGCATAAAGCCTGCTGTGCTTGAACCTACATTTTAAAAAAATTACCAATTTCTTATACCAGTGGTATCTATTTCTAGCTCATGTAATTTTTTTCTCAAATTTTAGTTGATTTCTCTACCTGCTTTTATTGCTTTTATTTAATCTCACGTAGAAAAAAAAAACAGGTTCAATATTATTTCCTCATCTCCAGGTGACATTTAAAGATTGGATTAAATCTAGCAAACTCTGATTTATGTGGCTCTGATAAACCATGACATTTCCCAAATGAGTCTATTAAAAAAAATGCACAGATGATAGATTCTACTGATGTTCTGGGGCATGATGATGATTTCTACACTAAAGAAATATGTAAATTCTGCCTTCTAAATTGTCATTATATACCTATATCTTCTTGCTTTAGGGACTAAAATGAATACAAAAGAAGGGCTGCTCTTGAAAATTTAAAAACTATTTTCTGAATAGGTAAACCCCTGGATAAGTAACCAACCTCTCACAACCACTTTCTCACCTGGTAATGGAAATACAGAAAATTTACAATTATTTTATAATGGTTTTATTGTACCTGAATGGCCAAATATAGCCTAAAACATCATTCACATTTAATTTATCATAAATCAAATTTGTCTTCTATTCATATAGCCTATTACTAGGCACAAAGGTCTTTCACATAATCTCATTTAATTCTATTAATGACTCAGAATAGCATCATTATACTAATTTTATAAATAAAGGTACTGAAGCTCAGAGAAGGCATAATATTTCTATGAATTATATTTATTATAATTCTATGTCACATAATTATATATAACTAGAACTTCAACCCGGAAACCTGACTCCCAGTATTCCAGTAAGCTTAGTACACTTAATACCCTGGTCCAACCTCCCACAGTATTATATTATTATATGAAATTATATTAAATATGTTATTAAATTATATTAAATGCTCTCTCCTATCCACCTCTGCTTTCTGCTGGTCCATCAGCCTGTACTTGTGCTTCTCTGTCTTGCTAATCCCAGTTGTAAAAGCTTCACTGCTGACCAAATCTGTTCTTTGACATCTCAAATGTTCTCCTTGGCTCCCAGGCCCTTGAATTTCATCCTTCTCAGGCAGCATCAAACCTCACTCCTCCCCCCTCACTCCTGGCCTTGACTTCCAGAGTGTCCCAGATCCCCAAATGCTACTCTCCCAAGAATCCAGTATCTTTCCACTTTAGCATTTTATACATTCTTTTCAAGAATGTATGTACATAACAGGCACTTAAACAAAACTACTCCTCTATCTCATTTTCAGTTCTTCAACATGTTTTCACATGAAAATAGCTCACATTTTAAATCCCAACAAAAACTAATAAAACATTTTAATGTATATTCTTCCCCCATAAATGATTGCGATTTGCTTTGGCTGTTTCTAGGTCACATATGTATAATCAGTCACAGTGATTCTCTGCAAGGCACAAACACATTTCATCACCTGCATCCTACAGACTAGTCTCCAAATCAACAGCCCAACAGCAAGCATCAGCAGAGGTAAACAACTGTAAACATCCCCTACAGCCAAAATATATGCCACAATTCAGAAACAACTAGCATGCAGGGACATCAGTAAGTGTTGCCTAACAAACATAATTCTTCTCAGGACAAGATACATCCTCTGGAGCACAAAGGTCAAATGATTTGCTGGTATTTATGTGACAAATTAGGAAAAGAACAAGATGATGAAGCAATTCATTTTGGTAAGCCAAGTAATAATAGTCACTATTGCTGGGCATCATTTAGGGGATAGGAAAAGGATCGTAAAATGGTCACCATGTTTATAAGTCTGGTGAAAAATAGACAAAAATGATCTGGCAAAAATGAACCTAAAGCTTTCCCAACTTATGAAGAATTACAAAGGCCAATGCCTTTTATAATGTAAGAGAATAAATTTATTTTTTGGTTCAAAGGTATAATTCTAAGAGGGCAAAGACCATGCCTTACACTTCTCTCGTATACTCTGTAGTGTCTGGCACAATGCTGGGTGCTTAGGTCATCAAGATAACAGTGAAACGATCCTAGACTGGAAATCAGACAACATGCTTCCTGCTCCAAGCCCTGCCCTGGCCATACAGTCTGTTACCTTCTCCCAGCCTCTGCCTCCTCGTCTGTGACATGAGGGGAACAGCCTAGATGACCTATAAAGTCCTTCTATCTCCAGCTTGTTGGGCTCTGATGACTTCCTTCAGTCGTGCTCACTGATAATAACAGGCTCATGCAAATATTAATAATTAACGTTCTGACCTTGATCCTAAAACTCGAGGGTTGGTAGAGTTCTTTTGAACAAATTAGCTAGAGGAATTTTCAGCAGGACAAAGATACCTTTTCAAAAGTAGAAAATGGCATAGAACAGTGTAGAAAATGAAAATAGTATCTTTGTTGGAGCCAGAGGGTTAAGCTGAGCTCGAGGAATTGCTCACTGCAGCAAAGAGTAAGTACAAATGAAGGTGAAACAAATTGAAAGGAAAAATAGAAATGTTATTACTATGGGCAACGGCTTTCTTTATCAAATCCCGACAAGCCTCTTGGCCCGGATTCTCTCCGCCTCCCAAATGTTTACTGTGATGAATCCCAGCAGGTCAACCAGATAACTGAGGGTCTCGGCCAGTTTGGTGAATGTCCACTAGTCGGCATTTGCCACTTTCAACAAAGAGCTAGTGGCTTTGGAACATTCGTTTTCTTGACAATTTTTATTCTAGTTCTCATTTCTAAGGGAAAAAAAATCAGTTTGGCCTGACAGAATAATCAAGTGATATCTTATGGAGTTCCCATGAAGTTATTAATGCCAGTTCTCAATTGTCTTTATAAACTGCCAAACATCAAACTATCAAGACAAATGTTTTTTTATTTATCTAGATGGGAGGTCCCACCAGCACCTACAATGTCTGCTCTTCCAAAATTCTTTTCTCCCAACGTCACTGCCACCCTTTCAGTTGCCAAGGTTTAAAGCCTTAACATTGTTACTGAATGTTCCCCTCCGTAGCCTCCAAATTTAGTCATTTGACCCATTCTCTTAGTTACACCTCCAAAATATTTTTTGAAATTCACTCTGACTTCCCCACCTCTGCTATCATTCCCCTACTTATCCCATAACATGTTTTGCCTAGACCATTAAAATAGACTCCTGGGTTTTTTTCTCTCTGCTTAGTCTCTCCCTTTTCTAATCCATCTTAAATACAACTAGTATTGTACAAAGTAATCTTCCCAAAGTATACCATCTCTGCTCAAAACTTAGATTTCTTCTTTAGCTACAAAGTCAAGTCCACTTAGCTGAGCATTAATGGACACTTAGCCTGTATTTCTAAATTATATTGTTTGTAAATTACTAATTTTGGGTTGATTAGCTGGGACAGTTCATTTTATGTGTCAATTTGGCCAGGCCATGGCAGCCATATATTTAGGCAACTATTATTCTAGATGTTTCTGTGAAGATATTTTTTAGATGTGATTAACACTGAAATTAACAGACTTTGAGTAAAAGAGATTACCCTCTAGGCTACACGTCAGCCTCATCCAATCAGTTGACAGCCTTAATAAAAAAAAAAAAAAGATTGACTTTCCCAAGAAAGAAGGAATTCTGACAACAGACTTTGGACTTGAACTGCAACACCAGCTCTTTCCTCGTTCTTCAGTCTGCTGGCCTCCTCTGCAGATTTTTAACTTGCCAACCACCACAATATGTGAGCCAATTCCTTAAAATAAATGGATCAAAATCTCTCTCTTTTTCCTCGCTCACCCCTCCATTGTTTCTGTTTCTGTGGACAGAACTGTAATTAATACATTAGCTTACTGCAAAGAAAGATTCCATGGACATATATATGCAGGAAATGATAGTTTGAACAAAATAGAACATGTTTCTTTATCATCACTCTTCTAAAATGGAATAGTATTCTGATGTGCACTCTAAAGCACTACATAATTCTAGTTTGTGTCCCCAAAATGAGTAGGAAGAAAAAAGTCATCAATGATAAGCTGGTTGTGATTTAAACCAGTTGGGAAAAGAGGATGACAGCATAATCTTAGGAAGAGAACCGCTGCTTCGTCTAGGTAACCACATGAAGATAACTGCTTGGTTATGAATAGTAAAGCTATCACCTCTAGGTACAGTTCAAGTGTTAGAGGTTTAAACAAGTTAAATTGTCCTACATAAATGAATTTAAAAAAAACCTTGGAGTTGTCTTTTGCTATCCGAGAAAGGGACTTGAGAACCTTGGAGATAAAGTAAAACACAGACAAGAGAGGCTCAAACAAGGTAGGAGGCCATAACCCACAGAGATACATGGCCAGTGTAATTGTAGGGACCCATAATCTCAAGCCTGAGAGAATTAAGAGAGAGGGGCCATTATCTCAGAGTTCCAAGAGTGAAATAAGACCTACCAGTTTTTGACAATTTTTAAAGAAATTGAGCTCAAAAATTTGAGTGACTTGTCTAAATGACACAGCCTAGGGCAGACATAGAATTAGAACATACGTCTTCTTAACTCCTGTGCCATGCTGTACTCAGAAACTTGAGGACGCAGAATCTAAACACAGAAAAAGAGGTGAAGGAGGTGAAAAGCAAGACTGGAGATGGAAAAAGGAGATTGATGGGCAAAGTCCAGAGGAAGGAATTATCTACAAAGTGAAGATGTTCACTTTGGAAAGTAAAGGGCATGTAGCACCTCTAAGATAAGAGAGAAGGCACTTGGAGGTAGAAAGAAGAGTGGCATAAAAGATATAACTTAAAGTAGAGAGGAAGGAAGTTGAAGACACATGTGAAATTGTTTTCTCTTTTCAGGAAAGTGGGAGGCTGCAAATGAGGGAGAGTAGACTTCAGATTCAGGTAGCCTGGTGTGAATCCCAGCTCTATCACTCGCTATTTGTGCAATTTGGTCAAGTTACTTTCCTCTGCTGCACTCAGGTAAAATATGGCATGTAATAAGAAATCAATGAAGATTTATTACCCTTGATGTTATTATGATGCTCTAATCTTACTGGCATGTTTAATATTTTATGTAGTGCTTACTATATGCCAAGTACCATTCAATGAGCTTTACAAATATTGTCCTATTATCACAGCAGCTCTATCAAATAGGTATTATTTTTAAATTTCATTTTACAGATAAGCAAATTGAGGCCAGAAATGCTAAATATCTTTCTTAAGGTGATAGGTGATATGTAAGTTGGCTAAGATGTAAGCCACTGGATGTGCTGGGAGCCAAGTTATCTTTATCCTTAACTGAAAGCTCATCAGATTTAAGCAGTTAATTGTGCACTCACAAGTAAGAGAAAGAACAACAGATATTAAAAACAAAATTATTAATCCTCAAACATGATATCTATGAACAGAAATACTCTTACAATATTAAGTCTGTTCAATTTTCAGCAGTTATGTAAGTTTCTAGAAATTCACAACATAGACAGTCCCCTCTGTTATGGTAACATATTTATGTTTAAGGACAAAATAAACCTCTTAAAACTGTGGTACATAACTACCGTTTATCTATTTGTAAGTTCGTACATGCAGAGATCTAAAAAGGTTTTAGAACAAATTCAGAAACTATAAACATTTGCGGCAATTAGTGAAATAGTGACCCTATTTTTTTTTGTCACCTTGAAGGTTACAAGTATTGCGTTTCCCTGAAAATAAGACAGGGTCTTATATTTATTTTTCCTCAAGAAGACACCCTAGGGCTTATTTTCAGGGGATGTGTTATTTTCCCCTCAAAGCCTCAGCTTGCAGCACGCACAGGATGGCCGAGACCTGACAGGGGGAGCCAACCTTGTTGGTGGGGCTGCCCGCATCTTTCCGGTCACCTCTGGGATAGTAGCTGTCACGATGGGGCAGATGAGAAGGGCTGCTCGTCTTCTGTACCACTCCGCGATGAAATGCATGGGTTGTGCAGATACGCTGCGTAGCCACATCCATCACTAGGTCTTATTTTCGGGGTAGGGCTTATATTACACAAATGCTTAGAAATCCTGCCAGGGCTTATTTTATGGGTAGGTCTTATTTTTGGGGAAACATGGTACTTTCACATACACATGCTACCTTCATCAATCCCGTAGTGGGGAATGGTCATGTTGACATTATGGGAAGGACACAGCATTGGAATCACGGAAATTGGGGTTTGATGCCTCCTCTGCCTGATGGTGACCTGCTCTTTAATCCTGAAAAACTTTAAAATTTTATTTATTTGACACATTGTAATTGTACATGTTTACAGGGTACAATTTTATTTTTTCACAAGTTTTTTATAATTTTATTCTTCTTGCCTAGTACTAGTGACAGCACACAGTAGGCACATAATATTTCTGTGCATGTTAAGATGAAATAGCCCCAGTTTATTCATCTCCTTGAATATTCACTGCTATTATGCACATTCCACCCCTGCAGCAGCAAATGCTGCATTTTAATATACATATTTCAAAATATTAAGGGGGTACAAAAGTCTTAGGTTACATGGACCCTTTTTGTAATGCTCGAGTCCTGGCTATAGGTGTGCTCATCACCCAAATATAAACCTTTCCCCTTTTACAATTTAGTATTTTGATATATATTATATAATGATCCAATCAGGGTAGTTAGTATATCCATCACCTCATATATTTATCATTTCTTTCAGGTGAGAACCTTCAAAAGCCTATCCTGTAGCTATTTTGTAATATACAATATTATACTGTTAACCATAGTCACCCTACTATACAATAGAATACCAGAATTTATTCCTCCTAATTATAACTTCATACCTATTGACAAACCTTTCCCCTCCTCCCCTCCACAGTCTCTGATAACCACTGTTCTACTCCCTGCTCTATATACTTTTTTAGATTCCACATGTGAGGGAGATCCTGCCATATTTATCTTTCTGTACCTGGCTTATTTCACTTAACATGATGTCCTGCAGGTCATCCATGTTGTTGCAAATGACAGGATTTCATTCTTTTCTGTGGGTGAATAATATTCCATTGTGTATATATACAATATATACCACATTTTCTTAATCCATGCCTCCATTGTTGTGCAGCAGGCTGATTCCGTATCTTGGCTGTTGTAAATAGTGATGCAATACACATGGAGTGCAGTATCTCTTCAACACACTGATTTCATTTCCTTTGGATACATAACCAGTAGTGGGGTTGCTGGATCATATGGTAGTTCTATTTTTAATTTTTTGAGGAAACTTCATATGGTTTTCCCTAATGGCTGACTAGTTTAAAGTCCCACCAACAATTCCTAAATGTTCCCTTTTCTCTACATTCTTGTCAACACGTTTTCTTTTGTGTTTTTATAACAGCCATTCTAACTTTAGTGAAGTGGTATCTCACTGTGGGTTTTACATGCATTTCCCTGATTAGTAGTAATGTTGAGAATTTATTTATGTACCTGTGGGCCATTTGTAGGTCTTATTTTGAGAAACGACTGTTAATGTATTTTGCCCATTTTTAAATTGTTTTTCTTTTTCCTATTAAGTTTCTTGTATAGTCTGTTCATTAACTCCTTGTCATATGTATAGCTTGCAAATATTTTCTCCAATTCTACAGGTTGTCTCTTCAGTTAATAATTTCCTTCGCTGTACAAAATCTTTCTGGTTTGATGTAATCGCATTTGACTATTTTTTGCTCTTGTTGCCTGCCTTTTGAGGTCTTATTTTAAAAATCCTTGCTCAGCCCAGTATCATGAACCATTTCTCTGTGTTTTCTTCTAGTAGGTCCATTGTTTCAGGTTTTACATTTAACTTATTAAGCCATTTTGAGTTGATTTTTGTTTATGGTGAGATGTAGGGGTCTAGTCTTATTCTTCTGCACATGGATACCCAATATTCCCAGCACCATTTATTAAGGAGACTATCTTTTCCCAAATGTATGTTCATGGCACTTTTGTTAAAAATCAGTTGGCTGTAAATTTTTGGATTTATATCTTGGCTTTCTATTCTGTTCTATTGGTCTATGTGTCTGTTTTTATGCCTATACCATGCTGTTTTGTTACCATAGCTCTGGAGTATAATTTGAAGTCAGGTAATATGATACCTCCAGTATTGTTCTTTTTGCTCAGGATTGCTTTGGTTACTCAGGTGTTTTGTGGTTTGATATGAATTTTAGGAATGTTTGTTCTATTTCTGTGGAGAATGTCATTGATATTTTGATAAAGATTACATTAAATCTGTTGCTTGTTTTGTGTACTATAGCCATTTTTATAATATTAATTCTTCTAATCCATTAACATGTGATATCTTTCCACTCATTTGTGTCCTCATCATTTCATTTCATCAATGTTTTATAGTTTTCAGTGTAGAGATCTTTCACCTCTTTGGTTAAGTTTATTCTTAGGTATCTTTTTTAAAGCTATTATAGATGAAATTCTTGATTTCTTTTTCAGATAGTTCACTATAAAATCAAACAACCCCATTAAAAAGTGGGCCAAAGACATGAACAGAAGCTTTTCAAAAGAAGATGGACAAACTGCCAATTAACATATGAAAAAGTACTCAACATCACTAATTATCAGGGAAATGCAGATTAAAACAACAATGAAATATCACCTTATCTTAGTTAGAATGCCTTTTATTAAAAAGTTCAAAAATAACAAATGCTGGCATGGATGCAGAGAAAATGGAGTACGTATATTTTGGTGAGACTGCAAATTCATACAACCTCTATGGAAAACACTATGGAGATTCCTCAAAGGACTATTGATAGAAGTAGACCTGCCTTTCAAGTCAGCAATCCCACTCCTGGGTATTTATCCAAAGGAAAAGAAGTCATTTTATCAAAAAGATACCTGCACTCAAATGTTTATTGCAACACAATTCACAATTGCAAAGATGTGGAATCAACCCAAGTGTCCATCCAATTCATGAGTGAATTAACAAAATATGGTATATCTATACCATGGAATACTATTCAGCCATAAAAAAGGATGGCTTAATGCCTTTTGCAACAATTTGGATGGAATTGGAGACCATTATCCTAAGTGAATGGTCTAAAGAATGGAAAAACCAACCCCATATGTACTATTAAATTGGAAATAACCAATGAGCACGCATGTACACAGAGGGAAGTAAAAATCAGTGGAAATCAAGCAGAGGGGAGAGGGGAGTGTCAAAAACCTACCTAATGGGTACAATGAACACTACCTGGGTGACGGACACACTTATAACCCTGACTCAAGCATTACAAAAGCGATCCTATAGCCAAAAACATTTGTACCCCCATAATATTTTGAAATTTTAAAAAGCATATAGAAATGCTACTGATTTCTTCATGCTGATTTTGTATGCTGTAACTTTACTAAATTCTTGTATTAATTTTACCAGGTTTTGGTGGAATCTTTAGGGTTTTCTATATATGATTTTTGTTCTCTGCAAACAGAGACAGTTTGGACTTCCTTCTTTCCAATTTAAATGCTTTTTATTTTTCTCTCTTGCCTGATACTTGCTCTGGCTAGTATTCCCAGCACTGTGTTGAATGGAAGTGGTAAAATTGTGCATTCTTGTCTTGTTCCTAATCTTTAAGAGAAAGCTTTTAGCTTTTCCCCATATTGTATCATGTTAGCTGTAGGTTTGTCATAGATGGCCTTCATTGTGTTGAGGTATGTTCTTTCTCTACCTAATTTTTTGAGAGTTTTTATCATGAAGTTGAGTTTCATCAAATGTTTTTTTTCCATCTACTGAGATGATCATATAGTTTTTGTTTTTCTTTCTCTTAACATGGTATATCACATTTATTGGTTTGTTTATGTTAAAACATTCTTACATCCCTGGGATGAAACCCACATGATCTTTTTAATATGCTAGATTCAGTTTGTTAGTATCATGCTGAAAATTTTTGCATCTATGTTCATCAGGGATATTGGCCTATAGTTTTATTTTTGTATTGTTGTATCCTTTTTCAGTTTTAGAATCAGAGTAATACTGGGCTTATAAAATGAGGTTGGAAGTATTCCTCCCTCTTCAATTTTTTAAAGAGTTTGAGCAGGACAAGTATTAGCTCTTCTTTATATGTTTGGTAGAACTCAGCAGTAAAGGCATCAGGTTCTGGGCTATTCTTTCTCAGAATACGTTTTATTACTGATTTAACTTCCTCACTTATCAGTGGTCTGTTCAGATTTCCTATTTCTTCATAATTTAATCTTGGTCGGTTGTATGTGTCCAGGAATTTACTCATTTCTTCTATTTTATCAAATTCATTGGCATATGGTTAGCTGTTTTCTGGTCATTTTGTTAATCCTTTGTTCCTTTCTTCCTCTCTAATTTACCACCTCAGTGGTTTGGTGGTTTCTGTGGTACTGAGCTTTATTTCCTTCCTCTTTCTCATGTGTTTATCTTCTGTAATTTTTTTCTTTGTGGTTACCATGGGACTAGCAGAAAGTCTTATAGTTATAATAGGCTATTTTAAGCTGATAGTAACTTAAGTTTGGTATCATAAAAATACTCTAGATTTTTCCCCTTCCACCCCCTACAATTTATATTTTTGTGCCTTAATTTACTTCGTTATCTATACCATGATCCTGAGCCACTAATTGTAGCTATTGCCATTTTTAACTATTTTGACTTTAAACCTTTGTACTAGAGAACTGAGAGAACACATGGCACCACTGTATAACTGGAGTATTCTGACTCCAGAGATTTTGTCATTCCCCTGGCGCTCTCCAGCATACTTCTTCAGACACCCCAGTCACAGTTGTCTATTTGTTGTTTCAGTCCCTTTTTGTCGGAGACAAGCACCAGGGAGTGTTAGTCGTATTACCCACCTTGCTGACGTCCCTGGCAGCATTCCTGAGACACTTTTTAACATACTTTATGGCTAAATTTTCTCAGTTCCAAAAACAAGGAAAAGAACTGCACCAGGTTTTGTGCAATTAAAATAATGTGTGTAAAAGTTTCTAGCCCCATGCCTGGCTTATTTTAGGGAGAAGGACAACTACAATGTATTGGAAGCAGAATTCTGCTTATCTATCTTAGCCAACCCCATTTTTTCTCTGTGTCTAGAAATTTAAAACATGAATTGAGTCAATAAAAATGTGCCCAATGAAACACTCAGTGACAATAAAGCCATCGTTCACATTGTTCATGTTATTGTAGTGGAAATAATACTGTGATCTTAAAATTTTATCACTCATGAGAAAGAAAGTACCTATTTCACATTGACTTTTCCTTGTACTGTGTCTTGACACCTCTAAACATTTTCTACCTCAAATTGAGATCAAAATTCAATTATATTCAGAAAGGCCACAAGTTTGACTTTTATATGGCAGAAAGCACTGAAAATAGACCCTTACCTCACCTTCAGGCTGCAGAACCAGCACTATGCAGATAGTACCTTTAAAAATATTGAGGGCTAAATGCCATGCAGTATCCTGTATTAGATCTTGGAGCAGAAAAAGGACATCAGTGGGAAAACTGGTAAAATATGAATAAAGTCTGAAGTAGTTAATTGTAATTTTTCACTTTTAAACAAATAAATGCATCAGGGTTATGCAAGATGATAACATTAGCAGAAACTAGGTGAGAGATACACAGGAACTTTCTGTATTATCTTTGTAACTTTTATGTCCAAAATTATTTTGAAATCAAAAGTTTATTTTGAAAAACATCATTAAGGGGAACTAAGTTTTATACTGCTGAAGGAAAAAATTACAAATTTCGAAAGTGGAAGGACTAGAATGCAATCTGTGGTGTTGAACTGGAACTGGAGGGAGGATAATTTGTTCAGGGAATACCAAGACTTGTTCATTTTAAGGTGAGACCCTGATCTCGAAAAGTGACCTTGTAAACAATAGTAAAAAGTTGAAACTTTGTTGTCAGGCAACTGCTCAAAGACTGGGATAGAGTTTCCAGGGCCTTTGGACTCTACTAGCATCTAGCACAGTGCTGGGCACACTTTGGAGACTGCAAATTTGGGATGAGTTGGCTAGAAACAGCACACTAAGGGACAGAGTCCTCAGGGACTGAAGGTGTGGGGAAACTCCAGAGGCTGTGCCTAGTCAGGAACCAGAATAATACGGAAGTGGCAATATGGTCTGCACCAAAATAATATACAGAGTGGGATACAAAGTATGGATTGAGTCCATCTGATCAGGGGTTTATCAGTACATAGAAGAGGTACACCAGTGGGCCCTGAGGTATCCCATAGGTAAGGGGACAGAGGCAGGCTCTTACGGAGCTGTGCAGGGCTGAGCAATGCTCAAAAAATCTTCACCAATGCTGAAGGTCAGGAAGATTGGTGGACAGGCCAAAACCCTATACTGGTGCTTATACAAGTGGAGCACTTTAGACAAATAGGAGACTTGTGAGTCTTAACCAGTGTCCTTCTCAACACACCATGGAGGACTTCATCCTAACCCAAACTCATTCCACGTTATTATGTGAATTTCAAAGAAATTTCACTTCTAGAGACCTTAGGTTGCTTCTTCGTAAAAAAGGGCATTAGGCTAGTTCATTCTTGAAGTTCCTTCTAACACTGATTCTCTACAATAATTCATACTTGACATGTACATTTGTGAGACCCTGAAAAGTGTGTCCATAATACTTACACTTGAAAATACCAGCCACCTTTTTTTTTTTTTCTTTTTAGCAATGTACTTGTCTTAACTCATTTAATCCTCCTACAACCCTCTATGGTTTCCACTTTATCTCCCTTTTATAGATGAGCAAGGCAGAGAGAGGTTAAGGAACGTTCCCAAGGTTACACTGCTAGGGAATTAGGGAGTCAGGATATGAACGTGTGCAGACTTAGAGTCTGAAAAGTGCTCAGATTCAGGGTGAATTTTGCAGGTAGAGTTAACTGGACTTACTGGTGGATTGGATATGGGGAGTGAGAGAAAGAGGTATATCAGAGATGACTCTAACTTCTCTACCCCACCTTGGCTTTGCTTCTGCAAGTATCTTTTTGGGGTGATGTTCCCCAAGGCAGTGCATCCACAGAGAGGAAGAAGTCAGTTCTTTAACTTTTCCTTTGTGGGCAACAAAGAATATAACTCTTCTTCCTGCTCTCCAAGGAAAGTAGGCATGTGGCAAAGGGCTAAGCACACAACTGCCTACCTTGGCAAAGGACTAGGTTTCATTGCAATGAGTACTTCCACCTTGCAGAACTCAACATTTACAGGCTTGCCTGTCAGCTTGAGAACAGGGCCTAGCCTTTCCCTTATGTACAGACATGAAGCACATATAATAGAGGCATGCACCCTTTCAGTACTGAATAAGTCAAAGGTGAGCATAAAACAACCCTTTATCTTATAAAAGTGTCTCATTTTTTGGTTTTAAATGTTCTAAGAAAGACAAAGAATGGTAAAAATCTAAATGATGAGTCTCTTTATAAAAAAAATTCTTTAAGTCACTACTATATTCTTATAAAAAGTCATAAGGCACATTATACACCTACAGGTGATTTCCTAGAACTCTAAGATGTTGGCAGAAAGTTGAATAACAGTCCCTAAAACAGATTAATGGCTCAGTGTCAACATGGAACAGGATGGCAGAGAGGTTTCATCTTGCATGCCATTTCCAAGGCTTGGTAGTAGCTGCCTAGAGGCTAAGTGATAAAGCACAATGATCCACAATGATCAATTAGTAATGTCTGCCAAGGTGTGGGAAGAAAGAATGGATACACACATGTCAAGTATTTCCATCTATCTTCCAAAGAGGGAATTCTAACAGCTAAAGCAGGTCAAATAGAGTGTGGGCTACCGTGTGACAAAGTTTCCCTGTCACTGGAAGTATGCATTCAAGGGGGCTGCTGCCTGATCAGTCACTGTTAGTACTTCCTCTGACTCTGCCAACAGTTATTAACAGTAGCTGTCCTTTTGGAGGTAGAAATGTAGGGTGATTTTAACAATCTTCATTATACTTTCAGGCACAGCCTCAATTTCTATAATACTATCATATGTTAATTTTATAGTTAGAAAAAAGACCATTTGTATTTATTTAAAAATTAAGTGTTTTGGAATTAGGTCTGAGTGAGACAATATATGGAGGCAGTAATCTCTTCTTAATTTTTAATGTTTTTATTACCTCTAAAACTTTTTATAAAATGTAAATCCATACATGGTATATAGGACCTGGGAGTCAATTCTATAAGAGATTGGTAAAAGACAGGCAGGCAGGCAGGCAATAAACTAGGAAGTAAGAGTAGAAAAGAGAACCAAAGTAGAAATTTTGTAATGAAACTTTAAGAGAAGAACAGAAAGCCAAAAGACATTCAGGTCAGACCTAGGTGATACTCCTATTTTGTTAGGAGAGTAGGAAGCGAGAGGCCTGGACTTGGGCAGCGCTAAGACAGCACAGCCCTGCGCACACACAGGCTACATGAGCAACACGCAAGAGTGCAATGCCCAAGAGTGGAATCCTGGGTCTGGCTCCTTAATGAGGTATGACCTCGCACAAACCACTCAATCTCTTTGTGCCTGTTTCCCTGTGGGTAAAATGGGAATAACTGCTTTTGTCTCCAAGGGCTGCTGTGAGCATTAAATGAGTTAATACAGGTAAAATGCTTAGGACAGTACTGATACACAATAAGTAGAATAAATGTTCAGTGCATTTGGGGGTTTATCATCTTAAAAAAAAAAGAATTTGAGAATTAACTATTCATCCATAATAAGTAGATTAACATATGATATCCAAAGTTTTTCCCATATCAAGCATCAAAAATGCTTTTGTTTCTGTGTTCAGGGTGCGACCCAGGAGATAGAGATCAACTCTGCCACAAAAAGAAAGTCTTTGAATAATTAAACAAAAGAATAGACTACATTTTGAAAACACCTAAGTTGCAGATTATTTGCAGAGAAGCTAAATGAATTTATAATCATCTTATTGAAAGCAAAAAATAACTTCTAGTGAGCAAAGACAGGTAGGAGGAATTTAATTGCACATTAATTATCATCACTAAATTAGGATGCATGAAGCAATATTTCTGTTTATTTGGATTGCTGTCTTAATTGTTTTAATTTAGTTAGCACATAAAACCATATTGATAAGGGCTTTTATAAGTTTACTCAAGACTCGGGCTTGGCCTTCTTTCTCTCATAATTCATTCAGTTTTTCTAATCATCTTCTGCTACCAAAAAAGGGGTTTTGAAAAGAACCTCATGGATGGGGTATAGCTAGACCTAAAAAGATGCTGAAATCAAAACTGAAGTTATAACTAATATGATGTAGTTTTTAATCTTTTAGTTTTTTAGATTAACTTTAAACATTCATCTTAATTCCACAGACAAAAGACTGTCATCAGGGCACCCCAGGAACACCATTTATGATACTCTTCTAGAGACATAAAAATGTCAGAAAATACACTAGAACTCCTTCCAATTTACTGTTGGCCCTACATTCTTCTCCCCTATTGCAAATACAGGTGTTTGCTTTTTTTTTTTTTTTTCTTTTCACTAACAAAGGAGCTCTGGGTTATTAGCAGTAAAATCTGGCAATCCTAGCTCAAATCTTAAATCCATTTTTATTAGCTATATGAATTCAAGCAAGTTCTCGAACTTTCCCAAACTCTTTAATAGAATTTTCTTTATATTAAATATAAAATTATTAAAAATATAGTACATGTGAAAATCATATGAACTGGTATATAAACATGACTCCCAGAAAACCCGAATGGGCTAAAGAGTGATGAAAACATACTTAAAGAGTATGAGAAAGTTAAGAGGAAATAAAGTGTAGCCATGAATAAAGGAGACTATTCTTTTTTCACTCCACTCACTTCTGAATCACAAGATTTGGGGATAGAAAGTGTTTAAGGGGTTTAAGAAACAAGGAGACCTTAGGGAGGTTGTTTCTTTTCCTCTTCCCCTCCCATGTTCCAGTCTCTTAGAACTGCAGTTCCCAAACTCCAGCTGGATGGGCTGCCCACAGAGCTCTGTGATCTCCCTATATGTCCTGGAAAAAAATGTCTTCCATGAAAGTTAGGAAGGAAGGGAGGTTGGGGGGCCCACACAGCAGGAGGTGAGTGGCAGGTGACAAGCAAGCTTCATCTGTATTTACAGCCACTCACATCACTGCCTGAGCTTTGCTTCTCCCCGACCTCCATTCTGTGGAAAAACTGGTCCCTGGTGGCAAAAAGGTTGGGAACTGTTGTCTTAGAACATTTCTCTCACTGCCCTCTGAACCCACCTAGACATCCTCACATTTCTTCCTTTCCCCTGCCTTCCCCTTTATTTTGGACAGAGGTCTTCTGTTGCAAACCATTTATCTCTGAAGAGTTCAGAGGAGCTAGGGTTAGAGTCAGAAGAGAGAAAGAAAGGAGTTTGCTGATTGGAACCTTCTCCAAGCTGGGGGGAGAGAGAAGGCGGGGAGGGAGAGGGGGGAGAGGGAGGAGAGGGAGGAGAGGGAGGAGAGGGAGGAGAGGGAGAGGGAGAGGGAGAGGGAGAGGGAGAGGGAGAGAGAGAGAGGGAGGGAGGAGAGAGGAGAGAGAGAGGACCTCTGAGGCAATGAGGGCTCAGGCAGATATTCTAAATCAAACAGAAATTAATGCAGTGAAATAAGTCATCACTAAATTGTTAGAAGTGCTGGAAGAGCATAAGGTGGGGGAGATAAGGTGATCTATCCAGAAATCAGAAAACTGAGAGAAACTAAAGCCTACTATGCCAAAGCTGGAGACAGCACAGGGGCCCAAAGGAGCTACTGCTATGGCTGTAGGTACCCTTGCTGGGCTGCCTCCACCACAGCCAAAGGACAAATTCCCACCTCCCTCACGACTTCCAAACATCACACAAGTATCTCTCTTTGCCTTGCTGGCAAACATGATTCTCAGGCTTGCAACAAGGTGATTGAGGAGAAAACCTAAAAAGAACAGTCATGGTGTTAAGGGCCAAGAAACAACAGCTGGAACATCCCCCATGTTTCATTATTTCATTCTAGTTATTTTTTTGGTTTGATTTTTCCTCTAGCTTAACCCAAGGGAACAAAGTCCATGCCTTGGCTGGATTGTCCCCTGTACCATATATCTCAGGAGCCTAAACATGGTTGGCCAGGAACAGGAAGACCTGCCACACACCGTGGCTAAAGCTCAACATCACGTGACACTGTAGTCCCAGTGGAGGTCCCTGGCTAGTAGGAAAGCTGACTGTGAATGGTACCACTGCTTTGTCTTGATCATCTCTAATGCCTGTCATAGTTCTTGGACCCTAGTAAATGCATGGTGTTTCCTGACTAAGCCTCAGGATTATGGTCCAGTGGGCTTGGAAATGAGAATTGATATCAATGAACATAGTGCCTAGCATACACTGAATTATCCCAGCACCACTAGCCTCCAACTTATAACATTATCTTGCCCACTTCTATCTGTTCCCCTACTCAGTGCCACAGTATTCCTTTTTTTAAATGTTAGTCAGATTCCCCCCATCTTAGCTAAGAACCCTCCAATGGTTCCCCATCTTCCTCAGAGAAAACTCCAAAGTCCTTCCAAAGGCCCCCGTTATCTCTCTGCCTCATCTTCTCTATCTCAAGATGCTCACACCTCTCTAATCATGTTGGCTCTTTGCTGTTCTTTGAACATGCTCTGATGACTTTTGATATATCAACTGGTGAGACTACAGTCCCCAGTTGTTCAGTCAAACACTATACTAGGTGTTGCTGCGAAGGCATTTTATCAATGTAATTAAAGTTCCTAATTGCCCTTAGGTAAGAGAGATCATCCTGGATAATCTGGCAGGCCTGAATTAATCAGGTAGAATTTAAGAAAGGGGCTGTGGCTTCCTCCAGTGAGAAGAAATTTTACCTGTGGACAATAGCATTGGCCCATGTCCCTGGACTTCCATCCTGTTTATACTCTTCCCTTCCTGACTGCCTGCCCTACAGATTTCAGACTTGCGTAGCTAGCCCCCATAGTCACATGAGACAATTCCTTATGATAAATCTCAGTGCATGTGTGTGTCTTGGTGATTCTGCTTCTCTGTTTGAACCCTCAGTGACACATGTGGCAAGCACTCTCCCACCTTAGAAGCCTTTACACTTTCCTCTTCCTGAAAATCCTCTATTCTCTAGTTTGATGCACAGCTTACCCCTTCATCTTTGTCAGATATTTATTCAAAGGCCACGTTCTCAGAGATACCTTCTCAAGCCACTCTATTTAAAATTGCAAGATCTACACCTTGATATTTCCTGTCTCCATCCCCAGCTCTACTTTTCTTTGAAGCAACACGTGACACAGTCTATACTTTACTTATTTAATTTATTGTCTATCTCCTCCTAGTAGAATCCAAGCTCCACAAGAACAAAGACTTCCATCTTTATCATTCATTGCTATTTCCACTGCCTGAGATAAAGCAAATGCTCAGCAAATATTTAATAAATTAATGAACAATGAATGAACTCACTACATGTGAGTTCAGTTAATAGAAATGATCCTCTGTCTTCATGCTCCAGCTAACTCTTCAATTTCTCTGCTGGGACCAAAGTTCAGCCCTAACATCTAACCTACTTAGTTGGAAACTTGAGACGCTAACACTTGTCAATGAGCTACACAAGGCACGCCTCCTACCCTTCATACCTCAAATATAGTGATAGATCCTTTCTTCTGTCACTGCTGAGCTCACTTACACTCCTGATCCTTCCTCGTGAAAAGGTCTGTCCGAGCAAACTGATTTCTTTACTCACTGGATTATCTTGGGCCAAAGTTGCTCTGCTAGAAACAGACACTTTTACCTTCCCATGTCATAATATACTGGTTACTTCTTCCTTCTCACTGACCTCTCTTTCTGAGAAGGCAAATTCCTCAGTTTCAAGTGTACTACTAAATGACTCATGTTTTTAGGATTTTAAAATTGCTTTATGTATCTAAGAATAAGGACATTTTTGTGGATGCCTCAGCCTTTGAATTCATTTTTAAAAAATCTGAGCTAAAGTCTAGTTAGGTTCAGTCCCCATTCATGGTGAAAGTATGGCATGTAAAATGAAATTTACTTTACATCTCGTGGTTAGGCAACTTTTAGTAGGGGCTGAAAGCCAATCCAGTACTTAAGTACCTGAAGTTGTGAGCCAAATCTCTCATAGAAAGCCTAGAAATTATTTCTTCTCTTTGTTGATCAATATACAAGGGGAAAGACAAGTAGCTGAAGGTTGTGCCTAAAAGAAGGTAGCTCATAGCCACTAGTATTGAAAATAATATAAAATGCTGTACATCTTTCTGGAATCCTCTTTCAATCAAGAGTTGTTTAAAAGTAGGTCAAAATTATCATGGAGAATTCAGTTCAATTCACTAATATAAGGACATTTAATTAGTCCTTAGAGACAGATGGATAATACATAGTTGTTAACTCTCTTTATATTCTCTTCCCTCACATTCTATTTTATTTTTATATGTGCTAATAGGAATTCTGCAGCTTTTAAAATGGGTTGAACTATCCATATTAGTTTTCATTTCACTAGTGCAATGAAGAATATGGTCATATCAATAAACATATGATTGTTTATTGGAGGTGTAGGGAAATATTTCTTAAACATATCCCAGAACACAAAAGCCATAATGGAAGATACCGATATATTTTATGACATTAAAAATTTCAGAATCTGCTATAAACAAGTTAAAAGAGATTATAGTTTGGAAGAAAATGTTTTCGATATCAGTAATAGCTAAACTTTTCTATCAGGAATATATTGGTAAAACTTTATAATTTACAAAAATATAATAACCAAATATATAAATGAGTACAAGATTAGAACAGGAAATTCACAGAACAAATGACCAATAAACATGTGAAACTATGTTCAATATCACTAGTATTTGTAATAAAATGATTCTAGTTTTGTCTGTTAGTTTAATAAAAATTAAAAAGATTGATGATATCAAGTCCTGGCAAAGATATGGAGAAATAAGTATCCTATTTGTTGAGGGAGTACAAATGGAAACACTGTGGAAAGCAATTTTTCAATATCTAACAGCATTTTAAATATATATTCTTTTTGAACCAGAAATTCCACTTTTTGGTATCTACATACCTGTACATATTTGCAAAGAGATATTCACTTCCATATTCTTTGCAATGGTTAAATATATATATAGGAAAATGGTTAAAAAGATGATCATACACAAGTTCTATGTACTCATGTTCTGCAACATGAAAAAGATCTAGAACATAAAATTGAGTAAAAAAATGCAATATGTGGTATATTTATATTTAAATGCACAAAAGTTTTTCTATGTTTTAAAAAGAATACAGAAAAAATAATGACACTCATAATGATGGTTCATTCTAAGAAAAAAAACTCACATTGAAGGGACGTGGGATGCAGGGTTTGTAAAAAGGGATGCTTATTTTATCTATTCCTGTTGAAATTTTCAGTGACATAATAGTTATATTACTTTTGTAATTAAAATGTTTCTGTAAATTATAGAAAAAAATGTAAAAAGCAAATACAAACTATTTTCACATTTGCCAGACATAATAATCTTTATCTCAGAGCCCCCACAAACACCTGTTTAGCAGCCCAGTTTATGTGTAATTTAATTTACAAGGCCTTTCTTGACTTATCCCTAATCAGAGGCGTGCAGCTCCCAAATGTGTTTATTCCTTTAATATGCCTTTTAACCAAATGCATTATATAAAAATTGACTTATTCCTTTCATCTTTCCTAAAATGATGAGCCTTTCAAGGACAAGGAATCTGAATCTATGGTCTCTAACATGGGGTCTGGCCCATGAATGAAGGACTGAATGAATAAAATCATATCGCCCTTAGCTCCTCTTTCCTGAGATTTAATTAGAAGTCACCCTCATTTTTCTAGATTCCTAACAAGATTTTTGACTCAAGTCTCGGTTCTCATCTTGTCTGTCAAATTCACCCAACCTTTTAAACTCTGTTTAGACGCACACTCCAGAGTAGGTCCTATACCCATTCTTGCCCTTTTATTGATCACATCCTATCTTCACACATACTCGACCCTGGAGTGAGAGAGAGAGTAAGAAAGTCTTTAAAAACAACAGGTAAGTCGTATGAATCTTTGGATCTCCCCCATCTGTTGAAGCGTCTGCCACATGGTAAGTGCTTGGTGAGTGAATTAATGAATGAAAATGATAATAGTCAAGTTCAAGTAAACATAGCCCCAAGGTGTCATAACACGTACCACATTCTCAACGAAGTCCTCCCTGATCCTCGACCCACACCAACACCACAAAGCTTAGATCCTATAAATATGAGCTGTTAATTCTTTTGCATGGGTAATATAAATGTCACAAATTCCATGGACTAAAATAAATTTACTTTGTAGGGAAATCATCTAAACCTTCCTGAGAAACTATTACTTTCACATCATGTATAATTTGAGCAGAACCACGCAGTAGTCAAAATGATGGGTTCTCTCAGTTTGAATCCTGGCTTCTTTGCTAACTAATCGTGCTAGCTTGTTTGGAGGAGCTACTTACTCTTTATGCCTTCTTTTTATCACCTGAAAAAAAAAAGTGTAAGTTAGAGCATCTAACTCCAGGGTGGTTGTGGGTCAGAGCAGACAAAGTGCTTAGCACAGCACCTGGGACCTGTTCAAGTGAGATCAGCTATACTGTTGTTGTTGTTATTGGTTTTCTGCTTCACAGCAGAACAAAAGCAGAAAATGAGAAGGGAAGGGACTAAATATGTAAGACAAATCAAGGACCAAGGATAGGAAAGAAGTTGCTAGAATTTATAAAGCATCTTTATCTATGGTCCTGCTGTATAACTCTATGTACGGAACAGTCCAGGAATTGCTGAGAGAATTGCTACAACACAGGCAAACATTGCTGTCCGCATTAACACCCGAGAGGGAACAACTAGGGTTCTGCTTACACTGTTTGAAAAGCAGGAAGTTTGTGTGACAACAGATCTTTTAAATATGTATTTGAGTGACTACTGTAATCATTTCCCTGAGGAAGAACGTCTGTGTGCTGGGGAAATGCTTAAATCATTTCAATAAGGGTAGGTTAGTTGCTAGAGGTCATGGGTTTCAGCTGGTCCCTGGACTGCAGAGTAATAATAAAACAAAAACAAAACCTACTTTTGATGACAGGGGGAGGAAGTTGTCCCCGATTGGGAGGTGACATAAATGGGGAGTGATGGAAGTGAGAAGGCAGAAAAGTGGGCGAGACTGTGGACCAGCAAGGAACTCCCCCTGAGATTCTCCCAGTATTCAGTGAAGTCTACAGAAATCAGAAAGGTTGTGTAGCTGAATGTCTTCTGGAAACTGGCGAGGGCTTTCAGTTCTGAAACTGGAAGATGAAGGAGCTGGGGGATTTACAGAAAGAGTGGCAAGATCATGGCTTTGCCCAGCTGCATAAATTGGGAAGGGGCTAAAATTTCAACTAGAGTACAAGCAACAGGGAATCACTCTTCAAGTACACAGTCTGAGATAACCCACATAATATAGTTCTGAAAGATCTCCATCAGAAAATGGTTGAAATTCCTTTCAAAAAGGGGTGGTACATAGGGCTAAGTTCTGTTTTTCTGAATAATTTCCCTGCTGCCAGGACACAGGAAGTAAGGCACGGATTTCTTCTTCTCAGCGTGAGCCTCACCACATAGGAGGGGCAGTCTCTGGACATAATGTCCCTCTCAGTCCTCCCAAGACCCAGCTTTGTTCTCATGTCCTAGCTTACCCTGGGAGCAGAGATGTGCACATGAAAGGGCTTCATATTCCTAAGCTGTGTGAAGGTCAAGGCCTCTCTGTGCATTCCCTTTCATATTGACTGTGGAGTTGAGCAACATGTGCACCTTCAAAGTCAGTGACACTAAGAGGAATAGATTCTGGGACATGATGACAGGACAGGGTGTCTCTGCCTCTCCAAGATCCTTTTAATAACTTCTTTCCAAAAACAATCTCTCAAGCCATTCTGGGCCACTTTGTTTCGAGACTGCTCTGGGGGAAGCAGGGGAGGGTCATACAGCAAGAAAAAAAAAAGAAATCAAAGACCCAATTCCCTGAGTCATTGTATTACAGCCACCTCTGCCTCTGTCCCTCATGGTTCAGGCTGCCACTATCCATGAGTGATGAGACTCCAGCAACTGAATCACATTCCTCGGCGTGGAATAACATGGGACTCTGAATATGACATGGAATAACATGGGAATAACATGGGACTCTGACAGGCCACACCTAGGAGGAGACACTGTCGCTGTCCAGATCGGCACCCCCCGAGCTTCCTCCCCCAAACAGAGGGAGCGCCTGAGCCCGGACTCAGCACAAAGCCCTGGGTTCTGGGCGGAGGACAGTGGCAGGAGTTCCTCCAGTCTTCACAGCTGCTCTTGCCTCCTTGACGGAAGGCAAAGGGAACGAACATTTATTGAGTACTTACTGTATGCAAGGCATTTTGCCCACGATTCAGCATAATGTTTTGTTAAATCCTCACAACAAACCGGAGTAGAGTTTTTGCTCCCATGTTAGAGGAAAGGCTGTCCATTAGGATCCCCCTTCAATGTTGCATAATATGAATCCCCAACTGACGGCGGTTTAAACCTTTTTAGCATAGTGACTAAGAGCACAGGCTCTAAAGACAGAATGCTCGTTTTCAAATCCTTGTGTGTAACTTTGGGCAATTCACTTAAAGAGCTTTATGCTCCAGCTTCCTCATTTGTAAAATGGGGGGAAAAAATAGTACTTTCAGCCTAGAATTGTTGTGAGGATAAAACGTGTCAGTGTATGGAAAGAAGAGAGCCTGGCGAGTACAAGACTGGGGTGAGGCAAGACCAGGGCTGGTTTACTGCTTCTGTGACGTCGGATAAGACTAAGAGCTTCCCAAGTTTTCGTGCTGCCATCCTCAGCGTGTTGACTGTCGCTGTAAGGTGACAAGATGGCAGGCACAGTTTTCATCACCACATGTGGAAATAACATCTGACCAAAAAATTAAATTTAAAAAGGGACTGTTTCTTCCCATGCTTTACATTTGAAGAAGGAAGAAAGCCTTCCCAGCACACTTTTCTTTATGTTCCTTAGACCTACAGTCCCCAACCCCCAGGTCACCAACTGGTATCAGTCCGCGGCCTGTTAGGGACCAGGCTGCAGAGCTCCAGCGCCCCCTCCCCATCCCATCCGTGGAAAAATTGCCTTCTATGAAACCAGTCCCTGGTGCCAAAAAGGTTGGGAACCACTGCTAAGAGAGGCTGGAAAAGCAAGTATCAAGATTCTCAGCCTCTGCTATTATTCATATTTCTGCTAGCAAAGAAAAAGCAAAGAGAATGTGAAGAATAACTATTGTTTAAACCATTAACAATGTAAGGAAACTGATTTTCAAAGTAAAGTAGCTGAAGGTCACACAGCTTAGTACACAGCAGAACTAAAACATGAAAACAAGTCTGGAACCTCTGCTAAGAGGCCTCTTTCCAGATGACTGAGCACAGGCTGTATTAGTTTGCTGTGGTTGCTATATCAAAGTACCACAAACTGCCCAGAGCTTAAACAACAGAAAGTTATTGTCTCAGTTCTGAAGGACAGAAGTTCAAGGTCAAGGTATCAGTAGAGTTTGCTCCTTCTAAGGGTTTTGAGGGAAGGACTTGTTCCATACCTCTCCCATGGTTTCTGATGGTTTGCTGGCAAATCCCTGGAATTCCTTGGCTTGTAGAAGCATCACTTCAATCTCTACCTTTATCTTTGCATTGACATTCTCCCTGTATGTATGTCTCCTTAGTTCCCTTTTATTAAGACAATGGCCATATTCAATTAGAGCCCACTAAAAACATAACAACATCATGCCCAATAACAACATCATTTTAACTTTATTACCTCCATAAAGACCCTATATCTCCAAATAAGGTTGCTTCTGAAGTAGTGAAGGACAGGACTTCAACATATGCATTTGGGGTGGACACAATTCAACCCAGAACATAGGTGAAACCATTTTAAATAAAGACCAAGAAAGCAGTAGTTTAATGTATATACTCTAAGCAAAAAAATAAAATAAAACTGGGGAGGGGGTGACATCTTTCTACTTATCCAATTTATAAGGAATTAACATTAAAGGGCTGGTTGAGACAAAAAGCATCCCTAAACATATTACAGGAAAAAACACACCAAGTGAGTTCAAAAATAGATATTCCTTCAACTCAACCAGTAACAATTTTTAGGAGGAAAAAGTATGATTTTTGTTCCTTTGCATCTTTCTTGTCTCTGAAAAGATATAATGCATTATTCATAATGCAATAATGCTTTGCTTATCAGATGTACTTTTAACCGAAACCTTTGGAAACAAAACATGGAATGCAGAAGCTTACATTCCTTCTCACTTTATAAGAGAAGAGGTCAAGTATTTAAGGATTCTAAAATTTAGTCTATTAAAGAAAAAAGCTTTGTTCTTAAATCATCTCTTATTTTGGGTTACTCTTCCCACTAAGCTAAGGTATGCCGTTGGTCACCCAGCAGACTAGGCAAGAACACTTGGGGAAAAAATACCATGTTTCTTAATGTTGAGATAAACTGTTTGTAACAGCTAATTTAAGTAAAACGTCAGTCCAAATTATACACATTAATTACGTGTATTTTTTTGTATACCAATTGTACCTCAGTAAAGGTGGGCAATGTAGTATAGTAAGCAGTTACTTTGTGCTAAGCTTTATGCTAAGCAAAGCAAGGGACTTGGCATGGGTTACTTGATTTAATGCTCAAACTATGATTTAATAAGGAAAGAACTATTTATGGAAATAGTGTATGCTACAGATAAAGAGGCTAACACATAGAAAGATTGTTCAAAATTGTTACTACTGAATGGTAGAGTCAAGCGTTTGAACCTGGGTCTACTTCACTTCAGAGCTCACACTCTCAAGAGAACCAGCCCTGGCATCAGCTGCACTAACCTGTCAAATACTAGTTTTGCCACTGGTTCTGATACACTGGGAAATCTCTTCTTCATCTGCAAAAGTGGGGTAAAACTGTCTACCTCAATTAGGGAGAAGCTGGCTTTTTCCCTTAGACTTCTTGCCTTTGAATCAAAAGCATTTAATGATATATGTCCTTTTTCTTAATAAAAGAAAAAATTGATTTTGGTTCCAGCACCACCACACAAAGACCCATTGTCTAAGTAAGGGTTCTTCCTGAGACCCACGCCTTCAATGCTTAGTGTATAGCCCCTCTCTTCCTGTATTCATCTTAGATTTTCCTCACCAGGGTTATGTCTCAGCTCACAAAACAAACCCAGTCCCCTTCTGCATCCAGCCTCCTTTCTGTCTGTTAACTATTTTCTGCTTATGATGCTTTCACATTCAGATCTTTTATCCACCTATGGTCTACTCTTGTATGTGATGCTAGTTTAATTTTTTTCCATATAATGAGCCCATTTTCCCAGATACCATCTACTAAATAATCTGTTATTCACCCATTGATCTGTGGTATCACCATATACACATGGGTCTGGCCTTGGAGTTTTCTATATATGTAATGGTGCATTTCCCTGTTTTTGTCCTAATATCACCCAAATTTTATTAATAAGCCCTTGTAATGCCCATGTTAATATCTAGAAGAGCAAATACATCCTTCCTTATTCTTCTTTTTTTAAGGTTTACCTAGCATGCTGGGGGAAAAAACCTAACTCAAACTGTGTTTTCGTCTGTTCTCATTCCACAACAACAATCAACACAGAACACTTCTGTGGTCAAATGTGAGGGTCTCTCCACACACATCAAGCAATCAATCTGTTCTGCAGTAGACACCACATCTGTGTCCTCCAGTTCAATTCAATCCTGATGCTGTCTACCTGGAGAAAGCCTTAGAAACCACAGATTAAAGGCTCAGTCCCACAAGACTATTCCCTCTCTTTCCCACCAGCTCCAAGTCTGAGCCTCTTGAACTTTTGACTGACCAGCTTCAAGTTGGGGTTCCTATGATCCCTCTTTGGGATCAATTAATTTGCTAAAGCAGCTCACAGAACTCAGGGAAACTTACATTTACTGGTTTATTATAAAGGATATTACAAAGGATATACATGAAGAGATGCATAGGGCAAGGCATGTGGGAAGGGGTTCAGAGCTTCCATGGCTTCCCCAGGTGTGCTACCCTCCAGGAACCACCACATGGAAGCTCTCTGGACTCTCTCCTCTTGGGCATTCTGTGGAGACTTCATTGGATAGGCATAACTGACAACCATGTAGAAATGTGCTTGGACAAAAAGCATATGATGTAATGTTAACGGACTGAGTGGAAAAACCCAGCAAGGCCTTTCTGTTCAGATTCTTCTCAGCCTCTCTGTGTAGCATTCCTTCCTCCACGGCATGGGGAAGGACCCCTTCTGAAATGTGGATCTTATTACCTACAACTAGAGAAGGTGGTCAGAGAATTTCTTTATAGCTAGCTCCAAGACAGAAATGCAGAGGAAGATTCCTGCCTTGGGAAGACAAAGGAGCAGGTGAAAGGAGGAGAAGACCAGAGAGCGAGCGAGCTCTTTCTGAGGCCTAAAGCACCCAAATGTTATTGAAAGACTGTAACAAGGGCTACAGGAGTTATGAGCCAGGAACCATGGATAAATACATACATACATACATACATACACACACACACACACATACATATAAACAACTGATATTATGATATCTATACCATAATATCACATCTAGCCATTTGTGGACCACGATTTCTCCACATAACTTTGAACAGGCTTGGTAGCTTTTTCTTTTTCTATGGTCTAGAACAATTTTAATAAACTAGGAATTGATTGGTCCTTGAAATCATGGTAGAAGTCATCTAGACTACCCATGCTGACTGGCTCCTTGGGGTGAGGGGTAGGTTTTGACTATATTAATTTCTTCAATATTTATTAGTCAGTTCGAGTTTTCTATTTCTTCATGCACATGTTATAGATTTTGTGTTTTTCTAGAATTTGTCAATTTTATCTAGTTCTTCAAAATCATTGAATCATTAACTCTGACTTTAGGTATTTTATCTATTTTTCCTTTTAAATTCTTTATTTATTTGCATTAGATAGTGTTTTTCTTGGTCAGTTTTGCCAGTTGTCTATTAACATTAATTCTTACAAAGAATCAGGTTTTGGGTTTTTTAATCTTCTTTATGGTTTACTGTGGTTCACTAATTCACATATTTCTGCCAGTATCTTTCTGATTTTCATTTTTTCCTATTTCTTTGAGGTTGTTCTGTTACTTTCTTCTAACTTAATGGTTGAATATCTAGCTCATATTATCATATATTAAATACCATAAATATTTATATGAATATTATTAATTCTAAGTATTACTCAATTTCCATTCATTATTTTCTCTTAAGCCCAAGGTTATTTTGTAAAAACTAACTTAATTTAAAACCATATGGGCTTTTTATACACTCTTAAAATGACTTCTAATTTTATTACATTATAATAAAAAAAGTTGTATTACACTGATCCAATGGAATTGAGTAAAACTTTCTTTGAGGTCTGTTTTCTTCTTTATAAGTGTTCTGTTATCTCTATTGCAATAACTCCTAATTTATTTACCTACAAACATGCTTAACAAAATCTAGTTTGTCTCCAGAGTGCAGAGTTTTAATGTTTTTACAAAACAAATACTGTTTCTTGATACGGTAGTCTGTAGTTAAAATCATCACCACCCCAACCCTACCTCTCCTCTGCCTGTCTTCATTGGTTTCCCACTGCTCCCAGGATAAAGACCACAAGTCTTCTGCAGTCTTGTCTCTCACCATTCCCGTCCTGCTTGGTACTCCAGCTACAATGCCTTTCGCCTCAACTGCACAAGACTCCCTCCCTCCACGAGGCCTCTGCATCTGCTGCTCCCACCACAAAGAAAGTTTCTCTCCAGCTCCCTTTGCCCAGTTAATGTATACCTATTTTTCAGATCTCAATTCTGTCATATCTTCATGAAAGTCTTTTATGACCTCGTGGCTAGTTCAGCACCTCCCTCCCATTACAAGACCTCGGAGAATTTACTGTTGTTATATTGCATTCATTATGGCTCTAATTGCGTATTTACTTGTGTGATTCTTTAATATATAGCTCATTCACTAGTATGTGCCAATAGAACTGGAAGTTTCTATTTTTTTCACTATAATTTTACTCCCAGTTCCTAAGACATTGTCCTCAATAAACATTCATTGAAGGATGAGTGAGCAATCTAGAATACAAAAATAAAGCAGACACTTCAAAGGTGTATTTGACCTCCTGCTACCAAGCACTGGGAAAGAATCTAGCCAATGCCCACCTCCTCCTCCCCAGATTTCTCATCCACCTTACAAAGATGAGAAGACGACTAAATTGGATAAACAGCAATTCTATTTTTAAGAATATATCAAAAAAAATTAATGCACATGCATCTAGGAAACATGTTAATAATTTCCTTAGCCTCATTAATTATGATACACATATTAACAACAGAATGAATAAACTGTATATTCACACATTAGAAAACCACAGACCAGTATCTCTTATGAATATAGATACAAAAATGCTCAAGAAAATACTAGCAAACTGAATTCAATAGCACGTCAAAAAAATAATTCACCATGAATAAGTGACTTTCATCCCAGGGATACAAGGATGGTTTAACATACACAAATAAACGTGATTCACCACATAAGGAGAAGCAAACACAAAGACCATATGATCATCTCAATAGAAGCAGAAAAACCCTTTGATAAAATCCAGCACTTTTTCATGAAAAAACCATCAACAGACTAGGCACAGAAGGAACATACTTCAAAATAATAAAAGCCATATATGACAAACCCACAGCCAACATAATACTGAATGGTGAAAATTTGAAAGTGTTCCACTAGGAACCATAACAAGACAAGGCTGTCCACTGTCACCACTTTTATTCAACATAGTGCTAGAAATCCTAGCCAGAGTAATCAGTGTATCCAAATCAAGAAAGAGGAGGTCAAACCATCACTTTTCACTGATCTGATGATATGATCTTGTATCTAAAAAATTTCCCAAAGACTCAACCAAAAGACTCTTAGAATTGATAAATAAATTCAGCAAAGTCTGAGGTTACAAAACCAATGCACACAAATCAGTAGTATTTCCATAAACTAATGACAGTCAAGCTGAAAGTCAAATCAAAGGCTCAATACTATTCACAATAGCTACTCACACAAAATAAAATACTTAAAAATATATTTAACCAATGAGGTGAAAGATCTATACAAGGAAAACTATGGAACACTGAGGATAGAAATCTTAGATGGTGCAAAGAAATGGAAAAATATCTCATGCTCATGGATTGGTAGAATCAAAATTGTTAAAATGTCCATACTACCCAAAGTGATTTACAAATTCAATGCAATTCCCATCAAAATACCATATATTTTACAGATCTACAAACAATAATTCTATGCTTCATTTGCTTGAGGAGCCAAAGCAATCTTAAGCAAAAAGAACAAATCTGAAGGCATCCTATTACCAGACTTCAAACTATACTACAAGGCAACAGTAACCAAAACATCATTGTACTGGTATAAAAGTAGAGAGATAGAACAATGGAACAGAATAGAAAACCCACATATAAAACCATCTACTCACAACAAACTCATCTTTGGCATAGCAGACAATAGCATACACTGGAGAAAGAAGCCCTATTTAATAAATGGTGCTGGGAAAACTAGGCAGCCACATGCAGAAGAATGAAACAGGATACCTATCTCTTGCCATATATAAAAATTAATTCAAGATGAATAAAATACTTAACTGTAAGGCATGAAACCATAATAATTTTAGAAGAAAATGTAGGAAAAACTCTTTTGGACTTCTGCCTCAGCACAGAATTTATGACTAAGAACCCAAAGGCAAATACAACAACAAAAAAAATAAATAAATGGGGCTTGATTAAATTAAAAGGTTTCTGCACAGCACATGAAATAATTAAGAGAGTAAATAGCCAACCTACAGAATGGGAGAAAATATTTGCAAACTATACAACTGATAAAGGGTTAATATCCAGAATCTACAAAGAACTCAAGTCAGCAAGGAAAAAAAAAAAACAATTAAAAAGTGGGCAAAAGACATGAACAGAAACTTTTCAAAAGATAAGACAAATGACCAAGAAACATATGAAAAAATGCTCAGTGTCACTAATCGTCAGGGAAATAAAAATTAAAACCACATTACCCCTGTCAGAATGGCCATTATTAAAAAGTCAAAAAACAATAGACACTGGCATGGATGCAGATAGAAAGGAACACTTATACAATGTTAGTGGGACTGCAAATTTGTACAATCTCTATGGAAAACAGTATGGCAGTGCCTCAGAGAAATAAATGTAGACTTGCCATTCAACCTATAGCTGGCAGCTAATAAGGTAACAGGTCTCAAAGGATAAAGAGAAAGATTTAGAAGATAATGGCAACCCCCAGGACCTAAGATGAGCCCACGTTCTCTTCCTGACAGAGAAGTGATGGATGAAGGTTTCAGACAGTGTTTAATACTCAATTTTAACTTGTTATCTGGTGTTCATTAATCACTGATTCTATTCCATCTCCTAAAATTTCAGTAAATGTTAGCTGCACGTGACAGCTTACACTAGGGGGCCTTGTGAGAAAATAAAGTAATAGATATAATGCCCAACATGAAAGTGCAGAAAGTGCGGAAAGAAGACAGCAGTCATAGAAGCAAGAAACATATAGAGACCAAGAATTTCCTGAAAAGGGGAGAGAGAGATTTGGAAGATGTTGGTCCAAGGATATAAAATTTCAGTTAGATAGGAGGAATAAGTTCAAGAGATTTAGTGTAAAACATGGTGATTATAGTTAATAAAAATGCATTGTATCCTCAAAAATCACTAGGAGAGTCAATTTTAAGCATTCCCATTCACAAAAAAATGATATGTGAAGTAATTTATATATTAGCTCAAATTAGCCATTCCATGATGTATACATATTTCAAAACATGTTATGCATGATAAATATTTACAATAAAAGAAAATAAGTTCCAATGATGGAGAAGACCAAAGCAAACTAATGGAAAAACATAAGCCCCCGAAGCTCCTTGGGGATCTTGGTGAAGAACCTGGATTTCCTACAACATGTGGAATGAGGCTCAGGCTGCTCAAATATTTCAGGAAAGAGTGATCCTAACAGTCTGGAGGACTTGAAAATGCCAGAAAATTGACATTTTGTTATCCCTACCTTACCAGTATCTGACATTAATGACTTGATAATTCAAGGTTTATACAAATAGACTAATACAAGCTTCACTTAAAAATGATAAAAAAAAAAAAAAAGTTCATTTCAAAGACAGTGGTGGAACTGTAAAACCAAGAACTCTTAATGCTATGATAAAAAGTTGAAGTTCTCCATGGAATGCAATAGTCACTCAAGAGTGCTATGTTTTCCTGAGGACAAATATGATGTAGCCATTCATAGTGATCCATGATTGGTGATATGGGAAAGTAAATAAATGTCTCAAAGTTTAACCAAAATAAAATGACAGATGACCCTAATCGCATTAAAAGAAATTCCTAAAAGCAGTTTAGCGGCCTTAAAAATCCCAGGTTAAGGGATTTCTGGAAAAGAAGGAAAGTAAGTAACAAAACAGTCAGTGTGTCTGGTTAAATACAAGAATTGAAACTGACAAGTGTCATCCATGGTGCCCAGAAAACTTTGCTGGAATCAGGTTGATCCCTGAAGTCCTCTCGTTTCCTCCCATAACTTCTTTTCTTCACCCTATAGTGGTTATACAAAGAGCATCGTCTTATGTTTATAAACAGGTCCCCTTGTTGGTGACTCTCTGATCTGAACACCTCCAAAATTCAAGAGAGACCTCCTTCAAGTTCTTAGAATATCCATCCATAAAGAAGCAGAAGAATTTAGCTTTTCCTACCCAAATAGAACCAGTTGGAATGAAGAGGGCATAATGTAATATTATCACCAAAGCAGTGTGATTTTCTGCTCTATACCACACACCCATCTATACTCCTCAGTGACTGGCGACTTGTGTAAAGATAAACATGACCAGTCAGTGACTCCTCTGAAAGAATCTGAAGTAGGAAAAATTCAGTCTTGTCACTTCACATTTCACTTTGTCCTTCTATCCTTTAATGTCAAAAGTCACATAGGCTAATACCAGGGAAAAGTAATTGAAAAAAGAGACTATCTTCCTTATAAGCACAATTAAAATAAGTTCCTCTGAGGTTGTTGAACTAGAGGATATTAATAGCAAAAGCTCTAATGCTTATGAGTGTTTTTTCTTTCCTTCCTTCTTTTCTTTCTTTTTTCTTAAACAGAGTCTTCTTCCTGGGCTTTATTACTGACAATCATACAATCATCCCATCTGCCCTTCGACTGAGTCATCATTCTTTTGGTCCTGCATGTTTCCTGTTCAAAATGTGATAGTCTCACATGTTTTTCATTCCTAAAAATGTCCTCACTGCCTCAAAGGCTTCTTTGTTCACACATACAGTTTCTAAGATATTAAGGAACCCAAGAAAAGAACGATAATCTAGGCATCCCCAGGCACATCAGGACTGAATAGAAGTATCATTTCCCGATCCTATATGTCCTCATTGGGAGAGGTTCAGTCACTTAACTTCAGCATGGTATTTAGGTCTCTGCCATCACTGGGGCTCAGACAAAAGCTGGGAGTTAGAAAGTCAAAGCTTGACGTAAAATTAATGGAAACCAAACTAAGTCAAGAGCATATATTTGGTGTGAACATCTTGTAGCAAGAAACCAGGCAGCTGCCTAGGAGCAGGGTGACAGGGTGGAAGGAGCGCTAGACTAGCAGTCTAAAAACTCGGGTCCAATCCCAGCCCAGCCAAGAATAGACCCATGTGACTTCGCACGGGTCATATGACTTCTCTGAATCTCATTTTCCTTATTTGTAAAGTGGAAATAACAGTGTTTACCTTGACAGTTACTGTATAGATTAAATAAAGTTATTGATATAAAAACTACTTACTTACGATAAACACCTAATATATCCGGGAATCTGAAACTAGCCTTTTGGTGAGCCCCAGTTTTCATGCAGGTCAAATGCCCACTCAGTTCTGTGGTATCAGAACTTGGCATCATGGGAACATGTCAGGCCTCCTAGAGAACCTCTCCACAATCCATATCTCTGCAATCTAACAAGCTTCACAGGTCTTTACCATAATTGTGCCAGTTGCCAAACTAGGTGACAACCAGAATCTTCATTCCTTTGTAACTTTCACACAGATTAGTTACCATAATGCTAACAGCACAAGCAGTATTTTGATACGTGTAGGAAATATATAAAAATATTTAAAGGGAAAATGACAGAATTTCATTACTCAATAAATTGAGCTAACAATAATGGTGAGATAGTCAAGCTAATCAAATTGTTTGTCTCTTAGTTATAAACTCCTTGGCAAATACAATTCATATGTTAAGGGAAATGACACACTTTTCTAGCTGACTAAGAAATAAAGTAGGGAGGGGGGACATGGGCAATATACGTAACCGTAATATTTGTACCCCCATAATATGCTGAAATTAAAAAAAAAGAAATAAAGCATCCCTTAAATAGTAATAAAGTAATAGAGATCCTTTTACCTAGAAATAGTTATGCAAAATAATAAGGAATAGGTGTGTTGTACTATAAAACAGAGGTATTAATAAATGTAGTATATTCTAGATTTTTACAAATTGAATCCTCCTTTTCTGTTCTAATGATTTATCTGAAACATCATAAAAGTCATATTTAAAACAAAATAAAGTATCAGATTTCTAGTCATAAAATAGTAGAGATGCCCTTTCAAAAATTAGCCCAAAACAACAAGTAATATAAGAAACACAAATGGGAACAAAATCTTTAATGAAAGTAGATGACAAGTCGACATCAAATAACAAGATATATGAAAGAGCTTCCAAAAACCCCAAAGTCAAACAATCACGGAAAAAGATGCTGAAAGGACACCCGAGGCTGCAATCTTAAAGCTGGCAGACTTCATATCCTCAAATAAGTAACATACCTAAAAGGCAAAGCCAACAATATCTGGAGTTTTACAACAGAGAAAAAATTCCAGAGATTGTTCACAAAACCTTCCCTAAATTAGGTTTGACACTAAAGAGAAGCAAGGAAAACTAAAGGTGAAAGAGGGACGAGATTCTTACCACGTCTGCCAGACCCCACAGCTTCCCATTCTTGATGACTAGGGAGAAGTAAAGGCCAAAAGGACCCCCTCATATACATACGTGTATTATGGGAGACTTCTGGCCAGCCTAAAATATAACCTTAGTTCTTTCCCTACACAAACCTCCTGCAAATAGGTAGTCTGGGAAAATCTTACATATATAAAGATGAGTAATAAATAAAATGGAACTAGGCCCAGAGATACACAAGTTTTTAAAATGTTAGGGGTAAAGAATAAGAAAAATTAACAGTAGAAAAAGATAGTCATAAAAATATCACTGTAGAGAAAATGAAAATCATCAACAAAGATAGTAACTGAGTTAAAAATACTGAAACAAGTACCTCCTTAAAAACAGCATCACAAGCTGTATAACTGGAAATATGTGAAAAAGACAACAGCAAGAGAAAAAACACACGCCAAATTCAGAAATAACATAGGAAGGAAAACTAAAACCATTATAGAGATTAAGACCACATTGGAAATGACAGAAAGCAGGATAGATTCTATGAAAAACAGGACAAGAGAATTAAGAAAACCAGTAAAATAAAGTGACAAAGAACAAAGAGTTAAAAGTGACAATAGAAAAAATAACTGACATAAAAACAAAGGAAATCCAATACTTAATTTTTGTCCCTGAAGAAAAGAACTGCAATCATGGTTCAGGAAAAAAAAAAACACAAACAAGCATATAGGTAGATAGACAGACAGATAGATGTGTGCATGTATAGGGAGTTGTGTATCTCAAACTATCTGTGGTGAAGCACTATGCTTTAAATTTTTAATTCATTGCAAACTGAATACTTTCAGTTAAAATAGCAACAATGATGAAGATATCAAATCAATATTAAATGACTATAAAACTTTCCAAATGCTTACTCTTGTTTTATGTATTTATCTTACAAACATGTCATTTTGGGCCCATTAAAAACATTTGATTATCTGGTTTACATGTAGCTGAATAAACTATCCAAATTACAGTACAGAGAGACAAAGATAGAAAATATAAAAGGAAATATAAAGGACAATGGTGAATAGAATGAAAAAGACTACCACTAATTTGAGTTTCTAAAAGAGAGAATATGGTGACGAGGGAATATTTGAAGAGATATTGCCTGAGAACTTTTCAAGAATTGTTGAAATGTGAATTTTCTGGTATGAATCACAAATCTAAAGCAAAATGAGTAACAAGAAATCTATGTCTAGCTACATCATAGTGAAAACACACAACACCAAAGACAAAGAGAATACCATGAAAGCAAGCAGAACTAAAGAGAAAAGATAACTGAATAATAATAAAACAAACAGCCTAACTTAAAAATGAGCCAAAGACCTGAAAAAACACTCCACTAGAAAATATATATAGAAGAAAAATAAGTGTGTGAAAGGATGCTTTACATCATATGTCATTGGGGAACTTCAAATTAAACAATGAGATATCACTAAATACCTATTGGAATGGTCAAATCCAGAACACTGCTAACACAAAATGTTGGTGAGGATGTGGAACAACAAGAACTCTCATTCATAGCTACTGGGAATGCCAAATAGTACAGCCACTTTAGAAGACAGTATGGCGGTTTCTTATGAAACTAAACACTCAATTATCAAGGGTGATGTCAGCAAGATGGTAGAATAGAACATTCCTCAGCATCACTCTCCCCACAAAAGTACAACTGGAAACTACTCAAAGACAATAATATCATCCTTATACCATAACTTAGGGCAGAAAAAGAAAAACACCTTGGGCCTACCAAAGTGTGAGAAGCCCAACCAGTAAGAGGACTAGTCATTTTAGACTGTGCCACCCCCTCCCCCAAGCCAGCATAATGCCATTCACAGAGAATTCCCCTAGAACCATGGTTGCCAAGGTGGGAGGAGGAAATTGGAAGTGGATAAAAAGATATTCCATACAAATGGAAACCAAAATAGAACAGGAGTAGCAAGGGACAGAAAATCAACAAACATCAGAGTTAAACTGCACTCTAGACCAAATGGACCTCATGAACTGTCTACATCAAAAAGGAGAAAGAGGCCAGGCTTGGTGGCTCATGCCTGTAATCCGGGCACTCTGGGAGGCTGAGGCAGGTGGATTGTTTGAGCTCAGGAGTTCAAGACCAGCCTGAGCAAGAGCGAGACCCCGTCTCTACTAAAAAAAATAGAAACAAATTAGCTGGAAAACTAAAAATATATAGAAAAAAATAGCTGGGCATGGTGATGCATGCCTATAGTCCCAGCTACTCGGGAGGCTGAGGCCAAAGGATTGCTTGAGCCCAGGAGTTTGAGGTTGCTGTGAGCTAGGCTGACACCACGGCACTCTAGCCCGGGCAACAGAGTAAGACTCTGTCTCAAAAAAAAAAAAAAAGGTGGAAAGATATCAAATAAACAATCTAATGTACAAAGTACTAGAAAAGTAAGAACAAACTAAATCCAAAATTAGTAGAAAGAAATAAAGATCAGAGCAGAATTAAACAAAATAGAGATTTAAAAAATACAAAATAACAATGAGTTGGTTTTTCAAAAAGTAATCAAAAACCTTTTAGCTACCCTAAGAAAACAAGTGAGAAGACAAATAAAATCAGATGTGAAAAAGGATGCATTACACATGATACCACAGAAATCCAAAAGACGATAAGAGATTATTATGAATCACTCTATGGCAACAAATTTAGAAAAATCAAAGAAACTGGTAAATTCCTGGACACATACCACTGACCCAGATTGAATCACAAAGAAATAGAAAACCTGAACAGGCCAATAACCAGTAAAACAAAACTGAAGCACTAATATAAACTTTCCCATCAAGGAAAAGCTCAGGACTTGATAGCTTCACTACTGTATTCTACCAAACACTTAAAGAACTAATACCAGTTCTCCTCAAAAAAAAAAAAAAAAAAAAAAATTGCAGAAAATTTAAGAGAATGCAATATTTTCAAACTCATTTTACAAGGCCAACATTACCTTGATTTCACAACTGGTCAAGGATACAACAAAAATACAGGCCAATATCCCTTAAGAACACTGACACAAAAATTTTCAAAAAGACACCCACAAACTGAAACCAACAGTATTTAAAATTATCATTGACTATGATCAAGTAGGATTCATCCCACAGACACAAGAATGTTTTAACACAGACAAACCAATAAATATGACATACCATATTGGTAGGAAGAAAAACAAAAACCACATGATCATTGCAATAGATTCTGAAAAAGTATTTGATGACATTCAACATCCCTTCATGATAAAAACTCTCAACAGATTCAGCATAGAAAGAACATACATCAACACAATAAAGGCCATATATGACAAATCCATGATAACTGAATGGGGAAAAGCTGAAAGCCTTTCTTCTAAAAACTGAAACAAACAAGGATGCCCGCTATTATCACTGCTATTCAACATAGTACTGGAAGTCCAAGCCAAAGCAATCAGATTAGAGAAAGAAGTAAAAGGCTTCCAGATTGGAAGAGAGGAAGTCACATTTCCCTCTTTGCTGATGATATGATCTTATATCTACAAAAACCTAAAGACTCCATGAAAAAACTCTTAGATAGTATAAATAAATTCAGTAAAGTTGTAGGATATCAAATCAATATATAAAAATCACTAGTGTTTCTATACACCAATAATGCACTGAGAAGGAAATCAAGAGATAATCCTATTTACAATAGCTACAAAAATAAAATAGGTAGGAATGAATTTAACCATAGAGGTAGAAGATCTCTACAAGGAAAACTACACAACTCTCATGAAATTGAAGAGGACACAAATGAAAAGAAATCCCATGCTCATGGATCAAGAGAATTAACATCATTGAAATGACTGTACTACCCAAAGCAATCTGCAGATTCAGTGCAATCCCTATCAAAATATCAATACCATTTTTCACAAAACTAGAGAAACAATCCTGAAATTTATACAGAACCAAAAAATAGATCAAATAGCCAAAGCAATCATGAGCAAAAAGAAGAAAGCTGGAGGCATAATACTGCCTAACTTCAAATTATATTACAAATCTTTAGTAATCAAAACAATACAATATTGGTATAAAAACAGACACATAGACCAATGCAACACAATAGAGAACCCAGAAATAAATCTACATATTTACAACCAACTGATTTTCCACAAAGCACTGAGAATATACATTGGGGAAAGGACACCTCAGCTTCTACAATAAAGCATGCTAGGAAAACTTGATATCCATATGCAGAAGAATAAAATGAGACATTTACCTCTTACCATATACAAAAATCAACTCAAGATGGTTTAGAGACATAAGCATAAGATCTGAAACTACTAGAGGAAAGTATAGGAGAAACACTTCAGAACATAGATGTAGGCAAATATTTTATGGCTAAGAATTCAAAAGCACAGTCAACCAAAAATTTAAAAAGACAAATTTAACTATAGTAATCTAAAAAGCTTCTGCACAGCAAAGGAAGCAATCAAGAGTGAAAATACAGGTTAATAAATAGGAGAAAACATTTGAAAAGTATTCATTTGACAAAGAACTAATATCCAGAATACATAAGGAACTCAAACAACTCTGCCACAAAAGCTGTTAGAACTGATAAACAAATTCAGTGAAGTCGTAGGATACAAATCAACATATAAAAATCAGTAGCATTTTAATACATTAACAACAAACTATCTGAAAAAGAAATTAAGAAAATCTCATGTATCATAGCCTCAAAAATACTTAGGAATAAATTTAACCAAAGAGGTTAAAGGTATGTATACTAAACACCATAAGACACTGATGAACACAATTAAGGACTGCATAAATGGAAAAATAGCCTTTGTTCATGGATTAGAGGAATCAATATTGTTTAAATGTCCATACTATCAAAAGCAATCTATAGACTCCATGCAATCTCTATCAAAATTCTAATGTTATTGTTCACAGAAATAGAAAACACAATCCTAAGATTCATGTAAAACCACAAAAGACCCTGAATAGCCAAAGCAATCTTAAGAGAAATAACAAAACTGGAGACATCACATCACCAGACTTCAAATTATACCACAAGGCTATAGCAACCAAAATACCAGTATACTGCCATGAAAGTAAGCACATAGACCAATGTAACAGAATAGAAAACCCCAAAATAAAACTGTATAGCTACAACCAACAGACCTTTGACAAAGCAGACAAAAACATACAGTGGGGAAAGGGCACACTATTCAATAAATGGTCCTGGGAAAATTGCATAACTTTGTGCAGAAGAATGAAACTGGATCCCTATCTCTCAACGTATATAAAAATTAACTCAAGATAGATTAAAGACTTACATGTAAGACCTAACACCATAAAAAATTCTAGAAGAAAACCTAGGTAAAACTCTTCCAGAAATTGGCCTAGGCAAAGAATTTATGACTAAGATCCCAAAAGCAAATGCAACAAAAACAAAAATAGATAAATGTGACTTCATTAAACTAAAAAGCTTCTGTACAGCAAAATAAATAATTATTGTAGTAAATAGACAACATACAGAATGGGAGAAATTATTCACAAACTATGTACCCAACAAAGCACTAATATCCAGTATCTACAAGTAGGGCAAATAACTCAGCAAGAAAAAAAACAAACCTCACCAAAAAGTGGCCAAGGAAGGAGGGAGAAGAGTACAACTCACTCCTTATAGCCAGTCTATGAATCCCAGATGGCCCCTCCCCCATGAGCAGATTTTTCTGGCTTGCTTGGGGCCACTTTAGCCCCTCCCTGGTAGCTTTCCACAGCAGCCTGGGGACATACCCTTGATCACTACTGAAAGGGATCTTTTGCCTGCCTTTGTGGAGCCTGAAGGCAGACTCACCCAACCCAGACTGAATCCTCCACCCATCTCTGCTGTGATTGAGAATGAGTCCCCTGAGAGCTGCAGAGCCCGCACCTACCACCTGAGGCATTTGAGCACTTCTCCTGAGGGGCTACAACTGGTCACAGATCTCAAAAAAACAACAGGGCATCAGGCTTTTTCTGGCAATCGCCACCTACTGGCCGGGAGGACAACCTGTACAGCCCTTTATAGCATTTACTGGCTCAATCATAAAGGACATGGCTGATTATTATCCACAAGCACCACCCACTGTCCCAGAGATTAAACTGGTTGTTCTAATATAATTCAAACTGTCAAGAAAGACCTCCATCTTCCATCATCAATGAGAGACAAGGAATCTCCCCACACACATAGCTCACCACTGCTATAGTTTATAAATAGCTAACACCTGAGAAAAACACCACACTAAGGATATCTGTAACTATCCATACAAAACCTAGACCTTATTAAAGCACCCACAAGCAATGCCAAACGTTCTTACTCAGCATATTCTACAGACACACTCTTAAGAGTTGGTGGTTGGGGGAGCACCATTTAAACAAAAAAAAATCCAAAAATAAGAAATAACAGCTGATCCAGATGAGAAAGAATCAGCACAAGAACACCAGAAGTATGAAAAATCAGAGTGAAAGGACACTCCCCCAAAGGAGCACAGCAGCACTCTAGCAATGGATTCCAACCAAAATAAAAATGTTGAAATGACAGATAAAGAATTACAAATAGGATTATGAAAAAGCTCAATTAAATTCAAGAGAAAATGGAAAACCAACTCAAGGAAACCAAAAAAAAATTCAGAAAATGAATGAAAAATTCACTAAAGAGATAGACATATTAAAGAAAATCAAAATAGAACTTCTGAAAATGAAAAATTCATTTAAGTAAATACAAAACACAGTGGAAAGTTGTAAGAATAGACTAGACCAGGTGAAAGAAAGAATCTCAGAGCTTGAAGACAACTCTTTTGAATTAACTCAGGCAGTCAAAAATAATGAACAGAGAATTAAGAGAACAAAGCCTATGAGAAGTATGGAATTATGTAAAACACCCAAATATAAGACTCATAGGCACCCCTAAGGGTGAAAAAGAAAAAGCACAAGGGTTGGAAGATGTATTTGAGGGAATAATCGAGAAAAACTTCCCTGTTCTTGCTAGAAATTTAGACATCCAGGTACAAGAAGCTCAACAAACACCTGGGAGATTCATTGCAAAGAGGCAATAGCCAAGACACATAGTTATCAGACTGGCCAAAGTCAACAGGTAGGAGGAACTCTTGCAAGCTGTGAGATGAAAACATCAAATAACTTACAAAGGAATACCCAGCAGACTTCTCAGTGGAGACCATACAAGCCAGAAGGGACTGGGGCACCATCTTCACTCTTCTTAAACAGAACAATTGTCAACCTAGAATTTTGTATCCTGCAAAACTAAGTGAAGGAGAAATTAAGACTTTTCCAGACAAGCAAACACTAATGGAATTTGTCAGGACCGGACCTACCCTGCAGGAAATACTCAGAACTGCATTATACATGGATCAGCACAATGGTCACCAAATAGTGTAAAACCACCCAAAAGCTAAATCTTGGAGTTCATATAAAACAACAGTACAAGAGGTAAAAGAAAACAACAAGGTACCCCACAACCAGATGAACAGAACAGCATCCCACATATTAATTCTACCAATCAACATGAATGATTTGATTTCCCCATTCAAGAGACATAGGCTGGCTGAATGGACAAAAAAAAAAAAATACAAACCAACTATCTTCTCTCTCCAGGAAACACATCTAACCCACAAGACTCACACAGACTCAAGGTGAAGGGATGTAAGATATATTCCATGCAAACGGGATTGATTTGATGTGTTATTTTACACATGTTCATCTGAGAATATTTAATTCAGTTTGGAGTGCTATGATACTGTTTTTATTCTGTTTCAGGGTTGGTTTTGCAGGATTTTTTTTTATCAGTCCAGAAGTTTTAATTCTCACTTTCTGTTTTCTTCTCAGTTAGTTTTACATAGATAAAACTGTTTGTATCTCTGTATTGCATGCACAGGGCTGGCATTTGGAGTGGTTTACAGATGCCTATTTCAGGAACATCCTTTTCTGTCAGTGCATCAGTTTCTTTAATGCGTGGCTTTTTTTAAGGAGTCAGGGAGGAGGATTTTTTTGTCCTTTGAATTTTTAGTTTTCTTTTGTCTTGAAGGATTCTAAATTTCCCTTTCATGTTTTTTTCCCTTTTCTACTCAGTTTCGAAAGGGTGACTTCCACTTCATTTTTATTCTCTTCCTCAATATTTCCTTTCCAAGGCTTCTTCCTGAAGCTCTATGTTAACTTTTAAATTCCTTCTCTGTGTTACTGCTACTGCTCTGATCTCCCAGGACTTTTCTTCATTACTGTCATATTTAAGTAAAACCACCTAAAACTTTCTCTTTCTGGAAGTGGGTTTATATCAATATTCTTTTATTTCTTCCATGCAGTTTTTCCAGATATCCTAGCTTTCCACAAAGGCCTGGGACAGAAGCCTAAGACACAGTTCTACTAGAAATTATTATTTTTCTACTTATAGGTAACTGACTTATAGTTTTATAGTGCCTCTGTCTTTCAGGTATTCGGAAGGCTTAAGATTTGTGTGGTTTTAAACTTTATCTTCTTGTTGATCTGTGTAATGGGTGGTGGGGGTGTTGATGTGGAGAGATTCAGATTTCTAACAGTTGCTATTACCTAAGCTACTCCTACACTGACTTTTATAAAGTATTGCCAAGAATCTATAATTGAATTGTAGGTATATTACTTGCAGCAATTGCTTTCATAAGATTTCACACTGATAGAAAGTTAAAAGTTGAAGAAAAGCCCATAGTCACACTGTAATCTAGTTTCCTAAAATTTTATTTATGAAAACAGTATGAAGTTTCAAGAAAAAAAAAAAAACCTTTGGCATTAGGATAGAGTTGTCAGCATTTTTTAAGCTAAGATTTTAAAATAACCACTAACTGTTATCATATTTTTAATCCCAAAAGGAGCTAGAAAATATAAAATTAAAGAGCAGTCCTTAAAACATTTTTTTCAAATGTCCTTTTTTCACCTTCTAGCCATGAAAATTTCATCATAGATAGCACCAGTCTATTGACCGTATTTTGGAACCACTGAATTATTCACACTCATCTTCAATGAGGTAACTGAGCCCTAGAGATGTTAGGTCACTCATCCAAATTAATCTCAGAGCTCTGATCAGTCAGGGTCTTTTCTGCTATATTATGTTGACTTTTACATGTTGTACTAATAGCAGTACAAATCTTTTATAAAGGATGCATGCTTTTTGTTTGTATTTTGTTGGTTTGTTATTCTATTTGTTTCTAGTTCTTTTTTTGTTCCTCATCCATATGAGAAGACTATATTGTGCTGCCAGAACTTTTGTTAGCTTGCCCCATGCATGCTGTTTCACTGACAGTCTTACTGAAAAAATTTCATCAGAAAAATTTTTCCTATTTTCCTCAATTTTGACTGATGAGAGGAACCATAAATTTTTCAAACTCTCAATGGATACAGGACATCTACTATTTGAACTTTCACAATACACTATAAAACTGCATTTGGTATAAAGTACACAAAAGATACTTGCACCGAGAGTTAGGACTCAAGATACCAATCTGAATTACTATTGATGCAACACTGCTTTGTTTGTCAGTGAGGTGTAAGAAGAAGTTCCTTCTGGTCTCACATTCATCTTATAAAACATTTCTATTATCTCTATTTACATAGGGGGTAAAATTAATCATGCACTAAAAGCCATTTAATGTTTCAACCATCACTCAAACTGCTCTCAAATGTGCCTGAAATTTTGTATCTATAAGCTAGGTATCCAATATATTAATTTAAATTTCTTGATGCCTTAGATAAAGTATCTAGGGAAAGGCTTACATACTGCAAGAATAACTTTAAACAATGTATTATTGTAGTTTTCTAGAAAAATGATTTAAAGATATAAGTCTCAGTCTCTGGCAACAGAGATTTCCTAGATAATTTATATGAAATAGTTTGTAGCAATTTTATTTTGCATGCGCAACTCAGTTCTTTTGACTCATCATTATCACTATAAAATGGCATTTACTAGGTTCTTGTTGGTTATATACATTCTATCAAAACTATAGAAGTTTTCAAAAGATCGAGAAGAATCTCCCTTTTCCTTTGTAACTAAACCTTCGTGTTTATAAAATACTCTTGGTAGTGGTAGCTTACAATCTAGGATGACCACCCGCACCCACACACACACACACCTTCAAACAAAAAAAGGAAATTTATGGAATAAACTAAAATCTATTCAGAGAGTGTGTCAATTTTCTTATAAGGTTTAAAACTTTAGACAGAGGTATTCTCAGGTAAAGTGGGGACATTCAGTGATAAAAGCAGGCCTGGTAAACAGGAGACTGTCTCTTCAGCATAATAACACCAGAGTAAATATTTTGTAAGGAGTATGTTAATTGATGAAATATTCATTCCTCATATAAACTGGCCTTTGGAAAAACATTAATGTTTACTGAAGCAAGGTGTGTAGCTCTTGCATAATGCATGATGAAATTAGTCTCTGGACAGACAACAAGGAGACTGAGCTAAAATCAAAGATTAGACCATTTTCTTTATTATTTATAGGGCAATAGGACCTCTCCTCATTGGGAAACCAGCAGAAGCCTGGGCAGAAGAAAGCCCTCTTTAACACTTGCTAATGTCAAAGGCATTAGAAGAGAAAGATGACTGGACTTCACCCCCAAGTGGGAAGAAAATAAGTTTACATAATGAAAAATGGGAAAATCAAGTCAGAAAATAGAGGCTGGAGTCATTAGAGGTCGTGGAAAGAAGGCAATGAGGAATCAGGAAGATGGAGAAAACGGAAAGGTAGAAAGAATTAGAGATGCAGAGTTGGAAGGAAGTAAGCATCCACACAGGACATCTAAAAGCCTCAGCTCTTGGCCTCTGAAGCATGGAGAACTATAGTCCAGAAATGATTCTATAAGCATAAGTATTAATAATTGTGACTGCTTTCCCCGATATTTTATTCCAGAGGAGATCCAGCATGAGAACAGGTAGATGGGACTGTGTGCATCCCAGTTACACAGCTGTTAACCAGTTCCATGAGGTACCTCCAGGAATGATGTTAAGTTGAAAATAGATTAGGTGCCTACTCATTCCCCTCTGAAACAACTCAGCATTCCAAACCACTGCTTGAAAGAAAAGTAAAAAGTGAACAAATGTATTTTTTTTGCCAGTTTGATAATTGAGCTAGCCAAGTTTTCAAATCCATAATTACCTGCCAGGTAAGCCACTGCAAAGAGCTGACATCTGAGTTACAAACAATAAAAATAAAGCTGTGTATTGGCCCAGAGTGAAAAGTTAACAGACACAGCTTCAGCCATGTTTTTGTCCAACAGAGACACAGAGATGCAGCTGTGCGCACAGGTAGAGAAACCAGGCTACATGGGCTCCATTTTTAGACTAAAAGCCATAGTCCACCATCCTCATGTTTCCATGAAGCTCTTCCTTTGTATATCCCACTCTCCAACAAACAGCAGCATCAGTGAGACAATGCAGACTGATCAGATAGTAACAATGTAATGTGCTCTGGGCCTCACCATCTAGGTAGCAAGCCCACTGCATTGAAAAACTAATGGTCCATCTACTTTCACCCTTGCTTTTCACAGTGTAGTGTGGTAAATTTCAAACCTCTATTTACACAACTACAAAAGTATACCTGTAGTTTACTGTGAGCACACAGCCTTTCCCTAGGCCTCCCCTCAAGGGCTAAATTTAGAGATGTTATAAAAAGGACAGAAAGAGATCTCACCTTGGCCTCAGGCCTAAATTATATCTTCCAATCTCTCAGAAACTCTGTATTTTTGAAGTGTCACAAAGGATAATATCCTTTGAGTTCTGAGTTTCCTTTAGTCTCTAATCCACTGCTTCGAACTCAGAGGGGCCAACAGGTTGTTAGATACCTGTTAAATATCCTACTTGAGGCTGATAACTCCATCCCCACTCTCATTCCCACCCACCAGCATGAATAAAAGGATAGTAGATATAGACAGATGAAGCAAAGAGAGTTCAATGTGGGATTAAGAGACCTGAATGAGGCTAACAGTTAAAAGCACTTCAAGAACAAAGACCCAGCCAGACAACTGGAGAGGTTAGTGTCAGGGGAGAGAGCCTTCTAGATCAAGAAGACTAAGTGGGGCTGCAGAAGGGAGGTAAAAAGGATGACATTTCCTGCCCAAACCATCCCAATTCTCCATCATCTCCTGTCCCAAACTGGACATAAGACAAACATAGAAGAGGAGAGAATATCAAGGATTTTTTTCTATACCTTCTGCTTTGTATGGTATTTTTATGGGTATGTTTTATGTCTCCTACTAAATCTGAGGATATATATAAACTGTGCATAATTCTTTTTTATATTCATCATAACCACTAGCACAGACCCTGCCATTTAATCTGCTCACTTTAAAGAACCCACTAATTTTAAACAAATTAATTCAGATGAAATAATGCTGAGGGAAAGGTGGATCACATGAGTGGTCAGAACACCAGCAGGTATTGAGTCAAATGCACACACAGCTATAAAACACAGTCCCCTTTTCAGCAGAGGAGAAAAGAGGACTCCAGTGACTAGGATGATGGCACTTCCCATCCTAGAAGTGGCTCTAAGACAGATATAGATAGGCTTACATCTGAAATTTTCATGAGACTCCATTAGAAAAAGAATTGTCCTTTCCATATAGATGGATAAAGGCCACAGGAAACATCCAGCAGAACTTCATCTTGATGTAGGTGGAGAGTCTGGCTCTGAGTGAAGGGAGTGGCAGTCAGAGACAAGGCAAGTGCAGTCCAGACAGGGACACAGCCGTGGATGCTGATCCCCACGGGGAGGGAAGGGGCACCACAAATTGCCATCCCCCATCCCTCATGCTTTTTTCTTTCCTATCAACCTCACTTAAGCCTTTCTTCTCCTGCCCTGAACTTTTATTTTCAGACTCTTCTCAATTTTCTCTAAACTTCTCATTCTCCCACAATCCTGTAGTCTCCCTTTTTGTTGTTGTTGTTGTTGTTCTCTGCCCCTGTAAGACTCTAAATTTTTTAACTTAGGTCTGAATCTGAATTCTATTTTATTCTGTCTACACATAAAATAAAAAGAAAGAAAACACTTAGAAAAAGTACAAGTTACAATGAACCACAACATTGCTAAGCCTAACACTCAAAACTTTTTAAAAATTAAAAATTCAACTGTGGACTTCTAGGTAGGTAAGATCAAAAATTAAAGAGGAGACATTACAACTGATACCACAAAAATACAAAGGATCCTAAGAAACTGCTATGGGCAATTATATGCCAACAAATTCGATAATCTAGAAAAAAAATGAATAAGTTCCCAGACACATAAAAACTACTAAGATTAAAACATGAAGCAACAGAAAATCTGAACAGAACAATAACAAGTAAGGAGATTGAATCACTAATAAAAAGTCTTCCATCAAAGAAAAGGCCAGGACCAGATGGCTTCAATGCTAAATTCTACCAAATATTCAAATAAGAATGAATGCCAATACTTCTCAAACTCTTCCAAAAAACTGAACACAAGGGAATACTTCCAAACTCATTTTATGAGGCCAGCATTACCATGATACCAAAGCCAGACAAGGACACTACAAGAATAGAAAATTATAGGCCAATATTCCTGGTAAACATAGATGCAAAAGTCCTCAACAAGATACTAGCAAATCAAATCTAACAACACACTGAAAGGATCATACACCATGATCAAGTGGGATTTAGCCCTGAGACACAAAGGATGGTTCAACACAGCAAATATATAAATGTGATAACCACAGTAACAAAAGGAAGAATACAAATCATATGATTTGACCTATGATCATCTCAATAGGTTCAGAAAAAAAATTTGACAAAATTCAACCCCCTTTCCTGATAAAAATTCTCAACACAATAGATATCACAAGAAAGGTATCACAACACAATAAAGGTCATATATGACAAACCTGTAACTAACATTATTCTCAATGGTGTAAAGTTTCTCTAAGATCAGGGACAAGACATGGATGCTCACTCTCACCACTTCTTTTCAACCTAGTGCTGGAAGTCCTATCCAGGGCAATCAGGTAAGAGAAAGAAATAAAAGGCATCCAAAGTGTGAAAGAAAGGGTTAAACTGTCTGTATTTGCTGACAACATGATCACAGATGTATTAATAGAAAACCCTAAACACTCTGCAAAAAATAAAAGCTGTTAGAACTGATAAATTCAGTAAAGCTGCAAGATATAAAATAAACATACAAAAATCAACAACATTTATACAGACTAACAACAATTATTGAAAGAGAAAGAAAATTTCATTTATGAAAGCCTCAAAAAATACTTTAATAAATTTAACCAAGGAAGTAAAAGATCTATGTATTAAAAACTATAAAACATTGATGAAAGAAATTGAAAATTAAACAAATAAATTGAAAGATATCCTTTCTTCATAGATTGGAAGAATCATTATTGTTAAAATGGTGGATTAGTTTTTTGATGTGCTGTTGAATTTGGTTTGCTAGCATTTTATTGAAGACCTTTGCATCTATATTCATAAAGGATATTAGTCTGTAGTTTTCTTTTTTTCTTGTGTCCTTTCCTGGCTTTGGTATCAAGGTGACACTGGCTTCATAGAATGAGTTAGGGAGGATTCCCTCCTTCTCAATGTTATGGAATAAATTCTGTGGTATGAATACCAGCTGTTCTTTGTGGTATGCTAAAATTCAGCTGTGAATCCATCTGGTCCAGGGCTGTTTTTGTTGGAAGCTTTTTTATTACTGCTTCACCATGACCAAGTGGGCTTCATCCCAGGGATGGAAGGATGGGTCAATATATGTAAATTGATAAATGTGATTTACCATATAAACAGAAGCAAAAACAAAGACCATATGATCATTTCAATAGATACAGAAAAAACTTTCAACAAAACTCAACACCCTTTCATGATGAAAACCCTCAACAAACTAGGCAGAGAAGGAACATATCTCAAAATTGTTAAAGTCATATATGACAGATCCACAGCCAATATCATACTGAATGGGGAAAAGTTGAAAGCATTCCCACTAAGAACTGGAACAAGATGAGAGTGCCCACTGTCACCACTTCTATTCAACATAGTGCTGGAAGTCCTAGCCAGAGCAATCAGGCAAGAGAAACAAATAAAGGTTATCCAAGTCAGGAAAAGGAAGTCAAACTGCCACTTTTCACTGACTATATGATCTTATATGTAGAAAATCCCAAAGGCTCCGCCAAGAGATGCCTGGAATTGATAAATACAATCAGCAAAGTCTCAGGTTACAAAATCAATGTATACACATCACTAGCATTCCTGTACACCAATAACAATCAAGCTGAGAGTCAAATCAAAGACTCAATACCATTCACAATAGTCAAAAAGAAAAGAAAATACCTAGGAATATACTTAACCAATGAGGTGAAAGATCTCAACAAAGAGAACTATGAAACACTGAGGAAAGAGATCTCAAATGACACAAATGGAAAAACATATTATGCTCATGGATTGAACAACATTGTTAAAATGTCCATACTACCCAATTTATACATTTGGTGTATTCAGTGCAATCCCCATCAAAATACCAAAGTCATATTTCAAAGATCTAGGAAAAGTAATTCCATGTTTCATTTGGAACCAGAAAAGAGCCTGAATAGCCAAAGCAATCTTAAGCAAAAAGAACAAATCTGGAGGCATCACATTACCAGACTTAAAACTATACTACAAGGCTATTGTAACCAAAATAGCATGGTATTGGCACAAAAATAGAGACATAGACCAATTGAACAGAACAAAGAATCCAGATATAAAACTATCCACATTTAGCCAACTGATCTTTCACTAAGAAGACAACAATATTCATTGGGGGAAAGAAGCCATATTCAATAAATGGTGCAGAAGAATGAAACAGGATCCAACTCTCTCACCACTCACAAAAATTAATTCAAGATCAATAAAAGACTTAAATGTAAGGCATGAAACTATAAGAATGCTAGAAGAAAATGTAAGAAAAAACTCTTCTACATATCAGCCTAGGCAAAGAGTTTATAAAAAAGATACCAATGGCAAGTACAACAAAAATAAATAAATGTGACAATTAAATTAAAAAGCTTCTGCACAGCCAAGGAAATAATTAACAGACCAAATAGACAACCTACACAATTGGAGTAAACATTCACAAGCTATACATCTGATAAAGGGCTAATAACCAGGCTACAAAGAACTCAAGCAAATCAGCCAACAACAAAAAAAACACAACCCCATTAAAAAGTGAGCAAAAGACATGAACAGAATCTTTTCAAAAGAAGGTAGAAAATGGCCAATAAACATTTGAGAAAATGCTCAATGTCACTAATCATCAGAGAAATGCAAATTAAAACCACGATGAGATATCGCCTTACCCCAGTTAAGTCCATTAAAAAGTCCAAAAGTAGGCAATCATGATTTGTCAATCAAAAATAATAAAAAATTCAAAATTCAACCTAGGATTTCCAGGTAGCTAAAGGCAATGAGAGCTGCCTAGCTACCTATTTCTCCATATTTTTCTCCAAAATACAACAAGAAAAGAAAACTACACCAAAAAATACACTCAGCATAATTTAAAGACAAAACACCAATACTTAAAACTAACAAAAAAGAGAAAAATCACCACATCTAGTATACAATTTCTCACGTTCCTGCCCCACTCTTGCCTCACCTTGAAACTTTGTGATGAGCAAGGGCAGGTTGAAAAAACTTCCAGGAGTGCAGAAGAGGGAAACTAGCAAAAGGATCCATAGATCTAAAATCACCTCTAGAAAAATAATGGCCTCTTAGTCTTCATACACAAACAATAAACAGAAGACATAACTGCAGAAAAAAAACCTATTTACAATGGGGACAAAGATAACATGTTAATAAATGTGCCTACTTAATAAATACACCACATCTACATGAGGATAATTGTTAAACACCCATTAAATATAGAAAAATAGAGTTGAACCAATAGAAAGAAACTATCTTGTCATTGGAAGTGATGACATTTTAAAGATAAAAGTTCTTCCTAAGTTAGTTTATAAATTTAACACTACCCAATAAAAACAACAATCTTCTTATGGGTAAAAATACAAATAAAGATAGAAGCATATATGTACATGTGTTGTTATTCATATATATATTTCCTAGGTCCTAGCTTTTTCTGCTGCAAGGGCCTAAAAACAGTGATACCCCAGAAGCAATAAGCAAACTTATATAGCCCAGTCCTTGAGTTATGAATATCATTTTCAAATGAAAGGAGTCAGAAATCCTAAGAAAAATAGTTGAATCCAGATCTAAGGCTGGGAAAATACAAAGTAAGTCTGAAATATCTGGTGGCACCAGAAAGAAAGGAAGTAATCAAAAATTAATGGGCCACATTGACAAAAATAGGAGCCAACATAAAGAAGCCCCTAATGGTAAAAATTTTGGATAATTTGAGCAAAAATAATTTTTTATTATAATCCATAGGATAAAACAAATATCCATGAATCTATACTGATATAAGTAAATAATTGAACAGATAAATAAATGGAGATGGTCCAGTGATTCCTTACAGAAGAATTCCAATTAGAAAGAATGATGGAAACAGAAAATCACCATTAGGCAAATACCACAGTAATAACTGTTGTAGGCAAGAACCATCAATGGATATTAAAATTAGTGGGCAAAATGTGATGAGAAACAATATAGTCACACCGTCTGAAAGAGTTTTCCCACAAAACAATTTATTAACCACATAGGATAAAACAGTCACTTTACAATGAAGAAAACTTGCAGCCACCTCCTTGACCAAATGATCAGAGTTAACATCACAGTAATAGGGCTGATCAACATCACATACTCCATGAAATGATGCATGAGAAAGTCAAATCACTCTTGTGGCATTTTTGCCAAAAATGCATAACCTTGATACAATCATAAAATGATATCAGAAAACCCAACTTAGGGAACCAGTCTCCAAAACAGCTGACCAGTGCTCCTCAAATGGATCAAGATCACGAAATACAAAAAAAAGAAAAAGACTAATTTATTAGGAACTGTGAAATGAGCCTCAGGACTAGGGAGACCTGATAACTAAATGTAATGTGAGATTTTAGGTCGGTTCCTGAACCAATTCAGGACGTTAGTATGAAAACTGGCAGAATTTGAATAATGTCTATACATTAGTTAACAGTATTACATCAGTGTTAATATACTGGTTTCAATCACTGTACTATGTTTATGTAAGATGTTAACCTAGGGGAAGATGTGTTAAAGGTTTATGAGAACTCATGCAATGTTGCAACTATTTGTTCAAAATAGTTTTTAAAAATAGAAGGGAAAAATGTAACCTAACTTCAACTTTTGTTTACCAAGTTTTCTATTAAAATACTGCCAAATGGGGTCAAAATTATTAATTTTCTAACAAATATTTTTTGGTGCTTACTATTTGCCAAGCATTGTCTGATGAGAGGAACACACTGGTGAACAAGACAGGGAAGATCCAAGTCGACTGTTAGAACACTTACGTTTTTATGGAAATCAAGAGAGATAAAAAGCAACAAATAAATATATAAATAAGAAAAATATGCAATAGGAATAACAGACTGCAATGCAGGCAAACAGAAGAGCTAATGCAATGCCTCTGAGGTAGGAACGTGTTTGAAAATACCTGCATTTTCCCTACTTCACCATTTTCCCACGGGAAAATAAACACACACCAGCCCCAGATCATTCTCTGCCTACCAGGTACGTGTTCTAGCATTTAATAAGCTTTCATAAATCTTTGTCAAGCAACCACCTGTCAACAGTTCCCATGTCAACCATAACTGCAAAATCCTGGGCTCACCCCACAGCCTCCTGTGATGTGAGGATTGTGCTAACGTGGCACTATCAAATGTTCACAGCCCCGTGACCCTTTCCCACAAGATTTTGAAGAATCTAATTTCAGTTAGATAGCAGGTGCTAAAAATATAGCACCCTAGTGCATCTGTGTATTTCAGGTAGCCTAATTCACAGATGTTGAGTCGAGGAAGTCTCTCATGACCATGCAAAGTAGTGTGTTTTCTTTCTCTACATCTCAAAAGGAAAACAGTATAAGATTAAGAAATTATGTCATCTCTCATTGTAAATACATGAACTTTATGTGTGTTGTATTAGCATAGCAATGCTGTCAGCAAAAATTGAAAATGCTCTAGAAATTTGATGTCATCTAAATGTTCCTAGGCTACATTTCATTATTAGTACAAATAAAGAGATATTAACAACGACAACCCAAATTTCCTACCCTCACTCTCATCTGCTTATGAGGAATATCTATGTTCCCAAAATCTCTGCCCTTGCTGGCCCCAATATTTTGGGAAGCACCGTGAGGTGTCTGACAGGTACTGGGGCTAATCTAACAGCCCCAGTCACCCCACACAGCTGCCATGACTTTCTCTCCTGCTACCCCACAGTGGATGTCATTTGCTCAGTAAACTTTGTGACAGTAGCTCAGGCTTCCGCTGTCAATGGCCCCTGTCCCTAAGGAATGCTAGCATCTCTGCAAGGGTGCTGTCCCCTCCATGTCTCCTCTATCACTGCTCCTCAAGTTTCAAAACATTCCCTGCTGTATTTGGTGCCAAGCTTTGTTCCCCAGCAGACCCCACACCTGCCTCGGCCCCACCAGCCCATGTCCATTCAAGAAAATGGCTCCCTCTGAATCTGGACCACTTCTCCCTTATGGTCTCAGCAATTAAAACGCCTATGTGGTTGACCATTTTGGTCCCCCTATTCCCATCCTCTCCAGAAGCTGAGAAACACAGTACCCCCTCCTTAATCATTCTGTCAAAAGAAAGAAAAAAATATCTCCTTCATATTCCTTAAAACAACATCAGACACAATTATGCATGTGGACTTCATCTGGGACCGCTCACTAGCCCAGCTGCTAGGGTTTCCAGACATTTTCCAATTATGACTAGCTACAAACTATATACCACTACTATTATTCTTTTTAAAAAGCACTGTGTAAATTATAAAGTATTTTGTAAACACTAACTGTGATGATTTGACTGGTTCTTCTTGTATTTCTTTCTAATTTGGTCATGAGGTTTCTCTCATGAAAGTAGCTATAAACTCTGCTCTTCCCTGATTTGGCTTCCAGGGTTTTGGATACGGATAATTACAGTATCTCTCTCTTTCACAGAATACTCCTTTACCCTGGCAGATGGCCTAATAACTAAGTGTCCAACCTGTGACCAGCTGTCCCTCTCACAGGAAACTTGTTTATATTAGCAGACACAGTTGTGGCTCTTGTCTGACCCGTGTTGACTTTATTACTACTCTCTCTAGAAGAGCCGTAACCAGGAAAGAAGTCAGGATCAAGTGTGGTGGTCAGGTGAGACACAGAGGAGGCAACTCAACAAAATGCATGACATGAGAGCAGCAGTTTATTACTTACAGATCCAGAGAGAAGAGGACACCATGCCTTACAGGGCCAACAAGAAGCAGGGAGCTCTCTGGGACATGCACGCTCAACCAGCAGGTGGGAAACATGAAAAAGAGAAAGTCCTGTGCACCACAACCTTTACTGGGACTCAGAGCATTACCCCAGCAGGTTTTCTGCAGGGAGTTGAAACTGGTGGGTTTAGAGCAAACAGACATGAGTTCCATGGTGTCACACTGTGACTAAGAGGTGATCACTGAGGCATATCTGTGCCGTCCATGCAGGGTGTGGGGTCAGTGGGGCTAGTCAAGTAGGTTGTATTTAGCTATCCCATAGAGAGGTGGTCACCAGAAATTGGTTATATAAGACCAATATATGGGTCAACCACAGTAAGGAAAACTGGAGGAGAAAACTGGAAACTGTGTCACAGGTGACTGATCCCTGCTTCCGAAAGAAAAAAGTTAAAACTACATTCAAAATAAACACAAAAGCAATATAAAATTACAGAAATTCACTACAATTCTTCCCCAGAAATTCACTAAAATTCTTCCCCAAAGTTTGGAAGAATTGGTGTTCTGGTTCCCTCTCCTGTATCTTTTTTGATAGATAGAGTTATTTTTTCCAACTCTTCTACACAGCAGCCTAGGGAAAGAATTTATGACTAAAACTCAAAGGCAAATACAGCAACAACAAAAATAAATAAATGGGACTTGATTGAATTAAAAAGCTTCAGCACAGCCGAGGAAATAATCAACACAGCAAATAGACAACCTACAGAATTAGAGAAAATATTCCCAAACTATACCATCTGAAAAAGGGCTAACATCCAGAATCTACAAAGAACTCAAATCAGCAAGAATAAAAACAAACAACTCCATTAAAAAGTGGGTAAAAGACATGAACAGAAGCTTTGCAAAAGATGATAGACTAGTGGCCAATAAACATATGAAAAAAATGCTCAGCATCTCTAATCATCAGGGAAATGCAAATCAAAACCACAATGAGATATCATGTAACTCCAGCAAGAATGGCTTTTATCAAAAAGTCCTAAAACAACAGATGCTAGCATGGATGTGGGGAGAAAGGAACACTTATACACACTGTTGGTGGGACTGCAAATTAGTACAACCTATATGGAAAACAGTATGGTGATTCCTCAAAGAACTAAAAGTAGACCTACCATTTGATCCAGCAACCCCAATACTGGGTATTCACCCAAAGGAAAAGAAGGCACTTTATCAAAAGACACTTGCACTGAAATATTCATTGCAGCACAATTCATAATCACAAAGGTGTGAAATCAACCTAAGTATCAATCAATTCATGAGTGGATTAACAAAATCTGGTGTGTATATTTCATATTCACATGCACCATGGAGTACTACTCAGCCATAAAAAGAAATGAATTAATTAATGTCCTTTGCAGCAATGTGGATGGAACTGGAAACCATTATCCTAAGTGAATCTTAGGATAATGGTATCTTAGGAAGGGAAAAACAAATACCACATATATTCTCTAATAATTTGGAACTAATTAATTGGCACATATGGGCACAGAGAGAAGTAAAAATCATTGGAAATCAAAAAGGGGGGAGGAGGGAGCAGGGGAGGGGTAAAAACCTATCTAACAGGTCCAATGAACACTATTCAGGTGATGGGCACACCAATACCCCTGACTTAAGCATCATAAAGTCTATGCATGTAACAAAAATATTTGTACACCCTTAATATCTTTAAATTAAAAAATAAATAAATAAAAGTCAATAGCAGACAATAGCCAAAAGTCAGAAGCAACCCAAGTATCCACTGATGGATTAATAAACCAAATGTGATACACACAATGAAAAATATTTGTAAACCTTGTAAAGGAAAGAAATTCTAACACATCTTACAACATGGATGAGCACTGAAGACATTATCATACATGAAATAAGCCAGTTACAAACAAATATTATGTAGTTTCTTACATGAGGTACATAAAGGAGTCAAATTTATAGAGATAAAAAGTAGAATGGTGGTTGTCAGGGCCTAGAGGGAAGGGGAGAATGTGGAATTAGTGTTTTAATGGGTTCAAGGTTTTAGTTTAGGAAAATAAAAAAAGTTGTAGAGATGGATGGTGGTGATGGTTACACAATGATACAAATACACTTAGTGCACTGAACTATAGATTTAAAAATAGTAAAATTTTTGTTATATACATTTTACCAAACTTAAAGAGGTAAATGGCAGAAGAGTAAGTATAGCATCATCTAATTTGGGCTAAAATTTTCTGAATCTCTATACAGCATCTATGTACAGAAGAGAGACTGGAAGAATATATAATACCATATTGGTAACAGGGGTTACTCTGGGAGACTAAGATCAAGAAGGGGGGAGGTAATGGATGACATGATTTATAAGTTGCACGAGTTTCAAGGCATGAAGTCTTGTGTTAATATTTGACAGGACAGTGGTTATAAATTCTGACTCTCAAAAAAAATTACTTTTTCCCAAGCAGGAGAAAAATTATCATCTTTCATTTAACAGTAATCATGCCTGATGAAACAGAAGTGTTGCCTTTGAAGTAGGCTTATAGTGTTTTTATAGCTACTAGCATTAGCAATCATACATTTTTAAGAAATTAAACCAAACTGATTAGAAAGTTCAGGACACCTAATACAGTGGATTACTTTCGCATGTGTTCTCCCACTTTACTTTGGCCACCAGCATATTTTATATAATAATTACACTTACTTTTTCAAAGACTGACTCCCACAGAACTGGGCTCTACCACTCTTTGTATCACTAGATCTAGGCAAAGTTTTAAACGCATAATAAATAATTAAATTTATAGCTGGTAAATAAGAAAAAATTTATTTTAAGTAAAATGATAGAGTTATTCTGGATAAGAGACCTCAAATCAGTAATACATAGACTAGGTCTTAAAGCACATTTTCCAACATTTAGAAATCAGGAAAGTTCGCCCCCCAAAATCCACATTTTCAGCTTTTCTTCAAATAGCAGCAACACTGGTCTCACATTCCCAAGCACGGCATCCATCAATTGGAGGTGAATTGCAGCTACCTGCCCAACCCCCCCACCCCCACCCCCACTAGTGTACCACAGCCCTGACTGGCTCACGTTACTCACTGACATAATACATTTGACCCGAAAGACATTTGATTTCATGAACCCTTAGCCATATGATCTGTATGGTTCCTTCTCCTATAAATGGTATTAACCCTTGTCTTCTCACTCATACTCTGGGCCTCTCCCTACACAACTGCTTCTGTGTTCCTCTTGAAAGCCCAGAACATTCTTGGTTTGATGTGACTCTCCCCACAGCTGCTGTGTCCTGCCACCCAGAGCACACTATCCCTAGGGTAGAGGTTGGGATGCACTTCTGTCTGTTCTGTAATTTGAAACATTCTGTAAAACCAAATTCCAGGGTTTTATAGACTTTATGTAGAATACGACCCCTTGTTAATCCTTCTCTTTCTATAAGAGAAGAAAACCATATCTTCTATCAGGTCTTCTCAGAAAGAGTTTATGTAAGCAACCAGTTATGTAGAAAAAAAATAAAAATTGGCTGGGTACTTAAATAATCATGTCTATAAATTTACTTCATGATTTATGCTTTTCAAAGAGGTTTCACATCCATTACTTCATTTATTCTTTACAGCAATGATGCATTCCTAACTAGACAAGATGGATGTACGGCTCTCAGTTTAGTCAGATGACCACCACAGAAAGGCTACAGGACTTGTACAGCTAGAGGGACCTCATGGATTATCTAGTTTCTAAGAACAGAAAACAGAGGCCCTAACAGCTTCAGATTTGCCCAAGGTCACACATGCAGTTATTGGCACAGGGAAGAGAAGTCAGTTCTGTTGTAACTTGGTGTTTACACATAGCCAAAGGGTTCTTCAACCCATTAGAGAGAGTTAAATTTGAAGGATGCTTTTATTGGTTAGATATCCTAACTATATGGAAGATTGACGGAGATGTCTGAACATTCCCATATTATGAGGAACATATCTAATTTCCCTCAAAAATGGAAAAATTCTCACTTATAAGTAGGTATGTCAATCACCCTGGCATAGAAGACACAATGAGAGAACGAATGAGAGAAAATATCCCGGGTTTACTGAGAAAATGTGAATGATAAACTTTTAAATATTCTTACTATTGCTATCTTCTAACTTCATCTGGTACAGACAGGTGACTTCTCAAAAACTAAACATCCTCCTGCCAAGTTGATGGATTTTTTATTAAGGCTTTTCTCCAATGGCACTTTTGAGGCTTCATTTCTCTTTCAACAAATTCACGAGAACGCTTCAGATATCAGGAAATACATTGGCCAAAAAATGTGGTTATATATTGTATGCCTGTTTGGATAGGGCAGACCTCAGGTTACAAGTTTAATTTAAAATCACTGCTTCTCAAGTCTTCATAGTCTCAAAAAGATTGACTGTGATGCACATGGACCCAGAGGGGCTCCATTACTAACTCACTGTACGAACTTGGAGACGTTCAGTCTCTGAGCCTCAGTTTTCTCACTTGCGAAATGAGTTCACAAGTGTTTTTCCCACAGCGTTATTGTGAGGATCCCACCTGATCTGCCTCACCTGATTCATGTGCAGTGGAGGTACACTGGTATGGGAGTCAGGAGCATTGACCCCAGTCCTGATTCTGACATCAATGGTGTTTCCCTTCCCCATCTGGGACTCTGTTTTCTTATAATAAATTAAGGGAGGCGACAGGGAAGGATGGACCAGGATTTTCTCCCTGGAGTTCCTCACAGCACTAATACTCTACGGGCTACAAATGAGTGAGACATACTGAGAATAACACAGCTACTGAGGATGAAGAGAGAAACAAGAACATGGTGGAGAACCAGCTACAGGGTTTTACCAGCTGCTCAAGTCAAAAGACAGCAAGAGCATCTTTCAGAATAATTCTCAGAGACTGCTAACAAAAGACATCTTGGCAGCCCTCCCCTCCCTGGGAATGTGAGGTGGAGAAGGCACATCCCCTCAGGGAATAACAGCTCTCAGTACAAAAGTACATTCTAAAGGATAAAACAGAAGTAGTGGAGTGTGGATGGGTAGAAACATGAAGGGGTAGTGTTAGAGAGGAAACAGGAAAATGAAATGTACCAGATGTCTCAGTAGAGCCAAACATGACTTGCATTTTTGTGTAACTAGTGGAGACTTAAAGACCCCTATGGAATCTCTGTGCATGAGATGATATTCTTAAAGTCATTATGTGTGGGAATGTTTCCTAATTTGGAAACTTGGAGGGAGAAAAGTGAGGGTAGATCAGGAAAGGGAATTGCTCCCCATTCAGCTCTTAGTAGTGGTTTTAAGCATAGAGGGAGAGGTGTTTAAGACTAGAGGCTGAAAGACTATGAATTGTTGGCAGTAGCTGGGCTGTTTCTCAGGGGCCAGATGACAAAGTGAGACAGAGCAGAGCATGTAGCTATCTTTGTAGAAACACCCCTTCCAATAGACAGAGGTTCTGAGAACACCAGGAAAATGCACTCTGTGCACAGATAATGGCATCCTTATATCCCAGCTCAGGCAAGACTGAAATCCCTTTAAGTCTGTTTGAGGGTAGCAGATGTCAACATGATGCTGAAGCAAGAATGCAAAGAAGGCTCCCATGGGATTATACATGACAGGTTGCTTTAAGAGAAATTCCCAGGAAAAACAAGCACCACATGTACTCACCAGCAAATTGGTTTCACTAATCAACACCTAAGTGGACATATAGGAATAACATTTATTGGGTGTCAGGCAGATGGGAACGGGGAGGAGGAGCTGGGTATATACATACTGTGTTTCCCAGAAAATAAGACCTACCCACAAAATAAGCCCTAGCAGGATTTCTAA
>VBSM01001044.1:1258730-1271930 GCA_008086735.1 Cheirogaleus medius | reverse complement strand
AAAGAAGTTTTAGATAAATGGAACAAGGTTACTGACCTACAAGTGACAGAACCAAAATTGAAATCCAGAGCTCTCTGATTCTGGTGCCTGTGCTCTTAGCTACTACACCATCAGCCTTGCTAATACAGCTGCATTTAGGGTAAAGCAGATACAAATAAAATAAGGGCAACCTTGGGGCTCTTCTGTGAACATATTTAAAAAGCAGAAAAATCGGCTTGTCAAATAACTCCCTTCAGTGGACCTGGCTCCTGGGACTGTAATTGGAGTTTTGCATTTACCCCTCTTTTCTCAATTGCTTTGACCACCTGTTCTTGATCTACCTGCCAAAAAATTTCCCACTAGTATTCTCTCATCAAGTTGTATGACTTGAATAAGTGACAGTCTCTCAGTCTAAGCTGTATCTTTTCATCACTAACATTGGGCTTTAACAGCATTTTCCTCAGAGGTGTTTAAAGAGGAGTAAATGATAACATATTTATAAAGCATTTAACCTGGCATATAATAAGTTTTCAGTAATAATTATTATTTTTGAATCAGATGTCACCCGATTCAAAAATCCAGGTAAGAATGGCATGCAATCTCATTTTTATATTAGTTGAAAGTCTCATGACCTCCCCAATATCTCTACAAACTCCTAGGGGGCCAGAAAGTGCTTATTATATTCTCGTTACCTCTGACTCTGAGTTCTACTGAGCTAGCACAATATATGGATGGTCTTGCTGGCCCACGTATGCTACCTCTGTTCCTAATTGCACCTTCTGGACATGCAACTCAGTTCTTTCAACTGATTAATATTCATTTTTATTCACCACCTCCCTCCACCCATACACACACAGCATGCTCATGCATCACTTACACAAGTCTTTTCTGTGTGCATAACAGGTGGGCTTTATATTGAAGCGCACTGAACTTTAAAAGTCTGCATTAGACATCTTTGTTCTTGAAAAGTCCCGTGGCTTGTTTTGCTTTTCAAGCTCAAACCATAGCCATGTTGTTCAGTTGTCTTTTCTCTCTCCCCTTTCCCTATGCTTTCCTACTACCCTAGATTCCAGTTCCTTCCTTCCATTAAAAAGTTTGTCTTTCCACTGTAGCCCTGCTAACCTGTGCCCCAAGAGTTTCAATTTCTGCCCCAATTGTTAAGAAAATATTTTTCACTCTCATCATTAGGATAAATAATTTATATATCCTTGGCCCTATTTCTTGGAACTTTTGGCAACTTTATGCCACAGTTAAAGTTTCCATGTGAGTAGGGTCAGGATTTTAGGAATAGAAGATAAGACTTCTTTAAAGTCATTATTTCATTTATTAATTATTTCAGTGCATATTTACTGAGTTTACTCTGCGCTAGACACTCTGCTAAATTCCGAGGGTGTCTTGGTGGACAGGACTTAGTCACTGTTCTCATGACACTAACATTCAATAAACAGTATTTACCAAAGTAATTAAAATTGTGCTGGATATTATAGAGTGCCATCGGGATATATGACAAAAAGATCAAGGATTTAGAGAAAAATAGACACAAGGAGAAAAGAAATGGAAGATAGACAAAAGAACCAAAATGAACTTATAGAGATGAAAATTATAGTATTTGAAATGAATATTTTAACAAATAGAATAACAGAAGATTAAAGATTGCAGATGAAAATAAGAGCAAACTTGAAAACTTAAATCATCAAAAAGATGGCAGAGAGAGAAGACCGAAAAAAATAACAGAGCCTCAGTGACCTGTAGGACCATATCAAGAAATTTAATTTACATGTAATTGGAGATCCAGAAGGAAAGGAAGTAGAAACAAAATAAATATGAATATATTAATATATATCAATATATAACATAAATTTTATTAAAAATTATATAAATTTCTATAAAATTATATAAGATAATATACTAACATATTTTATAAATATAATATATAATACTTAAATATGGCATATTATATATTTATATAATATATAGATATATAGTTAAATTTTCCCAAATTTGATGAAATCTACAAACCCATAGATCTAAGAAGTTCAATCAGACCCAAGCTGGATAAACACAAAGAAAATACCAAAGCACATCATAATTCAATTGCTAAATCCCAATGATAAAGGGAAAATCATTAAATTAGATGGGGTAGAGCACATTATGATAAATAAAAAATAAGAAATAGCACATATTTCAAAACAAAAAAATATTTAAGAAGACAATAAAACATTATGAAAGTACAAAAAAAAATTATTACCATACACCTAGACTTCTACGTTCAACAAAAATATCCTTTGAACATGATGGCAAAATATAGACTTCCCCCCCCCCAAGACTACCATTATATTATTTTCCACTTGATTATACCACATTACCAAAAATCCATTTATCAAGCCCATTCAACAGCATTTTAATACAGTCCACAAATATTAATTCAGTACCTACTCGATCAAGTGCCTGATAACTTCACAACGTGAAAAGTACCAAAAAGGCAAGAGAGAGAACAAAACAGAGAGATATGATGGAATCACTGGTGACAGAATGACTGAGGTGGTCAGGGAAGGTTTCTCAGAGGAGGTGAAATTTAAGCTGAGACTTGAGAGTGAAATGTCAATGAAACAAAGAACACTGGCACCTCTAAGACATGAACATATTATTTTATACATATATACATTTATATATGTGCTAGTAAGCCAGGAAAGGGAAAACTTCCTTTGGTCTTTTAATAATAATGCCTTTAAGGCTGGGTTCACACTTGTAATCCTAGCTATTTGGGAGGCTGAGGCAGGAGAATTGCTTGAGCCCAGGAGTTTAAGGTTGCTGTGAGCTAGGATGACACCACTGTACTCCATCCAGGGCAACAGAGCAAGACCCTGTCTCAAAAAAAAAAAAAAAAAATAGTAACAACTTTAAGATTGGAATTGTGAGGTGGAGGTAAAAGCCACACCTCATTCTGGTGGGTCCAAGAGCTGAAATTTCAACTTCTGACACTTCTCCTCCAATATAGACTTCTTGCAGACAGACAAAAACTGAGAAAATCTTTCACCAGCATACACGTACTACAATAAATATTAAGAGAATTCTCCAGAAAAACCTAAATTATAGCAGATGAACATACATCTATAAAAAAGAAAGAAGGGAACCAGAAATTATTAATTTAGTAATTAATAATATAAGCAAAATTACCTCATTTTAAAATTCTTTACGAGAGGCTGGGCACAGTGGTTCATGCATGTAATCCTAGCATATTGGGAAACTGAGGCAGAAGGATCACTTGAGCCCAGGAGTTTGAGACCAGCCTGAGTAACATAGTGAGACCCCATCTATACAAAAAGTAACAAAAATTTGCCAGGTGTGGTGGCGTGTGCCTGTAGTCCTAGCTACATGGGAGGCTGAGGTAGAAGGATCACTTGAGCTCCAGAGTTCAAGGTTGCAGTGACTAATGATAGCAACACTGCACTCCAGCCTAAGCAACAAGACCCTATTCTCCATAAATAAATAAATTAAACAAATTTCTTCAGAAGAGAATTGGGCATCTAAAACAAACATTACAATGTATTATAGAGTTTACAACATATAAAGAAGTAAAAAAAAATATGACAATAGAACAAAAGATGGGATGAAAACTATAAAATATTGTTAGAAGACGTTAATGAAGACCTAAATAAATAGAGAAATAAATATACCATGTTTATAGATTGGAAACTTCAATATTGTTAAGATATCAATTCTCCCCAAAAAATTTAAAAAAAAAACAATGTTGATATACTATATTACCTGATTTTAAAACTTTCTGCAAAACTACAGTAATCAAGATGATGTAGAATTGCTGTAAGAAACATCTATATTAATGAAACAGAATAGAGATTCCTGAAAGAGACCTAGTCAACTAGTTTTTGAAAGAGGTATTGTAGTAATTTGGTGGGAAAAGGATAGTCTTTTCAGTAAAAAATGCTGTAACAACTGGATATCTGTATAGAAAGGAAACAAAAGAAACTTAACTTACGCTGTCATAAAAAAAAAAGACACTAACTCAAAATGGATCACAGACCTAAATGTAAGACCTAAAACTATAAAACTTTTAAAAGAAAATAGAAAAATCTGTGTAAATTTGGAGTAGGCAAATGTATTTTAGACAAAATATAAAGTCATGAAACCACAAATTAAAAACTGATAAATTTGACTTCATTAAAATTAAAATCTTCCACCATCTGAAAGACATCCTTAGGAAAATGAAAAGGCAAGTCAGGGACTGGGAGAAAATATTTGCAATACACATATCTCATACAGTACTTGCATCCAGAAGACATAAAGAACATTGAGACTTCATCAAAGTCATTATAAAAACAGTCAATAAGCACATGACAGATGATACAACATCATTGGTCATCAGTAAAATGTAAATTAAAACCATGATGAGATACTACTACATATCTTCTGGAATGGCTAAAAATAATAAAACTGGTATTACTAAATTGTGTCAAGGATGTAGAGCAACCTGGAATTCTCATACATTGTTGGTGAAAATGTAGAATGGTATAACCACTTTGTAAAACACTGACAATTCTTAGAAAATAGAATGTACACTTAGCATATAATTCAGTAATTTCACTGCTAGGTATTTTCCCAAGAGAAATGAAAACCATCGCCCTTGAAAGGCAATCTTGTTGAAGAAAACAAGTTCGGTTTTAGGAATTAGATATTCTCTTATCATACATCTAGCTGGAACTATCTGAGGCATATAGAATTTCTGGGGCACAAGCATCCATTTTTCCTCTTTTCACTTTAACCCACTCATTAAATACTAAAGTAATTGTCCAAAATTTTAATTGAGGAAAATTCAGATTAGCATCATCCCTGCAGGTCTATCAAGCATGCTAATTCTGTTCCAGCACCTCCCAATATATTATAGCTCTCTCTCTCATTCTAGGGTGCATTACATAGATGCTGAATACTCCTTTTAATTTCAATGGTTCCTGCCCTAATGCCTGTTCCAGAAAGGACATCCTGTAACTGATCTCAAATATTTTTCTGGTGGGCTTTAGATCCTTTTTCACTAACTTGTGGTCACCTTGCTGTTCTGGCCTGAAGTCTCTGTGGCCCCAGACCCACAGAGTTCTGGAGCCACAGAGATTCTGTGGGAGTTCTACTCCATCCCTTGGGCCACATTTCTTTCCTTCACTGAATATGTCCGAAACATATTCACCTGCCAATTTCTAAGTGTCTCATATTCTTAGGTGACATTCTGAACATGTTTCTGTTCCAATTATTCCCAGAACATACCTGGATCTAATCTCACCAGCAGCCAAGTGTCTTTATTAATGGACCCTACCACCTCAGGAGCCTTTCTCTGTACCAATCATGATTTTCCCTCCCTCTCTAATAAAGAGATTTTCCTTTGTGTTTTTCTTCTTGTTATAAAATAAGAATAATAATAGTATCTACCTCGAAGAGTTTCTACAATATTTATAAAAGACAATATAGGTAAAGCACTTAGAATACTGCCTGACACATGGTAAGCACTATGGAGGTGTTAATATTTAATAATTGTTACTACTTGGGATCCTCTTAATATGCTGAGAAAGAGCAACACTTCTCTCCATTGTTCAATGCATGTCTATTATTTTAATTCATCTTCACAGTTGTTTCTCATCCTAGGGATGTCTACAGTGCAGTTCACTATCCCAGGTTCTTTCAGGCAACACTATGAAAAGTGACTTGAACAAAAACAAGCTGTTTTCTCACACAATTATTGGATATTCCAAGAATATGCATGATTTCCTATCCTTACCACCACCTATCTGCATGATCTTGGGCAAATTATTCAGCCACTCAAAGCTTCAAATTTCTTATCTACCAACTGGAGAAAAGCAGGAGAAGCTTTCGATTAGGACTTTCACTAGGTCAAGAATATAGATAAGAATGAGCAACGAGGAAGAATAAAGATAGGACAGTGTCACAGCTCAATAAACATGCAGAACAATTTACCTGTTGAAGAAGAGCCATATGATCTGCATCTATTGTCTTCTCTGCTATATTCTACAAGATTCTGCATAGTCCCATCAAATTCTGAGCTAGACTTTTCAATGACTCTCTATGTTAAAAATAACTTAGATAAGCAGCACAATGGGAGTGTTCCAATGGATAAAGAATATTCACTTAACTGAGATAGAGGAGTGACTCAAGCTTCAGATCTCTTCTAACCCCAATAGACCAGAATTCAGTGAAACTCCTTCATGGAAGACTGGACCCTAGTGAGATCAAAACAGATTTCAAGATCTCTATTTTCAGAAGCCTGGGATTCAATCAATCCTTGATATATCAGAGAACGTTTAGAGCTCTTTGTTTAGAATGTGTATAACCCAACAGACCCATGGCTGCCTCTACTGAACAGGAGGAAATGGGCAGGGATCACAACCCTGGCCAATGTCTTCTTGCATTTCACAACAAGAGAAATGAGTTGAGAAAATTAAATGTAAGATAATCCAATTCCTATATTAATGGAGTAAATCAAGGGGTCTAGGCTTATTTTAGAGGCAGATCAGTATACAACATGTTCTAATTATTTATTTAAGTATCTCTATTGCACCTCTTTCCCAAAGGCCTCATGAAAAGGTTTAGCACAATCTGATCCCTTTCTAAAATTCAACTTGTGAAAGAATTACACTGAGATCCTTATATTATTATAACTCCCCTCCTCTCCTCTTCCCCTAGGCAATTAGTGATACGTTCACCAAACTCAGGAACTTATGTGGGTACACAATCATGTTTTAGAAACTGTAGATGTCTGTTTTATGGAAGCTGAATTATTCAGAATAAAAGAAAATAATTCTGTTTTAATAAGGCTGCCATGATAGCTCTCTGTGTGGGAGATATTTAACATGCACCTTTGATGAGCTCCCTGGAGCTGCAATAGATTAGGGGCATCCTTCTTCCCTCACAAGGTAAGCTTTTAAAATGAGACCATCTGTCATTATTTTGTATGCGTAAGACAACAAGTATATATCACCTCTTCCATTGGACAAGAGTTTTCCCCTAGCATGGCTCCTATGTATAAGAAAAGAAAAATGTTTTAAAATCTTAAAATGAATTAATAAGATACTTTAAAAATTATTTAAAGAAATCCTTTACTTAGTATGTATTGCCTGTGCCTTATCAGTCATCCCTAAATGAAGTAGGTCTACCAGCTTCCTCTACATAGCACCATTAAAGTTACTGCAGTTCCCAAAGGCCATGTCTTGCTACTATATTTTGGACAGAAAATGTCACTAGTCATAACATAGGATTAAATAATACTTGATCATGGGGATTAAAAGCAATTAGACTGAGAATTAAGATACAAGTTGTTTGCTTTATAATATATGCCCTACGGAATGTGTGATACAGACATATAATCAAATACTATCACCCCAAAGGGAGGTTGGCAGCCTTCAGGTACTTCTAATCCATGTTAAAGTCTGCACTCAAGACTTCAAACTGCTGATTTTAAATATTCAAGAAGTGAGCTGATGTGTTATCAGGCGTCCTCAAACTGCGGCCCACCGAGGACATTTATCCGGCCTGCCGGATGTTTTTGCCTCCGCTGCCTGTCCTGCTTAGCAGCCGACTCATCCCAGGCCCACAGTGCACACTCTCCAACGGTCTGAGGGACAGTGAACTGGCCCCCTGTTTAAAACGTTTGAGGACCCCTGGAAATGACCCTTACCATCCACACAAAAAACCGACACCCCTGCCTAACTCTGTCTCTACTAGCTATTGTAAGCCTTCATACTCTGTGCCAGATTTTCAATGGCTCTTTACTTTCCCCACATTTACCAAACCTCATTGTGCAAATCGGTTTCCCCATCAGCCAATATCCCTTGCCCTTGGCCTCCTCTCCCCCCACACGATGTCCCAGCTCCTCAAAGCTACTGCCCCACCAACCTTCACGCTTCCAAGTCTACCCAGTATTTCCAAAGCCTGGTCCATTTCTCTGTTCATGTGACAAACTCAATTCCCTTCAACCCATCTCTGCTATTACTACCCACATAGACTGTCAATCCTCAAGCCATCAGCCTGAGAAATGACCCCCAGGGCAGAGTTTATCAAGGTAGCCTTGTGATAAAAGAAGAAAGAACATGTTTGTTAAGTAGAATAGAGCACAGAGCAGCAGGAATCAGATTCTTCAGACTGATGTCAGAGGAAGGAGTACAAGACTATTAGTAGATCTGAATTGAGAAATATAATTCTGCCCATCATTATTTCATAGGTGCAAACAAAAGTGAATCAGTGTGCAATCTGGGGTGAATGGTTTTGAAGGCAAAGATAAATTCATCTGATAAAATACTTGATTTCCTCATCTGTCTATTTAATTAGCCTCAGCATCAACAGAGAACACTTTGAGCCAAAAAGATGACTTTTATTTTAAAAACTCCTCTGTTTCCTAGCTCTAATTAAGCAGCTTAATGAGGAAGAAGGTGTCACTGAAGGTCACCTGGTTATAATTTCTGAACTTTTCTCCAAACTCTTGTTCTTATCTCTTTCATACCCTTCATGTTCCATAGTACATTTTCCACCAAATACACTGACTTCATGATGCATTAGCCTTACAATTTTTGAAATATTGGAAATAGCTCTCAGATATCAATTAATCTTTGAAGACTATAGGTTTCTCATTGAGCTAATTTACCCCCCTCCTCTAGACAAAATCTTAATCATGATAGCCAGAATAAGACTCTTACTCCTAAGGACAGAAAGAAATGAATAGAAACAAAGCTGTCCCAGCCAGCTGTTTAAGCCATTGACTAATAGAACAATTCACGAGCAAGAGGTTTAAAAAGACTAGTCTATTTTCTCAAATAAAGAGTTCTTCATACACTTGAAAGCACACGTCTCTCGCTGACATCCTGTTTCCCTGCCTAGTCCAGCAACTCATTTAAAAATATGACCCATTATCACATGGATTCAAATGCACCTTTGTCAAATCGCATTTCCCAAAACCTAACTATGTAACAACAAAGAGCTCAGAGAAAGAATTGAGTTAGTCTGAAATAAGCACCAGTTCCACTTCCCAACACCAAAAGAATTTATTATATTTTCTCTCAAACCATTTGCTTGTTTGACTGTCAAGGTTGGTATTTATTCTAAAGTACTAATTGTGCAAGTGGAATAAGCTCTCACTGGATATTAATCAGAATTCTTTTTGCAGCAGACAAAAAGCCATTTAAACTAACTTACACACAAAGGGGACCACAGTGGTTTGTGTAATCAAACCCTAAGAACACAGGTAACGTTGGCTTCAAGACCAGTTGAATCCAAGGACTCAAAAAGCATTAGAGCTCTCGCTCTTTCTCCTTCTGCCCTTCTTCCTCCCTCTTGCCCCCTTCCTCAGCTTTCTCTGTGTGCTGGTCTTTTTCCCTCCGGCAGAGAACACAGCTGCTGACTGCTCTGAGGTCAAATACGAGGAACTCACACTCTAAAAAGAGAGAAATATTTCTTAAAGGTCAGCATAATAAACTCCACAAACGACTCCAGTTAGCCAGGCACGAGGCACACATTCATGAGTATGACAGAAGGGAGTTACAGGTTTAGTGTGGTTGAAAGGACTGGAACAGGGCTGACCAGTTCTTCAAAGGAAGGAGGTCCTGCTACCAGAGGACAGGAAGAAGCCTGCTGCACATGGAGAAAGCCCTCATAACAATTACGTCACCTATGGCCTGTGTCAGAAAAAATCAGGGGTGATTAACAGAACAATTAACATCAGTTTCCCTGCAATCCCTCCAAAACTGATATACATGCAGAATAAATCTTTGAAATATGACAACCTGAACATATTTTTACGTCCTTGTTACTCTTAATGAGCCCATCAATCATTGCACATTTGAAATTATTTTCTTAGTTCTTCCTCCAAGCCTAAATAGAATTTTTTTCTAGTACATACTTCTTTAATAGGTATCTTACAGTTAGACACCTGCATGGAAAAATGCAGAGCTTTAGGTATATTTTGCACCCAGAAAAAGCAACTTTCCTGAGCACTTTGTTCATAACTCTTAGCAGATTTTCTCTGCTTTTTATTACATGATGTTAGAGAAAGCCATGGTTTGACATTCCAAAAGTTCTGGGTTGGTTTTTTTTCTTCTCTTATTCTGAGTTCTAAGAGATCCTGCATCTTTCCATCCATTGCCTGGCACAAAAAGAGGAAGATGATGGGCAGGTACAGAAGGCAGATGTTTCTAAAATTTGCTAAGTTATCTGACTCACTTAGAGAACTTACAAGTTCGTCTTACAGAGAACTTACAGACTCCTCCAATATTACAATATGGATCTCAAATGTTAATTTTTCCTTCAACTAATAACTTCTGTGCTTACCTACTTAATGATTAGTTATTTTGAAAACAGACTTTCCTGAACCCAGTTCTTAACTCATGAACAACTTTACACAAAATGTATTGAAAGGTTTTATAATCCCTTCTCACAACGCATAACTTTAAAAAAATAGCTAGTGAACTTTAATAATTATTAAATTATTTTAGGGAACAAAATATACTAATAGGGAACAAAATATACTAATATGCCTCTTAAGAATGCAACTCCCTTCTGCACAAAACTCATTTGTATCAGTAGTTGCTCTAAAGTGGATTTATGTACCAGTAATTATTTGATAAAAGCTCAAGTTTTCAGTAAGAGCACTTCTAGGTTGATACATGATTCTCTCTCTGACAGGCCTGGAATAAAGTGGGGTGGAATCAATTTCTAGTATCTGTCACAAAAGTCCACCTGTAAAGCATCTATTTCAAAAGAGCCCTTCAGGATATTAGTGCCCAGTCTCTGAAATCTACTGCAAGAATTTGAGGAACTGGTACAATTTTTGTGTTAAGTGAAAAGTACCTTCATAAATCTTTTTCTAAATGACTATACTTAACATATACAGATTTAGAAATATAGATTTTTTAATGCTATATTACTTTGATTGAATATACTGTATTTCAGTCCCAAAACAATTGCAGAACAAATGCCCAATATTCTAAATGCATAAAACTGGGCTTGCTAATGACAGCCCGAAGACACTTAATAAAAAAATATCAAGTATTTGAAGTTCGTCATGCAAATATGAGAAATGCTTCAGAGATAATTTATGAATCTATGATGTTTATTTTTTGCAATAGAAAACTTAATCTTTGATCTTATGTGTGAAATTCTCCAAAAAAATGGGACCTGGTTTTCACATCTATCAAAACAAGAACGTTTAAACTAGGTAATACCTAAGGTTGCTCAAATCATCTTTAGTTCTGTGATTCTGCTTACGCACTATTCTTCAACTCTGATTTTTTTAATTTGTCAAAAACAAGAAATAAATGTAATTATTGTTAAAAGCAAAAACTAAAGCTTAATCAAGTTTATGTTTTTGTTTCTAATATCATCAAGAAATACATTTGAAGTATATTTAAAGCAGAAGTTGGAGTAATACCTGTTTTTGTCCTTTTTGGTTTATTTATATCAAATAGATCTAGGATCATGATTTAGTGGGGGAGTGGGTACAGAAGGATGATGGGGAAGAGGAGAAGAGGGAGAAGCAAAAGCTTTTGTTGTATTTGGGGAAAGATGGCTTTGAGTTTGACAAATTTATGAAACATTCAGCAGTTTCTTAGTGGATCACTTGGTAAGTTAGTGAATTAACAAAGTATAACTCTATTTATACACAATGATTGGGTAAGTTTCCTAAACTAGCATAAAATTAATTGTGTGATTTAGAGAACATTTTAAAGAAATTGAGCCTAAATTTTTTTTTTTTTATTTAAAAGGAAGCACAAAAAAATAACCCTGTATGTGGAACATTTCAATTCTAAAGTGAACTGGCAAATTACCTTTGCAACAGTAGCTTGTCAAACAGTGGCCTATAAAAAAAAAAATGCTTAATAAAATAATGCAGAAAAACACATTATATCAAATCTGCCAAACAAGATTCTCAAGGGTATCTGCTGACTAACTGCTTAATATTGCACAAGGTTTTGTGCTTACTTAAGCATTTTGCACTAAATAAATAAAATGCAAAAGTGACACCAATTACCACTGCTTGAATGCATAGAAGAATAAGAAAATCTTTCAAAAGCATCAGAATCATAAAAGATGTGACAAATACATAGCCCAAGTCTCACAGCTAAAAACCCAAGTCAAGCAGAGACACAGAAATCCATGTGTTCCACTGGCCCTGAGCACTCTTAAGTCCACTGGCTAATTCTGCTCAGTTTCTGAGTGTGGGTTCTTCACCCTTCCTGCCTTCCTGAAGGCTCAGCACCCCTCAAGGAGTATGACAATGACTATGCCGGTCTGAATAAGAGCAGCTGCCAATGGAGACCTGCCCCCAGCTGTAACATCAGCAAGAGCCCAGAGAGAAGCCAGCATTAGACATCCCTAGCAGAGGGGGTCTTGACCCAAACCTCCTATTCCCCCCAGATGCCATCCCAGATTCATTCATTTTCAGCCAGCAGACAGACCACAGAGGACATTAGGAGATAGGTGGACATTCCAGTCACATTTCCTCCCATAAGCCAGAGCCACCTCAGGCATTAAAGGATAATAAACTTGTGCAGGTACTCTCTGCCTTCTTGCTTAAAGTTTTCCCAACACTGTGATCTCAGATTTTTACAGCCAGCTCATAAAAATGTCCACGTCAGTGATATAAGCATTTTCACGTTGTGGTAGTGAAAGTATAATTTGGCCCAACCTTGCAAGAGGATGAAAGATATGCATGTGCTTTGACATAGTAATTCCAGATTAAAGAATTTATCCTTGGGCAATCATCAGAGATTTGATCAAAGCCTTACGTAAAAGGGCATTAATTGGAGTATTATTTATAGGAGGAAAGATGAAGAAATAATTTAATAAAACTAGAGAACTGATTAAATAAATTGTACTAATCAACATTAAATATTATTAAGCATGAAAAATATATTTCTGAACAATATTTAAGAGCATGGGGGATGTTCATAATAATCCAACTCAAAAAAAATCAGTAAAAAAATCAATATATCATTCTTTTAACATACATATATAAAATGCATGTGTGCATAGGATAAAGACTAGAAGAACACACATAAAATTTTTAGTATTGACTATCTCTTCATGATGGAATTGCTGATTTTAATTTGCGTCTTTATGCTTTTTTCAGTATTTCACAATATTTTAAATGAACAAGAGTTATAATGGGGGTACAAGTATTGTTAGGGATACATATATTGCCCCTGCCACCCC
>VBSM01001044.1:1210632-1251406 GCA_008086735.1 Cheirogaleus medius | reverse complement strand
AAAAAAGCCTCTTACCAGTTTTACAGATTTATATCCCAAAGGAGCAGAGAAAGTTCTCTAAGAAAAGGGAAGTCAGGGGCTTAGAATCAGGAAGAAGCCTGCCTAAAGTTTCATTAGGCTGAGGGGACTATGATAAGAACATCTTGTTCATTGGGGCAATGTATGTAACCCTAACAATATTTGTACCCCCATTATATGATGAAATAAAAGGAAAAAAAATAAAAATAAAAAAAAAGAACATCTTGTTCAGAGGTTATTGGCCAATTATCTGATTCTGAGAATTGCCTGTTTATATCTTTTGCTCACTTTTCTACCAAGTTGTTAGTCTTAATGGTTTATAAGAGTTCTTTAATATACTCTGGATACTGTTCTTTCATCAGTTATACGCATTACGTATCTCTCAGTTTGTGGCTTACCTTTTGATTTTTATTGTGTATCTTTTGATAAAAAGCAGTTTTTAATTTGAATGTACCTGAAGTTATCCAGTATTGTCCCCCCTGAATTATACTTTTTGTTTAAAGAAACTCTTCTCTATCCCAAAATCATAAAGCTGGGCTCCTACTGTATTCTAAATTCTGCTTTCCAAATTTAGATCTTCAATTGATTCTTATGTCTGCTGCTTATTTATGCCTTTGGAATACCATTTGTTATACATCAAGTTTCCATATAATTGCAGGTCTATTCATTGATTTATTATTGATTTATCATTGATTATTCCATTGATCTATTTCTCTGTACCTTCACCAGAACCACAATGTCTTATTATAAAGCTAAAGTAAACAAATCTTGACATTTAGTGGGCCAACTTATTTTTCCCCAAATTTTCTTTCCTTCAACTGTTTTTTTTTTTTTTCAGCCTAATGCTTTGTTATTGGGTTTAAAATATCCCAAGGAAATACATTGAGGTTTATGTCACTACTTAGGGGAGTATGATTCCATCCAAATTTTTTTTTCTGATACAAGTGGGAATGGAGACAGGAATCCATTAAAAGGAAAAATTACTGAGAATCCCAATGTGCTGTTATCACTATATTATCATCTTGGTCAGTCTGGCCCTGCAGAATAAAGCTCGTCCTCTTCTTTCCATTCTTCAAGAATACCTGATGCTCTATTCTCCTTATTCCCATGAGTGTTTCTAGAAAGAGTCTCTCAAAAAACAAAAACTTGGATCCCTATGTAGAGCCACAACTCAGTTGCAACTCAGCAACTAAGGAAAAGATTGAGGCTGGTGATGGTATTATAGGAAGTACACTTTCTTAGGAATCTTAATTTGCACACTCTTTAAACACTAACCCTTCCAAGTGGCTATTTAATTGCTGAAATATACTGATTATTCCCTTTTCCTTCAGCCTTAGTAACATTCTACTGCTACCAATTGGCTCATATCAAATAAAAAGATACAGCAAAAATTTTTAAATAATTTCTATATTCTTTGTACCCTCAGCTTCTGAAAGTTTCCTCCCTTGGCATGCAGAATTCTGGCAGCAAAAATTGTAATGAATAAATAATAATCATTCAAAACTTCCTCCATTCCTCCTCCAAAAACAAAAAGGCAAATTCAGCTTCTATTCCGCAATAAACTTTCATTAAATGACCATATAATCTCAGTATAAACATCGGATCACTAGCAGTTTGTTCTGACAGTCCTTTGGCTTTTATACGTTAATATTCCTTCCCCTGCCTTGGGTTCAACTTCTCTAAAAACATTAGCACTTTTTTTAAACAAAAAGTGAGTTACACTTTTAAAAAGACATCTATAAACATGAGCTCAGATGATGTATTCCAAATGCCACTTTCAGCATGGTGCAATTGCAAGGCCATAGCTAATCTCATTTTTTTTTATTCTGCTTATTTTTTCCTCCCTCTCTAAGGAATAGACAGGACAACATAAAGCTCCCTCCAAGGCAGAGATGATAAAATTGACTTCTTCTGGCAGAAAAAGCAATTTTCCACTGCAGAATTATAAACGGATAGGATTCCTTCAAGTCTCAGAGCTGGTCCTTTGGTACCTAGAATCCCTCTGAGCCAACCTTAAGCCACTCTCTGGATTTTCATCATGAAACTTAAAACCTCAGATTACATCACCACTATAGTTCTGCTTCCTAAGTGCCAAGTAAATAATTACCAGGAGAATTTTTTTTTTAATAAAAATGGGATCCCCTTTTTGTGACTTCTCAATTCCACCTCCAGAGATTTATGTTAAGGAAATAACAGGATAAGAGCAGGGACTCAGGAGCCAAACTCATTGAGTTAGAATCCTAATTTTGCCATTCATAAACTTTGTGCAAGGCATTTAATATGCCTGTGCCTTAGTTTCCTCATCTGTAACAAAAGGCATAACAATAGTAAACAATCTCCTGGGGTTATTGTAAGAATAAATAAGTTCATGTATATAAAGTAGATAGACAGGTACTGGTACATAGGGATCCCTATATGAGAGTTTACTATTATTAAGTAACTAAGAGTAAAAATGTTCATCACAGAATTGTTTCTAAGAGGAAGAAATTTTTTTAAAAAAATATAAATGTGGGAGGCCAAGGCAGAAGGCCAGGATTTCAAGACCAGACTGAGCAACATAGTGAGACCTTATCTCCATAAAAAATTTAAAAATTAGCCGGGCATCGTGGTGTGTGCCTGTAGTCCCAGCTACTTGGGAGGCTGAGGCAGGAGGATCACTTGAACCCAGGTGTTTGAAGTTGCAGTGAGCTATGAGCTAGGCCACTGCACCCTAGCCCAGGCAACACAGTAAAACCCTGTCTCAAAAAAACCTAAATGTTCACTGATACTTAAATAAATCATGGATTATTAAATAGCCATTGGAAATAACAGCACATAGCCACATAGCTTAGGGAAGCCCAGCAGCATAGCAGTCATACCCAAGTTAAAAAGGAAGACACGTTCTTTAAAAAAAAAAAAAAAAAAGTATATTGACCAACTGGGAAAGATCGGTCCCCTACTATGGGTGCTGGCACTCTGGAGAGTAATCTTCCTTATTATGTAATTAGAATAGGAGCAGAGAAAATGCAGACATTTAAGGATTCAAAGTTATTTCCTATGTATAGTTTCTAACAAAATTACTTGAGGACATATTCCAGAAAATGAGATTAGAGTTTTAGAATAAAGGAAGACAAGGTATCCAAGAAGCTATGGATGTACCAAAGGGAATGACAGGGCCAGAAAGCCCACACATCAGAAAAACTGAACTGTAGACCTTAGAAATTTAGACAGTCGTCTAAACTGGAATAAGTCAGAGCAGTCTGGAAACCACCCTTTACAAATTAATAAAGGGGTGCAAGGCAAGAACTATGGTAAGGGCCTAAAACTCTGCAAAGGTACAGGCATAGCTAGAAATAATGATAATAACCAGCCATTGTCCCCTTGTTTGCTTTCCTACAATTGCTACTCAGGAATCACACATAGCTGATAGTAATAAAGATTCTTAACTTTCCCCATAGATAATATCACCCCTGTGAAACCAAAGGCTAGTGTTTGAGATATCTTCCCGGCCCTGCATTTCGATGGATGGGTGATCCACCCAGACCAGTGGCCCGTACTAAGGAACGGACTCAACTGGTATTGTGACCCCCACCCCAAGAACCAACTCAGCAAAGAAAACAATTTCTACCCCTATGGTTCCACCCAGAACCCAGCCAATTAGCAAACCCAACTGCTTAGCCTTTTGCCTGCCAAACTATCTTTAAAAACCCTTTCTCCCAAATTTTCAGAGAGATGGATTTGAGAAATTTCTTCCATTCCCTTGCATAGTGCCTATTTTCTCTGCTGTAACACCTCTGTCTCAGTATATTGGCTTCCTCTTGGGCAGTGGGCAATGAACCTGGTTGTGCAGTAACAGTCTTAGAAAGAGGTCTTTAAGAAAGTAGCTTTAACAAATATCTCATTTAAAATTTAATGATGAGGCCAGCCCGTGGCTCACACCTATAATCCTAGCACTTTGGGAGGCCAAGGTGGGAGAATCACTTGAGCTCAGGAGTTGGAGACCAGCCTAAGCAAGAGCGAGACCCCATCTCTACTAAAAATAGAAAAAATTAGCTAGGTGTGGTGGCACCCGCCCATAGTCCCAGTTACTCAGGAGGCTGAGGCAGGAGGATTGCTCGAGTCTAGGAGCTTGAGGTGGCTGTGAGCTACGATGACACGACTGTACTCTAGCCTGGGCAACAGAGTGAGACCCTATCTCAAAAAATAAAATAAAATTTAATAATGAGCTATCAACCAGCACAAAAATTGAAATTAAAAACTCTAGGGAAAACAACATAGAAAACTATTAATAAAACAGAAAATAAGTATTGACAAGGACATAGAGAAATTGAAACTCTCGTGTACTGCAGAAATGTAAAATGGTACAGCTGCCATGGAAAACAGTATAGCGAGTCCTCAAAATTAAACAGAATTACCATATGATTCTGCAATTCAACTTCCAGGTATATAGCTAAAAGAAATGAAAGATACAAAGAGATATTTGTACACCCGTGTTCGTAGCAGGATTATACCCAATAGCTAAAACATGGAAGCAACTCAAGTGTCCATCAACGCATGAATGGATAAGTCAAATGTGTTATATACACACAACGGACTGTTAGTTACTCAACTTTAACAAGAAAGGAAATTCTGACATATGATACAACATGGATAAACTCTGAAAATATCATGTTGTAGAAACCAAGACCTTTAGCTCTCTAAAGTTTCACTCAAAAATCACTAACATGAGGCAGAGCAATTAACAGGAGAAAAAAACACAGAAATTTATTGAATGTGTATATACAGGAGCCTTCAGAATGAAGGCTGAAATGAGGTAGAGAGGCTAATATACCATCTTGAGGTAACAGAAAGAATGCAGGCTCAGAGCATGGCCAAAAACAGGTTTTGTAGCAAGACAGGTTATGGGAGGGAGAAAAGGAAGAGGTCTGTCTACGAAAGATGGTCTTGTTGTGTAGATGAAACCGCACAGGTAGCAGCTCTCAGAAGGAACAGATGGTAAATGTTTCTTTGCAGACCTTTAAAAGGTGTCAGACTCTCGGTTATCTTTCCTAGATCAGACCAGAGAAGGCCTGGATGCCTCAACGCAGATTCTCTACGGACAGTAACGCCCCCTACAAAAGACAGTTTTGCAATGGTACTTCTGTCTCTTGGATCTGAGGCAGCCACCTCAAAATACGTCAAAGAAATATATTTTGGGGAAAATATTCTGATTTCCTTCAATGCTAAAATAAACCAGTCACGAAGAGAAAAATAGTTTATGATTCGACTTATATGAGCTACTTAGAGTAGTCAAAATCATAAGAGACAGAAAGTAGAATGTGGTTGCCAGGGGCTTGGGAGAGGGGGAGCATGAAGGGCTATTGTTTAATGTGTATGGTTTCAGTTTTGGAAGATGAAAAGTTGTGGAGATGGATGGAGGTGATGGGATGCACATTGTGAATATATTTAATACCACCAAACTGCATATTTAAAAATGGGTAAGATGGCAAATTTTATGTTATGTGCATTTTAAAACAATAAAAAACATTGGAAAAAATTAGGAAAAGAAGGGCAAATTAAATGGAAAGCAAAAGGAAATAAATAATAAAGAACAAAAATGATATAGAACACAGAAAAACAATATAGAAAATTAATGAAACCAGAGACTGATTTTTTGAAAAGAACAATGGACAAAACTCTAACCAGACTGACCCTGTAAAGAAATGAAAATACAAATTACCAATATCAGGAAGTAGAAAGGTGCTTTCCAAGTTCTCAGGCATTGCACTGACAAAAGGGAATATCATGAAAACTTTATGCCAATACAGTTAACAACTTAGATTAAATGAAAAATTTCATTCAAACATACAAACTGTGGAAGGTCACTCAGGAAGAAACAGATAACCTAAATAGCCCTACATCTAATACAAAAAATTGAAATTATAGTTAAAGACTTTCCCACATAGAAAATTCCAGGCCCAGATAGTTGCATTGGTAGATTCTACCAAACGTTTAAGGAAGAAATACTATTGAATACCTACCAAATCTACACAGACTCTTCCATATAATTTAAGATGATGGATGCATACTTCCCAAATCATTCTGAAAGGAATGCTATTTTAATACCAAAAGCATGTAAGAAATTACAAGAAAACTATACTAAGTACCTACCCATCATAACCACAAACTAATTTAACATTTTATCAAATCAATCTAACAAAATATAAAAAATATATAAACTTCTCCTGACTAAACGTGGTATACCATAGTAATGCAAAGATGGTTAAACATTTAAAAATCAGTGTTACTAGCAATATAAATAAATAGGTTAAATAAATAACCTATAAATAAATATATAAATATATATTTATATATATTATAAATAAATAAATAGGTTAAAGAAGAAAAATACGATCATCACAATAGATGAAGAAAATGCGTTTTACAAAATCCAAGATTGTTCATGATTAAAAATAACACTCAGAAAACTAGGATAGAAGAAGAGAACTTTCTTAACATGATAAAAACATCTTCAGTAATCCTATTAATAGCTAATAAGAAGCTAGTATCTACTTAACAGTATAAGACTGACTACTTTACCCTACTTTTAGAAACAAAGAAAGGAAGCCCCATTCTCACTTCTCCTATTCAACATAATACTGAAGTTAGCCAGTGCAATAAGAAATAAAAGATAAACAGATCACAAAGAAACAAATAAAACTGTCCTTATTTACAAATGACATCATTGTCTATGAAGAAAATTCCAAAGAAAAAAAAGGCTACCAGAACTAGTAAGTTTAGCAAGGTCAGAAAAAACAAACTATATATACAAAGATCAGTCATATCTATGTACAGGCAATGAACCATTAGAATTTTTTTTAGATATCATTTACAATAGCAGCAGTGTGGCATTGGCATAAAGACTTAAAAATAGATCTAGGAAAAAGAATACAGAAATAGATTCACACATATACGGTCAACTGATTTTCAACAAAGACGCAAAGGCAAACTTAATGGAGAAAAATAGTCTTTTCAACAAATGGTGCTAGCTCAATTGCATATTCTCATTTTTTAAAAATCTCAATCTTATACTTAGCACTATATACAAAATTGATTTTTCCATCTTCAAAAGCATGACCCATAAAAGAAAAAAAACAGATAAATTGGACTTCATCAAAATTAAGAACTTCTGCTATTCAAAAGACATTGTTAACACAATGAAAAAGGCCACAAACTGGAAGAAAATATTTACAAATCACATATCTGATAAAGGACTTGTGTCCAAAATACATAAAGACCTCCCAAAACTCATTAATGAGAAAACAAACAACCCCTGCCAAAAAGTTGGAGAAAGATTTTGACACTTCAAAGAATATATGAGAATGTCAAATAAGCATGTGCAAGTATGTTTAACCTCATTAATCATTGAGGAAATACAATTTAAAACCGTAATGAGATACCACTTCACACCTACTAGAATGGCTAAAATTGAAAAATGGGACAACACCAACAGCCAGGAGAATTACAGAACAACCGCAATTCTCCTAAGAATTTGTACTAGGCATGAAAAATGGTACAACTGCTTTGGACAATAGTCAAGCAATTTACTGGAAACAATACACATCATACAACCCATCAACCTCAATTTACCCAGAGAAATGAAGGCATATGTCCACATGAATACTTACACATGAATCCTCATAACAGCTTTATTTGGAATGACAAAAAAATCCAAACGCAAATATCTTTCAACTTGTGAATAGATAAGCAAAACTTTGGTATAATCAAAAAATAAAATATTACTTGGAAAACTAAAACAACCGAAACCATTGACTCAATTAATAAAATGGATGAATCTCAAATGCATAATGTCAAGTGAAACAAAGCAGAGTCAAAAGGTTACATATTATATGATTTCATTTATATGACAATCTAGAAAAAGTACATTCCTAAGGATAGTACACAGATCAGCGATTGTCAGAGGCTGCGGATGGGGGAGGGGCTGACTACAGGACACAGAAATTTTGGGAAGTAATGAAACTTACTTCTTTTGATTTTGGTCATTATTACAGAGATATCCGAGTTAGTAAAAAACTCACAAAATTGTTGCTTCTCAGCCTTTGGGCTAAGATTGAGCATAGTATCTGTTCTTACCGGTTTAATATCTGATATGTCCCTCTATTCGAGGACAACATATTAAATGGATTTTTGGAGCAGGAAGATGAAATAGGAGCTTGCTCCATCCCCACTCCACACATCAACCTGGTATTGCAGTATCTCCAGGAATGGTGCACTCCCACCCAGGGGATTAAAAAAAAATAATAAACTCACAAACGTGTACATTTAAAAGGATGAATGTTATCATATATAAATTATACCTTAATGAAGAAAATTAAAAATAAGAAAAAATACGAAGCAAACTGAAATGTAATATGATTTTGAACTAAGTGAAGGTATATAAGAAAAGACAATTCTTTTGACCTTTATACTTAGGACCCTATGCAAGCAGCAGGGCTTTAGTCACATAAGCATCTACATTTCCAGAAGGATCATATCACACTGTATAGTTCTACAGTGAATAAACATACAAAGTTGTTATATTTTATTGGTTTTCAGGTTTTAGAATAGACATATGGACAAAACACTTCATTATAGTTGCAAAATATAATGTATAAAATTTATCAATCTTCTTTATTCTCAGCCCAAACTGTATCTTTGTGTGAACTACAAAATGACACCCCTTCCTCAAGACATGCTAGTGCAGTAACTATACAAACCTATGATGGCTATGAATGAATGGGACCCCTTGCAGTTGCCTGTTTAGCCATCAACTATGGGCTGCATAAATTAGCATAATTAGGAATAGAGAGAAGAAAAGAGGAAGGATTGCTAACGATGTGTATTTATATGTTTTACCTAATGGAGAAATCAAGAAATCTAAGTTTATCAAGAAAAAGAGATTTCAATTTATTATTTAAAATCGTAACGGTAAGCCGAAAGAATATATTTTTGACTAAAATTTGGAAATTGGAGGGGAGGTATGTATTACTGTATGTGAGCTAAGTTTTTTTCATAGTGTAGGGATTCACTGATAAATTCAGGATGGGTTATAAGATTAGAGTTATGAAAGATGCCACCAGAAAAATCAAAATAGAAATCATCAAAAACTCCTGCATATAGAAAGTGGGATGAAGGGATGATGGGATGGTGTTGGACAGAAGACTAATTTTATATTTCATACCTTTCAATACTTTATTTTTATTATGTATTTAGATTACTTTTATAATCATTTTAAATAATGGTGCTACATATTATAAATAAATGTTTATGGGGTGGGAGCAATGGCCCACATCTGTAATTCCAGCATTTGAGGAGGCTGAGGCAGGAGGGTCATTTGAGGTCACAAGTTCAAAACCAGCCTGAGCAACATAGTGAGACCCTGTATCTACCCCCAAAACATTTTTTTATGTATATTTACAGTATATATGCAATTTTACAAAAGCTTTATAAAAGCTATACCAAATAGTAATTTTTCTTATCTCTGGGTTATGAATTATAATTTTTATTTTATTTCAGCTTTTGTCTATTTTTAATTTTCCCAACTAGTATTGTAGTACTTGTATGTCACATTTTACAAACAAAATAAGTATTAAATTATCACCATCAAAAATTGAGATGCTACAGCAAAGGAAACAATCACTAGAGTGAATAGACAACCTACAGAATGGGAGAAAATATTTGCATTCTATACATCTGATAAAGAGCTGATAACTAGAATCTATAAGGAACTCAAGCAAATCAGCAAAAAAAAAAAAAAAATCAAACAACCCCATTAAAAAGTGGGCAAAAGACATGAATGGAAACCTTTCAAAATAAGATGGACTAATGGCCAATAAACATATAAAAAAATCCTCACCATCTCTAATCAGGGAAATGCGAATCAAAACCACAATGAGGTATCACACTTAACTCCAGTGAGAATGGCTTTTATCAAAAGTCACAAAACAATATATGTTGGCGTGGTTGCGAAGAGATAGGAACACTCATACACTGCTGGTGGAACTGCAAACTAGTACAACCTCTGTGGAAAGTAATATGGAGATACCTCAAAGTACTAAAAGTAGAACTACCATTTGATCCAGCAATCCCATTACTGGGTATTTATCCAAAGGAAAAAAAGACATTCTATAAAAAATACACCTGCATTTGAATATTAAAAGCAGCACAATTCACAATTGCAAAGATGTGGAAACAACCCAAGTGCCCATCAATACATTAGTGGATTAATAAAATGTGGTATATGTATACCATGGAGTACTACACAACCTTAAAAAAGAAAATGGTGAACTAAGACCTCTTATATTAACCTGGATGGAGCTGGAGAGCATTAGCATTCTTTTAAGTGAAGTATCACAAGAATGGAAAAACAAACACCACATGTACTCACCATTAAATTGGAACTAACTGATCAATACTCATGCGCACATATGGAAATAGCATTCATCTGAAATCAAGCAGGTGGGGGGGGAGGGAATGGGTAAATTCACACCTAAGGAGTACAATATGCACATTATCTGGGGGATGGGCACACTTATAATTTTGACTCAAAAAGTATAAAAACAATTTATGTAACCAAAACAGTTATACCCTAATATTCTGAAATGAAAATTGAGGTGCTGAAATTCATTCAAATATATGATAGCAAACTTTACCAACTGTTCCATCTACCTATGTTATCTCCCTGCATTTCTGGCCAATAGAACCACAACAAGCATGTAGAACAAACCAGTGCCCTGTGACCATTTTACCAGTAGAGACTCCAGTACATGTACCCAATACATGATGGCAGGGGAAGGTCAAATGATGTCACTATCAAAGAAAATTGATATATACAATGAATCACTTATTAGTGGGATAAGATCACATGTTTTCAGATAAAGTTATCCCTCTCATATGAGCCCATCTGTATGGAAACAGCACACTCAAGAAAAGATGTAAGCTGTTGTGTTCGTTTTTAACAAACAAAAATACAGAGATGACTAGATGCTCAGCTCCCTGTGGGACACACTCAACATCCACAAGTGATTCATTTCTCTGTTCTCTAGAGTAGCCACGATGGTGTTTTTCATACAGAAGGGATTAAATGTTTCATTAAAATAGAAAAAAGATACAAGCAAATGAGTCAACGAAAGGATGGAAACAAAGGCATGTTTCTCATGTCCATGCCATATGGTTTTATTCTCTGGCTATGGAATCTAAGTAAACTTGCTCCTTTAGCAATGACCATCTTTTCTTTTTCTACTAGGAAAAGTTCCACCATGAGTGTGTGTTCAAAGAAATCTGCCTCAGTCCACAGTTCAAATGTGACTCTAACTGAATTGGCAGGAACACTCCTAGCATTTCTTAAGCATTCTCAGTGTCTTGCACTAGGTATTTTTTAATTAAAATATATAAGATACCTTACCTTGTATTTCCTCAAGGAAGGTAAATAAATAAAACATACCAGATGACTTGTGTTTCCTATAATTCTGTTTGAGAGAACAGAGGAAACACATATAAAGCTTGAGAAAGTTAAGCCCCAACAAAATACATACAAGTAAACAGATTATAAAGGAATTAAATGCCAAGGTACACTGATGGACAGAGAAATTAGTTGCAGGTAGAGGCTAACCCCTGTGTCTGAGAGACTACTGATGAAAGCAAAGTTAATGAGGAGTGTTCTTGTTACACAGCTTTTAGAAGCAAAGTGAAAGTTGTTATTGTGAGCAAGCAATGAGATTGCTGCACAACATGCAAAGCAGCCAATATTATGGCACCAGCTTTTGAAAAAATGAAGGCTTTATTGTGAGTTGACTTGCAAGGAGACAGGAGACAATGCTCATATCTGTCCCCCAGAGCTGGGGTCTGGGAGCAGGTTTTATAGGCAGAGGGTAATGAAGCATGATCTGATTGGACCATGCAATGAGGTGATATTGGGAAGTGTGATCTGATTGGATCATGCTATGAGGTAATGCTGAGGCTCGCTTCTTAATTCAGTCCCCATTCCTTGATCCAAGCATTTAGGTTCCACCTATGGCTGACTTTTTGTTCCAGCCTGCTCTGGGATTATGAATTGGGCACACCTGGTTCATCTGGGCATGCTCAGTTTATGTGTTCTGCAACGTGAGGGTCCATAGCAACTGAAAAACACCACACAATGTTGAACCAGACTAGGCTGGTTCTGTGATTACATTATAAATAGTAACCTAATGAAACCATTATATTTAGTTCCCAAGGCTCTTCTTCAGAAACTCTATCCCAATTGTAAAGGAAACTGGGGCCAAAGAGAAAGTAACTTTGATGCAAAGAAATTTAAAATTCTTCTCTGCAGGACCAGACTCCTTGCTGCCATCAGCCCTGTTCCCCAAGAAGCTTCTGGAGAGTACAGACCACTGGCAGAAATGCAACTCATACAATGGATAAAGACTGCAGTGGGATGGTATCAAGAATTAACATTAATTAAATATCTACTTAAAACACATCTTTTCACTTACATTATATAACTTAATCTTCAAGAAAATGTGCTCCAGAACATATAAGGAACTCAAACATCTCAACAGCTAAAAAGCAAACACACGGATTGAAAATGGGCAAATGATATGAACAGACATCTCTCAAAAGAAGACAAATAGCCAAATATGTGATAAAATGTTCAATGTCACTAAACATTAGGGAAATGCAAATCAAAACCACAGTGAGATAGCATCTCACCCCAGTTAGGATGTCTAGTGTCAAAAGGACAAAAAATAAATGCTGACAAGGATGTGAAGAAAACGGAACTCTTATACAATGTTGGCGGGAAAATAAATTAGTACAGCCACTATGGAGAACACTATGGAGGTTCCTCAGAATACTACAAATAGAACTATCCCAGGGAAAGGAAATCAGCGTATCAAGGAGATATTTGCACCTCATGTTTATTGTATCCACTACTAACAATAGCCAAGATATGGAATCAACCCAAGTGTCCAAGAACAGATGAATGGATAAAGAAAATGTGGTGTATATACACAATGGAATACTATTCAGCCATAATAAAGAATGAAATCCTGTCATTCACAGCAACATAGATGGAATTAGAGGACATCAGGTTAACTGAAATAAGCCAGGAACAGAAAGTTAAACAGTCTGAGCCAGAGTTGGTAAATGGTTGTGTGGGAATGAGCGAGACAAAAACTGAGTGGCTAAACCCCCCTGGGAAGAACAAAGGCACACAATGGGTAGAGAAGCAGTATGGTGCTTGCTGTCTCGGCTTGGGTCTGTGGTGACAGGAAATGACCCCAAAGGGGCAGGCAGCCTGGTGCTTTGTCTTCAAGAAGCTCCCAGTTCACTGGCAGTGGCAGCTTTGGGGCTTGTGAGGATAGAAACGCTCTCCAGCAGCTCAGAGACCTGCTGACTGCCAGAGATGCAAGGGAGGGAGAAACAAACTGCTCCACCTGCCCTTCTCACTGGTCTCCAAGCCTCTCAGGGGTTGGTCTCTGCCGATATCTTGCTCCTTCTTGTTCTACTCCACAACTTAAACTTCCTGTGGAATCTCTGGTAGGTTCTGGCACTTTTCCCTCAGAATTACACCTGGTCTATGTTTGTCTGTCTGTTTCTTTTTCATCTAAAACTTTTCATTCTTTCTGAGACAATCTTGCAGCTAGTGTCTCTGGTCAGCCATCTTGTCCTTCGACCAGTTTTAATAGAGCAGTGAAACCCAGGAAATCCTCCCGGGGTGTTTTCTTCACCTGGGACAGGGAAAGAATGACAAGGCTCTATCTTTGGTCCTGCCTTAGTCAACACTTTCAAGTAGTTTAGAAGGAGGTTCAGATGGTATGCAGATGACAGCTGGAAGCAGAATTCAGAGTCAAAAAATCTCCCTCATTATACTGGAAGCACTGACCAAAACTAATAGCAAGAAATTTAGCAGTTAATATATGTAACTTCCTCGATTTGGGTTTTAAAAAATTATGTACAGCTGTTCATGTTTAAAACAGAAATAGAGAGAGACCTGAGAAAGTTCTGACTAGAATCTCTGCATAAGCCAAAAGCATAATCCAGCTGCTGACAAAACTGATGTGATCTGATCTGCATTAGAACAGTGATGTCCAGATGAAGAAAGGGCCTGGTTCCAGTGCACCTCGTGTTCTCTGCTGGGTGCCACAGTTTTAGAGGATCAAGAACAAACAAAGCATGCAAAGAATAAATCTGGGATAATCAAGAAATGCAGAAGATACATCATTGAGCGATCATTCTGGGGAAATAAGGGTATTTTCCCAGAGAAGAGAAGATGTATCTGAAGTAGTGTTGAGTGGAAGATAAGTTAGACCAACTCTGTTTTGTTGTAGAGGGCAAAGACACAGGGCCAGAGAAAAGAAGATACACAGAGGCCAATTTTAATTCAAAGAAGCACATGTTCTCAATTTGGGCTCTTATGCAAAAGAATGAACTACTTTACAGAGCCCAAAGTTCCCTGGGAAAGTATCTAACAAGAGTCTCAGAGGACAACCTATCAGGAATAGTGTGAAGGAATTCATGAATGGCAAGGACATTTGAATTCAAAACATTTTGAAATTTTTTTCTATGCTACAGTTGTAGCACAACATAAGAAGAGAGAACCTGAGCTTTAGTTCCAGCTCCACTACTATTATGATAGAACATTAGCTGCAAGGGAACCTTTCTTCTAGTTCAATTCTTCCATCTTGCAAATGTGGAAAACCATGTCCTGAGAATGCAAGTGACTGGCCCAAGATCATACCATTATAAAGTAGCAGCTCCAGATCTCAAATTCAAGTCTCTCTAGAATAATATGCAGCTATTTATATTGATGCAATTAACATTAGAAAAACAGAAAGCCACAGATGATGTTTAATAAAAGAAGAATATTTCCTATGTGAAAAATATGATTAGACAAATAGCTGTAGTGTTGAGAAATAAAATGGTTATTTTCCAAAATACCAAATTCTAAAATGTTTGTGTTGTGGGCGACTTTTATAATTAAGTCATTAAAAAAAAAAAAAACATACAAGAGTTCTTGATTCCCCTGCTTAGCTATCTTAACCCCTTTGAGCAAACTAACCCAACCTGTGACAGCAGAGGGCAGAGAGAGTAACAGCAGCAGTAGGCTTCTGCTGGTTTCCCAAGACAATCTAGACAAGATACACAGTCCCTCCATTTCCCCACATTCCATGCAGTGGTGTCTACAGTGTAACGGGGAAGGTGCTATGGATTCTTGAACACTTGCTTTGTTTTCGGTGCCTGCAGCCATCATAGCTGGAGAGATATCAAGTCTACAGAACCCAAGAAATGTTAGTGTTTGCTGGCTCAGAACACTTTTATTTTCACCCCTGTGATCTCATTCTTTGTCCACTGCACACAACTTCTCCAAAAATGGAGCTAGCTAGTGCTCTTCTCTAATATTTCACATGTATGTGGCTTGTCACATTGTGAAATCTCCAACTAGGGAAGGGGCACTGTAACTGAGTCCATTGGAAGTCTTGCCCTCACAGCGCAGTCAGGTGAAGCCTCGTCTCCACTTGGCTAGATTCCAATTGTTTTCTTAATTCACCTCTATGGTTTCCCCTTCCTTATCTCACCTGAGTCTCCCAATAGTTTGCCAACAGAGACAGCTTCCCGAACCCACTGATTCAGTGTGTTTTGCTTCTGAACTAAATTCTTCGACTCCTGAGTGCACAGCCCCTCCCTTCTTCCAACCAAAACACAACTGCTATAGCGTGTTGAGACTTGCTGCAAGGTTGCTTCCCAGAACAGCCCCTCCAGGCTTCACTACCACCTGTGATGCACAGGCTTCCTGAGTACCCAACACCACCACTGACGCTAGGCCTCACATGACTCTAACCTTCCCCTACCAGGGGTCCTCAAACTTTTTAAACAGGGGGCCAGTTCACCGTCCCTCAGACGGTTGGAGGGCCATTGGAGGGTGCGGCCGCATATTCCACGCATGCGCACTGTGGGCCCGGGACGAGTCAGCTGCTAAGCAGGACAGGCAGCTGCGGCAAAAACACCCAGTGGGCCGGATAAATGTCCTCGGCGGGCCGCATGTGGCCGGCATGTGGCCCGCGGGCCGTAGTTTGAGGACCCCTGCTACACAATGGGTAAAAATTAGCATAGCATTGTTTTGACTTGGGTGTCCTACTAATGACTTTGAGTCTCTCTTTACAGTAGGATCACTTTCTAAACCTAAGTCATTTTGATCCTACACTACAATGGATTTGCCTTCTGATTAACATTACCCAGCTCTCCTAAACCAGTCTTTTTGCCTCCAGGTTCAAAGTTCTCTATACCAGATGTTTTGTTGTAGAACAATAGAGGAACTGGTCTGAACGATTCCCCATCTCTTCCTTCCTAGGCCAGTCCTTCTCCACACACAGGTAAACCTGTTTTGATTATGTCAACATGTGTTGGCACAGGCCAGTGCTCTCCGCATATAACCCACCTTAAAGGGGCCGGGCATGGTGGCTCATGCCTGTAATCCTAGCACTCTGGGAGGCCGAGGTGGGAGGATTGCTCAAGGTCAGGAGTTCGAAACCAGCCTGAGGGAGACCCCGTCTCTACTAAAAATAGAAACAAATTAATTGGCCAACTAAAAATATATACTGAAAAAACTAGCCGGGCATGGTGGCGCATGCCTGTAGTCCCAGTTACTTGGGAGGCTGAGGCAGTAGGATCGCTTGAGCCCAGGAGATTGAGGTTGCTGTGAGCTAGGCTGACGCCACGGCACTCACTCTAGCCTGGGCAACAAAGTGAGACTGTCTCAAAAAAAAAAAAAAAAAAGAAACCCACCTTAAAGACAGAGATCTCAGTCAGCATTGTGTTGACACCTTTGGAACATTGATCAGAGACTTTAAAGATTGTGCCTTCATTTAAAATAGGCAAACTTAATCTGTCACACAAGACAGTTCAACTGTTGACAAGTTGCCTATTATGCCAGATACTCCTTTGGGTCCCAAAAAGAAAGATTCATTTCCTTTCAAAACCATTTCTTAGATTATTTCTGAAAAGACTATTTTCATAGAGTCAGTGCCTAATCCTTTATTCTCTCCCACTCTTTGTGCATCTTCTTTCTTATCATACACCTTGCTTACTTCTTGACATTTCAAAAATCCCCCGATATCATGCTTGTATCAATCAGACCCTCCTTAAATGCCTTTGTGAAAGCAAGGTCTCTACAGGTCAGTTTTAATCGGTCCATGGAAAGCCCATGATGGGCCTCCAGCATCTTGCTGAAGGATGGGATTTTTTTTTTCTTAATTCAAGTAAAAGGCACAGAAGCAGCTTCAAATTCTGAAGTCTCTACATATCATCCCAAAGGCATGTTGGACTCACAAAATTTCACAGCCAGAAAAACTAACTGAGCTGAACTCCTTTATTTTTTAAATGAGAAAGATATTGGGGCCCAGACAGGTCACAGGGGTTATTCAAGTTTTCAGAACACGTTATATTCTAAGTGAAGTATCTCAAGAATGGAAAAACAAACATCAAATGTACTCACTATTAAATTGGAACTAACTGATGACCACAAATGTGCACAGAGGGAGGTAAAATTGAGTGGAAATCAATCAGGGGGGAGGGGAAGGTGGGAGGGGGTAGGAGGGGAGGGACAAAAACCTACCTAATGGGTACAGTGAACACTATTTGGGTGATGGGCACACCTACAGCTGGGACTTAAGCATTACAAACACAATCCATGTAACCTAAAACATTTGTATCCCCTTAATATTTCGAAATAAAAATAAGTAAACTAGTGCCCTGGCATGCAAGCTACTATTCTGCCTGCTAATCCATATTAGTGGGAAGAAAGAAAGATTCCTTTAAAAAGTTGTCACTCAAGAAGGCCTGCTCATCTCCAGGCTCCTGTCCCCAAACAGCCTGCAGCTTGTTAAAAGTGGCAGCCAAATTAGTAACCCCAGTTCGAAGCAGATCCCCGGGTGGACCTACAGTTCTAGGGCCTTCGCAGTTGGTGTCAGACTGACCAACCAGCCCTTAAACAGCATAGGAAATCCACTGCAGTGCCACACCAACTTCCACACTGGAAAATCTCCCAAGCAGAAATTATTTATGAAGCTTCCCCAGCTATTTTAACCAAATTAATCAAATGCCTAATATAGCCAGGTCAGTTCCAACTTTTAAGAGAAATTATACAGAAGAAATCTCAGCCGTGTTCTACTTCAAATCCAAAAAGATCCTTCTTGGAACTATAAATGCAGCAGGTATCATGTTGGGGGTGAAGTGAGCCACCTGCTCTGGCCTGCTGTACCGTCCACTGATGCAACCTAACTGTAAGCCCGTGAGAGAGACAGGTACACAGCATCACTCTGAGGCATATATAGCATTAAAAACAAAAAAACAAATGGAACCCCTGAGATGCTTCTAGCTGCTGAACAGGAAATTAAGTTCTTATCCTAGCTGAAACAATCAGGTTTGTTATCTATAAATAGTCTTGGAGAAAAGACGACGGCTTGTTCTATAGCAGTGTTTGCTTAAACTTTAATGTTTACTTACAGGCACTGGTTGAGGAGGTTTGGAGTAGGGCTTGGACTATACTTTTCTAATAAGCTCCCAGGCGATGCTGATGCTGCTGGTCCTTAGACACACTTTAAATAACACAGCTCTACCTTATGGGATTCTCTGAAGGGGAATCTCTTCAAGGAAATAAAAGAAGAGAAATGATGACTTTTTTACCTGGGAATCAGGTGGAATGTGTAGCATTGTTCCAATAGCCATGGCTCTACAGCTTTAATATGAAACACTGTCTTATCACCATGACCTGAATGAATCTCAACATATATTTCAAACAAGATCACCACCAAAGTGGGCTGCCTGAGAATTATGCAGTGGTACATAACTGATCATAACTTGGCCTACCTACTCTTTCCTTGCTCTCCCTACATGAGTCCCCAAACAAATCCTATAATCATTGAGTATGATGTGTGAGCTCCGGTTTGATGGCCTCGTGAAATAGCTACCCTGAGATATGGGCTTAATGAAAAAAGACATAGATCTTTGATTTTTGAAGGAAGATTGCCATAGGTAGCCAAGGATTAAGACCGAAGCTGGGAGAACTGACAAGAGCAATACTGTGTTAACTGCCAAAGAAAGGCATCCTGTGGGAAGTATTCTAAGGTTGTACATAAAGTGCCAAAGCTTTGTCCTTTTGGTGGCTGCGAAGACAAAAAATTCCATAGTAACTCTTAAACAGGGTCTCCAAACTGAATCCTGCCGTTTCAAAGGATGCAGTAAAGATTGACTTGAAAAATGAGAAAATTACCCCCAAACAATATTCCCCAGAGTGTTACAGGACACTGAGTGAGTGAAGATTAATGATTATCCATCCCAGGATAAAGCCCTAGCTATTGGAGCCCCTTAGAGAAACCTGCCACACTGAAAAGCCACCCAAGCAAGAAAGACACACACAGCAGTGCTTTAACTAAACCAGCAGGGCAGATACCACCTCACTCAATGAAAGGGGGATTCAAAGAGTGATCACTTAGAGCAGGATGATGAACTGAAACACCTAAATATTTCTAATGAGCTATAAAATAAACACATGCTTCCAAGCAAAAGAGAAGCTGTAGTACATTTCTAAACACAGCCATAAAACTAAAAACTGAATTTTTACATGTACTTCTGTTCATGTCATTGGGGAAGAAAATGGCACAAGGAATCTTCTGTAGCCCTTCAGCAAGATCAAAAGCCAAATGTAGGAGGGTTTGGAGTCTACCAAGAAATTCCTGGAGCCATTTTTTTACTGTTGCTATGAATCAGTCACTGGTGAACATCTATTAATACTTTTTAGAAAAGCAAAAACAAAGAAAAACAAAGTATGAGACCTTCATAGCTCGTGTCTCTCATGGCAACACAGGATAAAAGCCTGAACAAAGAAGAGAGTCTAGACAAATTCTTGACCTTTCCCCTTCACTGCACGTGACGTGACTATGAGGATAACAAATAGTGATGTGATGCCGGAACACGGAGATTCCTCGAGGACTGAAGCAGTAAGATATCAAAGGGTCAACCAATATCAGCAATGGAGAAGCAATGGAAGCACTCCCAGCAGAGAGATTTCCTGTTGCTTTTTCAAGCCTTCCAGGGAAAAGTTGGGATAAAGTTCACGTTTTGAAGCCTGGGACTTTTCTAACAGTCTTCCTCAGACTATTGTAGCACATTCAGGAAAGAAAACAAGTTAATTTCTTTTCTAACAACTATTAATGAGACACATGGTGATTCTAAGAAAGTAAAAGGTTATCAGAAGGAAATTAACTATTTGGAACAGCTCAGACACTAATAACAGACTTCAAAGAGAACTCTGAAATTCTTCTAACACCAACTCTTAAAGTAGCCAGAGTTCACGCATCACCAACACCATCAGGATGCGCTGAACTGCGTGAAAGCTACACAAGGGGTTGAAGAGCTCGGTCCACCTGCTGCGCCAAATCCAGAGACTGGAGAATGGCTGAAGTTTAAAACTCTGTTGTAATTCAGAGACATGGAAATAAACATTTAGAGAGAGTACATGATAGAGAAGATGAACAAGCAAGAAAGTTACTTTTGTGGGAGCTCGAGAGTAAAAAGGCATGTCTTACAACGTGAAAGTTCACCGAGTGGAAGGTTTTGAGGAAGATATCATTTGGGGGCATTTGTTCTCATCTGGTGCCAGAAATGAGGACTCACTTTCTGAGGCCCTTATTTTTCAGACTGAATCTTATCTAGTGACAGTGGCTAAGTCTGGTGGCCATTCAGTTTGGTCCCATCTCTCTCATGTGTTCGTCATGGATTTTGGCAGAGGAAAACATAGGACACAACTAAGAATGGTGTGGATTGTTTTAAGTTAAGACAAAGTATTCCATGACGCTCCTTATACAAATTATAAGGAAAGAAGGGACAGGCAAACAGATTATGCAGGTACCATATTCAATGAATTAAAAATATTTTATGCTGTATATGAAAATCAATAACAGGTTACTTGGCCCTAAGCAACTGATAATAGCAAGCAGAAACAAAGTTGAGAACATATTATAATCATGTCCAAATAGATGTTCTGAATTTGATGATGGAAATGAAAGCAACCGTTAAAACGAAGTCATCCAATAAATCTAGAGATACGGTAGTTGTTAACATTAGTGGCCATAATAGCAGATGAAACATTGTAAAACAGTTAAATGTGTGATTCTGTTCGTGCATGACTGAAATCCTATCAGTGAAAGCTTCAAACTTAATCTTTAATATAAACATTAAAATCATTTATCCCAAGAATGGAAAAACAAGCACCACATATACTCACCAGCAAACTGGTATTAACGGAGCAGCACCTAAGTGGACACATAGGAACTACATTAATGGGGTGTTGGGCGGGTGGGAGGGGGGAAGGTGGGTGGGTATATACATACATAATGAGTGAGACGTGTACTGTCTGAGGGATGGTCACGCTTGAAGCTCAGAATTGTGGGGGGAGGGGGGCAAGGGCATTATTTGAAACCCAAAAATTTGTACCCCTATAATTTGCTGAAATAAAAAAAAAACTATTTTGGCTTTTTAAAATTAAGATAATTACATACTGATTTTGTTAGCATCATTTTTTCCATGTGTCAAAATATATCCAAATTCCAATTGCTTTTGAAATAAAGTTATTTAGAAGGGCCTAATCGGTTTTATTTAATTGGATATATTTAATGTTTATCTACAGACATAATATTTAGCTTCCTTTCACAGTTTTGTTTTTACATCACAACATTTATGGTCTTCCCATGTTTTTAATATATAGTTTATATAGAAAAAACTTTAATAGTGATTCTATGCTAAGTTTTGTGACCCTTCTCCTGAAGAGTTTATAGTCGAAGAGGGGATTAACAGTCATGTAAACATCCCAGAATAAAACTCACCCCTGAATACTTACATATCTTCAATCTTTCTAATCATAGAGGAATTTATCATGTATATCTAATTTAATTATAGATAGGGAAGTGAACTCATTTTTCCCTCTTAAGGCTACTCTTGGTCTTATTTTTCTTACTATAATAGAAGCTGCTTGAAGCTAAGAACTTTGATTCTCAAGGTTTAATTCTCTGTATCCTTGCTTTGTTGGTTGCATTATTTTTTCATCCTGCTTAGGAAGTCATGCTTTGCTAAAGCCTGGTGCATTCTGAAATAACTTCTGTCTGACAAGATTCCCAGTGCCCTTATAAATCTTCAATGAATTGGCTTAAAATGTCCAGATGCAAATAAGGCAGAAGAGAACAAACTTGCTCTGAGAATCCATGTTTTAATGACATTTACCTCCAGAACCCCAATTCTATTCATTCCTTTTCTCCTGTAAACTCCATGACCATAAGGACCACAGGGGTCTTGTTTAGTCCTGTCTTCCCAATGCCTTATCCTAACATATCCTAACATTATGGTTTTTTGACACATAGTAGATACCAACATACACTTCTTGTATGTACAAGTAAGCCTTTTATACCACCCAGGAAAATACAACTGGAAAGGATTATTTAAGTCTGCTCAGAGTCCTATGGATCTTATCTAAATGACCAGCTAGTTTCTTCTGATGTGATTTGACCCTTCAAAATCAAGGTGTCAGCATAACCCTTACTCCCTCTGAAGGATCCTATGATTCAAATTCATACAAAAATAAATTTTATACCAGCTTTCAACTGTAGCTATTGTAATTCAAGTTCATACAAAAATAAACTATATATCAGCTTTCAATTCTTCGAGGGGCACATAGAAATCAATTTTAAAAATACTTACAGTCACCTGTTATATCCAAAGTTTGTGTGGCTTGTCACAAGTATTGACAAGCTTGTGATCAGTTGGCAGGACATCCCTTCCTGAGTTTGAAATACATCAACAACCTCATAGATAATTCAATATTTGCTCAGAAAATACAGCAACATAGCAAAAGGCATTAGATACAGTTAAAGGTGCTTTCTTCCATCACGCAGCGGTAGCCTGATGAACCACTCTTCCTCCTGGTAGGGCTATTCTTGCTAAACTACTGGAGTATTCACATTTGGGTGAACGACTCTCTCTTTTAGACACTGTAAGCAAGACCCTGGTATATCCTTAATGTTCCATTTTCTCTGCTGTTATGGGTTGAACTGTGTCCCCCCAAAAAGATATGAGGAAGAGCCTTCAGAGGGAGTGTGATCCTGCCCACACCTAGGTTTTCAAACATCATCTATGAGAGAATACATCTCCATTGTTTTAAGCCACTCATATTTTGTTGCTGCTGTTACAGTAGCCGTAGGAGAGTAATATAGCACACCCTTTTTGCTTTATATATTTTCATTGTAGAATAATAGGGATCACCTGTTTTGTGGCTGTTAGTGATTACGTATGAATCTAGTTCTATTTTAATGACACCGAGGAAGGCACAGTTATCTGGTCTTTAATAGTTACGTATATACCTTCCTCCAAAAAGGTTCTCTGAAAGCCATATCCCTCATCCTCATCTTTTTTAAACCATTCCTTCCTCTGTTGTTTGCAAGAGCACAAATGGCTCTATTTTTTTTGTCAGGCCTATTCATTTTTTGGTACAAAATCAAAATGAGATATTTTCAGCTGCGTGAGACAGATCAGTCAAAAACGTTTTTCTAAAGCCCCTTTACTCTCTATCCAAAATAAAATACTGAGTAGCAATTATTACCCACACCGTTCCTCAGCCTTCTACTAGTGAGATTTACTCCTTTTTCAAAAGACAAGCAGTTTTGGATACCTGATGGAAAGGGAAGAAAACAAGAAAAAATTCCCCACGGCCAATATTCAAGAGATCAATTTACTATCTATTTCCAGAGGGACAGGCATTCTGATCTCTTTTGATTACTTATACTGAGGAAGAAAATATGCACAGTTGACAGCTAATTTTAGCTTTTGTTTTCTCATGCAAGGCACTGAGAGGCCTTCCTTCCATCACCATTTTCTACTAGAAACCCTAATATAACAAGCACACCTAATTTCTAAGCAGAGACAAAATCATTTAAAAGTGTGGCAGAACACAACATCATTTAGCTCCTTTTCCTTAAGGCAACAAACATACATTTCCTCCTGGCATGGAGTGTTTATAGAGCATTGTTATCAACACTTTAGGAACAATGGTTCCAATTTTCCAAAGAGAAGGAAGAATTATCAATGGCCAAGTTCCAAGGGCTCTCAGCTCAAAATCGAGACTTTTCAAGGGTCTTCTGTAACATCTGAACTAACTTTATGTCCCATACACTTGTAATACCACACTGAACCCCTAACACTGCTTATACCTACTTTTTCATAAGACATGTACCGTGAAGGGGGAATGAACTTTACTCTTTTTTATAGCTCCAGTACCTGACACTGGGTGTCATTTATTAGTTGAATGAATTAACAAATGTTTTAATAAATCAATCTCTAAACCAAATAGAAAGTTAGATTTCTAAGTAAGTTTCCAGTGAATAGACAACTTTATTCATGGCTTGTTAATGGTTATTGTCTTCTTTCAAAGGGATTCCATTACACAGTGGAATGTCTTATTTTTCCTTTGATCTTTTCTTCTTACTTTTGCCTTGTGCCTTTTTCCAGCTAGCACATCAAATTAAATTGGATTGTGGAGGGCCATTCCTATCAATTTGATTCTATATCAGACTTGTTTCCTGACTGTAAGACTGGTCACTGCAAATTCTCCTATTCAGTCTCTCCCTAAAATTGAGTGAAAGCTAAGGTTACCTCAACAAATATATATCAAGCATCTAATAGAAGAACATTTTGTAAGTGTTGTGAAACCTTCAAGATAAGATCACTGTACCCAAGGTGCTTACAATCTGGGTAACTTTTGAAAACCTTAGTAACAATGAAGAATTTCAATCAGATGTTGACAGAATAGCTGTTCAGAACACGATTTTTGCCTAAAAACCTTATCTCTGCACCTCTTCACTACAGTTTAAACTCAATTCAAGCACAACTACCTACAGGAAGCTTTCCCAGTGCACATGGACTCTGCCACCAGACCCCAGACTCCAGCTCCCAGGAGGCTCCTCCCAAGGTGAGTTAGTGGCATGGGAGGAGCCAAACTCTGCACCAACAAACCTGAGTCAGAATCCTGGTTCTTTCCCCACTAAGTCTGTGACTTTAAAAAGTTAAATAATCTTTCTCAGCCTCAGCTTCCTCATCTGTTAAAAATTGGCTGGATAATGTTTACTACACAAAATTATTGTGACACAAACTAACATTTTCACATAACCAGCTCAAGAAGATTGTTATGACTATTCGTTTTTTTTCGTATTGAGATGTGTTTGCTCACGCCACTGAGAGTCTACATCTTAGCAGTTTCGTGCACGTTACATGCTTTGGTTCTGTGTTTTGCACTAGATGCTATATCCATTAAGAAAGGAAACGACCTCTTAAAATCTCCAAAGTGCCTACGGCCATCCACACACACCCTTCTCAGAAAAAAATAAAAAAGGATAAAAGGCTTCATCTGACGTAGCTAGTGCCAACAACAAACCCAGAAAATGGGAGAACAAAGTTTATGCTCATCACTGTAAAGTTGAAAAATCAGCCACCGGTGTGTCTCTACTTCCAGTAAACAACTTTTTCTCTGCTGAAGAACTCTATTTTCATCCCATTTTCATTTGTATTGCTAAGCAACACCATGTACCCCCAGTTCTATTTCTGATTCTGCGTTTATAGTCACAGACACCTACAAAGTTACATCCCACACGCTGGGGTATTTTTAGCTTTCATTTGTGAACAGTCATATGTACTATCAAGTACCCCAAGTCACAATAATGATGTTTTGTACTTGTGCAGAACTTACCTTCCCTGGCAAACGGATCACAAACTTTTTTCTCACTAAATTTATGACTCCTGAACTACTCCATGAGGCCGCCTGAGGTGACCTTACTGTGAAGGCAGAGGGCTCTCCTGAGGCTGCCCCCTGCAGGAAGGAGGGACTCAGAGCAAAGGCCAGTTTCCCATCCCCCTTGCAGCTCTGAGACAACTGACGTGTTGTGGGCCTCAGTTCATTTATCTGTAAAATGGAGAGATTTGGCTCAATTATACTCTACGCATCTACAATTTATATATCTAATACCTCATGCCCCACGAGAAATTGTCTTGCTTCCTGGTGACTCACACTCTCCTACCAACTAATTTTGAAAATGGAAGCAAATGGAAATTTGTCCTAGGTTTAATAAAAGCTGATGAACATAAACAGGAAGCCAGGGAGATGACAGTATTTAGAGGAGTCCTTGAAAAAGACAGAGTAGAGAATTTAAAGAAGGTATTCTTGACGCAAAGCTTTTATTTTATGCTTTATATCCCCATTTCCTAGGTATCTTGCCTAGGTAGGTATCTTCTGAGTGTTTAGAAGAAGCTGCCCACCAAAGATCAATAGTTCTTGTACCAGAGGCTCAGAGAATCACCAGATTTTAAAATAAAGAGACCTCAGAGACCAAGAAGTAATGAGTCATAAGCAAAGGGATATTTCAGAGGAGGGCAGCGGTTGGTGATTCAGGATTTGGGTGAGTGTGAGGAAGTGGCCCGGAAGACTCTGCTTCCCAAGTGGCCTGAAGAACCCTGCAGGAGAGCTTCAGTTGGAGCAGGGAAATGGAACCAGAGAGAACAGCAGGAGTCTGAAATACCCATGCCTCTGCAACTTTCCCAGTTTGTATATAGGTTATTTTATTTATTTATATCTCGTCTTATTCCAAAAAAAGGTCTAAGGAAGTTTACAAAGACTCATACAATATAGCAAGTTTAAATAAACTTTAAAAGGAAAAAAAATAAACGGCAGAGGAAATATAATAGTGGGAGGTGTACTGTGTTAACTCAGATTTGGTGGCACTGCAGGGAAACACATATTTATACATTTTAAACAGCTGAACTTCAACACTGCAGCAGGAAGCATGGGGCTTAGCACAGTGCTTGGCACATATGTACACAAATGACAGTAATTGCTATGCATGCTATTGTTTTTATTTGTTCCTGTTAGCACAAAGTTTGTTTTCTTCCCTAATTGACTCCCAAAACAAGAGGTCCAACTTGTCTCCATGGAAAATTCCCTTCCCTGTTCTACCCATTCCCTGCCTTCCCACTCCCTCTTTGTCCCAACATGCCTTTTTAACTTTGCAAAATGATGAATAAAAACACAAGGAGGCCTCCAGGTCCTGGAGCCAGTGACTACACTGTTGGCAACATAACTAGCTCTTAGCAAAGCTGTGAAATTGACTACATTTCTCATCTTTTTTTCCTGGTGTCCTTTTTCTTCCTCTTTTCTCCTGCATTGTGTAGACTCATCTGTAGTATCCCTTAAACTCTGTTCTACACCACCAATACAAAAGGCACCCCTTGCCCTGAAGTATAAATAGCTCACATTAGTTAAGTCCTGGGAGGGCTACATTCTCAATTGAAGCAAAGCCTTAAAATAAAGAGATTGAGTTTCTAAAGTGAAAACTCAGTTGTCCATGGGTAAAGGAGTATGGGAAGCATGTTTTTTTGAGAAAGAAAGAGAAAGAGAGAAAGAGATAGACGGTGTCTCACGCCTGTAATCCTAGCACTCTGGGAGGCCGAAACCGGTGGGTCGCTCAAGGTCAGGAGTTCGAAACCAGCCTGAGCAAGAGCGAGACCCCATCTCTATGAAAAAAATAGAAAAATTAATTGGCCAACTAAAAATATATAGAAAAAATTAGCCGGGCATGGTGGCGCATGCCTGTAGTCCCAGCTACTTGAGAGGCTGAGGCAGGAGGATCGCCTGAGCCCAGGAGTTTGAGGTTGCTGTGAGCTAGGCTGACGCCACTGCACTCTAGCCCGGGCAACAGAGTGAGACTCTGTCTCAAAAAAAAAAAAGAGAAAGGAAATTCTAAGTCATTTTTCTAAAATTGATCACAGCACAAAAGCAGAATATTAACTGAAAGTATAACCCAAATATAACTGGCACAAGTAGCATGGTTTTAATTAAAAGTAACACAATTTTGATTCCTGCAATTTTAGAAAATGGAAATAAATTTAGATGTGTAGGGAGGGAAATAACTACCTATGTAATTTACAGAAGTCTTTAAAATGCTTTAGTTCATCTTGGCCATTTTTCATTCTGCTCTTGATGCCAATGCATCCCCGAAAGCTCTCACCCAATCCCAAACAAAAAACACTGTCATAACACTGACTCGCTGGCACCTTCTGCCTTCTAGGAGTCTTTGCTTTTCCTCCTGTTTGAAATGTCTTGCTTTACTCCAAGTTTTTTAGCTCTTTATACCCATTAGCATTACTAACATAATGAAAGGCCAATAACCCAGCAAGTAGACCGTAAAACTTCCTTTTAAGGAGTGACAAAGGAAGAGGAAGGGAGAAGAGAATATCTAAGCCCTGGCAAAGGTAAAATTAATATAGCCACTGAGGAGAGGAAGAAAGACGAAGGAACCTGGAACAGGACCTCTCAGAACCGGGAGCATAGCACACAAGCTGTGACGGTTCTACTGAATGCAGCAGGGGGAGGGCAGGAATGGTAATACTAAGGTGTCAATTTCATTTTTTAAAAGAAAAAATGAAAAGCTATGACCATTAGCTGGAAGGTACAAGCAGGCATGCTCTCCAATGAAGGAGCACATATAGCCATACTAGAGCCCACTTTTCAGATAATATACGCAATCTAGCACGTCTCTCAGAGCCAATAATCCCAAGATCAGCACTGGGGCTGTTATGTTTCCTAAGACGACTATATCTGTACATTCTAGAAACATTCATTCTAGTACCTCTTTCCAAAGACAACTCTGACAACAATGTTATCATCTTGCCATACAGAACATTTGGTGGCCAGTGCCACCTCCTTCTGGAAGCACTCTATAGTCTTGCATCTGCACTTCATTCCCATACCCACCATGGATAATTATGGGAGCCTCCAGCCAAGTGCTTGTGTTAGATGTGCAAATAAAGATCCTACCCTTATTTACTAGACGACATCTTCCAGAGTTTCCTCTTGCTGTCGTGGGCAAGAATTCTCATCTCTGAGTATTTTAGGGATCATTTAACATTATTATAACACATACCTATAAATTCTTCTAAGATTTATATGCCTGGAAATTTTACCAAAGAATAACATTAGTTACTATGCCATTTAGCCATAGGTATTCATAACTTCTACGTTTTCTCCATTTTTCTTTTACTTTCTTATATTGTTTTTGATGCCTGCAGGACACATAAAGAAAAAAAGAATAATCTTTATAGCAGCAAAAGCAACTCCTTGCTAACTTCACCCAAACATGCTATTGCATAAAACTACAGGAATTAAAAGAAAATTCAATAACCACTAACACTGAAACTAGAGAACTTCCAGAATATAGATCAATACCTCTGTAGTTTAATAACTATTTCCACGCATAAAGTCATGTAAAAAACCAACCAGTATTGGCTTTCACTTCCAGTTATGACAGAGAAGGATAAGAAAGAAGCTCACTCCTGTGGTAACAAGATAAACCCATATAAAATATAGTTATATTTTTCTGTAGAGCTACAAAAAGTAGTAGGAGCAAAGAAATGCTGATGAGCTGAATTTCAGAAAGAAGAGATGTGTTCCTAAGTAAGCAGAGAGTGGCAGCGGCTTCCATGCTTGGAGGAAGGCACCTAGTCAAGGTAGGAATGATCGTAGAGAAGACCTGCTATACCTGGCTAACTTCACAAGAATGAATAGAGCATTGGATGGCAGTATGGATTGGAATCTGGAAGATCCCCAAATGAAAACCAGATCACTTGACCAAATAACTCTTCCCATCACAGAAGCAGCAGTGGATGAAGGACTACAAAGCAGAGAGAAATTGTATAATCCTGTACATTCTCATAGAATCTGGATTCTAGGACCTTGCCAGGTTTGAATACAAAAGGAGACCAAGAATACCTGATATTATAGCCCAATCCCTTCTCAGTTCAACTACTGACCAGATCAAAGTGTTGATGCAAGAAGTTGGGATTTTGTTTCAGCAGAGATGAATCCAATCTAGTTAAAGTTGCTACCTGCCTCAGCTCAACTGAACCATAAGATGAATTTAAATGATTAGCCCCTCACCCTAACCACTTCATGAAGAAAGGCTTTCACTCTCTAGAAACAAAACAAAAAATGTATTATTTAGTCTCCACTGTTGTATGTTATATCCAGCATATAATAAAAAGTTATGAGACATGGAAAGAAGTAGGGAAATGTGACTCATAATCAAGGAAAAACACAGTCAGAAAAAACTAACCCACAGGTGGCTCAGTCATTGGGATTAGCAGCTAAGGACTTTAAGTTAATTACTATAAATATTCTAAAGAATTTATAGGAAAATATGGATATAATATGTGAAGAGAGAATGTCCGAAGAGAAATGGAAACTGGAAATTAAAATTCTAGAGCTCAAAAATAACATATCTGAAATAAACCATTATTGGATAGCTTGATAGCTAGATTGAACACCGCATGTAGAAAGTTGTACAATGGCCAGAAATTACTCTCAACCCAGTAGGCACACCCCTTTGTGATATAATTTTGTTACTCTTCTCATACAGAGGTAGAGACTATTTCTATACCCCTTAAATATAAGTTGGCTTTGCATCTTGCTTGGACTAAGAAAATGCAGCAGCGGTCATGTTAGACTTTATTCTGAGGCTATGCCTCAATCCAAAATAGACCTGAAGAGACACTGAAGTTTTTATACTTTGGCCCTCTTGGAATGCTACCTTGAGATTGTCATGCCATGACGAAGCCTGGAATAAAATACTATGTGGATAGAGTGACTCAGCCATTTCAGCTGTCCCCAATGAGCTGAGTTTTCAACCAACCCACCTCCTGTATAAAACTGCATGTGTGAACTTAGGTGTAACCAGCAAAAAATGTGCAGTAAACCTACAGACTTGTGACAAATGATAATTTGTCTTTAGCCACTAGATTTTGGTGTGATTTGTAACAGCAATAGGTAATTAATACAATGCAGAAGAAAAGATCAGCAAATTTAACTGCAGGTCAATAAAAGTTACCCAAACTGAAGCAGAGAGAGATATAATGATTGGTAGAAAATAAATAAGGCATTAGTGACCTGCAGGGTAATAGCGAGAGAATAGCATACATATAATTGGAATTTCAAATGCAATGGAGAAAAATAGAACCAAAATGTATTTGGAAGAACATTAGCTGAAAATTCTCCAAATTTGAGGAATTACATCATCCTTCAAATCTAAGAAGCTAGGGAATCCCACACCAGAAAAATACAAAGAAAACCACAACTGGGAGCATCATCATCAAACTGCTAACAAATAAAGTTAAAGAGAAAAATATCAAAAGCAGTTATAGGAAAAAAAAAATACATGCACATTACATAGGAAACAATATTAAGAATAAAAATTAACTTTTCATCAGAAACAACAGATACTAGAAAGCAATGGCAAAATATCACATGGGAAAACATTCCAGCAAAAATTATATACACATATATACATATATTTGCTTGTTCATGTGTATACCCACAAAGAATCTTTTTTTAAGTATCAGGCTTATTGATGTATAATTTCCATAGAGTAAACCTCACTCATTCACGCTTTTTAAGTATAGGTTTGATGAGTTGACAAGCATATATAATTGTGCAACCACCACTATAATCAAAATGTGAAAATATGACTATCGCTCCAAAAAGTTTCCTCATGCCCCTTTATAGTCAATCACTAGTCCCACTAGCAGCCCACTACCGATCTGATTTCTATCTCTGTAGCCTGTGCTTTCCAGAAAATCATTTAAATGGAATCATATAGTTTTAGGCTGTTGTAACAAAATACTATAGACTAGGTGGCTCATAAGCAACAGAAATTTCTCATAGTCCTGGAGGCTGGGAAGTCTAAGATCAAGACACCAGCAGTTAGGTGTCTGGTGGGGGCCCACTTCCTGGTTTCATAGATGGCCACCATCTTTTTGCTATATTCTCCCATAAGAGAAGAAACAAGTAATTTCTGATCTCTCCTTTATAAGGGCCCTAATCACATCATGAGGGCTCTACCACCCTCATGACCTAACCCCCTCCCAAGGACCCACCTCCAGATACCATCACATTGAGAACTAGGTTTCAACATACGAATTTTAGGGAAAACACATTCAGTCTACAGCTTATGGCATGTAGTCTTTTGTGTTCAGGTTCTTTTTTAGCATAATGCATAAAACATTTATGCACATTGTTACATGTATCATTTTTCATTTATTATTGAATAGTGATTTATCATATATATGAGTCACAATTTGTTCAACCATTTGTCAATTCATGAGGATTTGGGTGGCTTCTAGTGTTTAGAAATTATGCATCAAGCTGCTATGAACATTGATCTACCAAGTCCCTCTGAAGACATATATTTTCATGTCTCTTGAATAAATACCCAAGAGTAGAAGTGTTGGATTATGTAAGTGCATGTTTAATGTTATATTGAACTGCCACACTGTTTTCCAAAGTGGCTGTACCATTCTGAATTCCTATGAGCAAAGGCCAAGAGCTCTGAGACCTCCAATTGCTCTGTATCCTCTTGGCACTTGGTATTTTAATTTTAGCCACAGTAATAGAGAGTGGCATCTCATTGTGGTTTTAATTTGCAAGTTCCTGATGACTAGTGACGTCAGGCATCATTTAATGGGGTGGTTTTGGTGTCACTATTCATATCTCTGTTTTGCAAATCTTTTGTGATAGGGAGGGAGGGGTATTTGTTTTCTTGAGTGAATTCTATATAAATCCCAGATATACATCTTTGGTTAGATAAAGGTTTTGTGAATTTCTTCTTGTAGTCTGTTCTGTGACTTATCTTTTCATTTATTCAGCACCTTCCAAAGAGCACGAGTGTTCAATTTTGACGTACTTCATAATTTTTTTGTTTATGGTTGACACTTTATGTGTTTTCTAAGAAATCTTTGTCTAACTCAGCATCATGAAGATTTTTCTGCTTTGCTTTCAAGAAGCTTTATAGTTTTAGGTTTTACATTTAGGTCTGTGATGTATTTAATGTTAATTCCATATATTATATGAGGTATGGGTCAGGTTCACTTTTTTACATATGGATGTCCAACTGTTTCAGCATCATTTGTGGAAAAGATTACCTTTTCCCCATTGAATTACCTTGTCACCTTGTCAAAAATCAATTGACTGTATTTGTGTGGGTCTATTTCTGTATCCTCTATTGTATTCCACTTATCTGTATGTCTTTCTTTTCACCAATACCACATTATCTTGATTTCTACAAATATAAATACAGTATATGATATAAATGAAACATATAGAGTCAAATATATGACAACAGCACTAAGGATGGGAAGTTGAATATCCATGGAATTATGCTTTTATAAAGTTCTGACATCATTTGTAATCTATTTTAAGGTAGACTACGATAAATTAATGAAGTATAATTGTATTCTCTAGAGCTACCACTTAAAGAGATAAAGCTTTAAAAAAAATAGTCATTAGACAATATAAAATAGAATACTAAAAAAATTCAAATTACCAAGGAAATTGATTAAAAGGAGCATCTTTCTTGCTCTAGATCTGAATTTCATACTGTACATCAGAGGACTACCAACATATTTAGAGCATTTATTTAATATCTACCAAATATTTAATGAATCTCTACTATATTCTAGGCTTTGTGATGCACTTAGTAAATAGTGATGAATAAAACAGGTGTAGGCCTTGCCATAATGGAGTTCAGAATCCAATGGGCAGATATGAAAAACACTCATAAAAAAATAATAATAATTTAAATTCTGAGTACTACCACCAAAAAAAAAAAAAAGAAGAAAATACTATAAGATCTAGTGAAGAACAGGGGGTAGAGGATGTAGAGAAGAAATACCAGGGTTCAGATCACCAATACTGCCAGTTCTTTTCTCCTTCCAGGCCCCTGGGAGAATTACACTTGTCTGCCCCCTTGAAAGTACTTGTAGCCAGTGCCTTGTCCAGTGAAACAAGGCAGAAATGAAGCAGCATTTCTAGGCAGAAACATTTCAGAACCAGTTCACAATCCTCTGTGTGCTCTTTTCCCTGCCTCAACAACAAGAAGCCTCAGGCAGAAATGGCAGTATCATAAAATGATTAAGTCTTTCAGACTAAATTCAAGTCATAGATGAGCAGAGCCCACTGCCTATTTGCATTGGACATATAGTGCAAAAAATAATTCTTTGTCAATTTACGCTATTTCAGGTCGTTGACAGAGAATGTTTTAGTCTAACCTGACTGGTACAGGGAACGTGGAAGGGCTTTTAAGCTAGGACCCAAAAGATAAATAGGACACAGGTGAAAAGTTGGGGGGGGGAGTATTTTACGAAGAGAGAACAGCACATCCCAAACCTTTGAAGCAAAGACATTGACTCATTTTAGGAATGGGAAGAGAGCCAGGAGGATGTGACAGAGTGAGCAATGGGGGAAGAACTGAGATGAGGGTGGAGCAGTGTTCAGGCGACAGGTTGTTCAGGATCTTAGAAACTGTGCTCAATATTTTAGATTTTGTTCTAAATGCAGTGGAATATCATTTAAAACTATTATCTAATGGGTAGATGTTTACATTTCACTTAGATTCCTCTGGATGTTGTGGGGAGAATGGATTAAAATTGGGGAAAAGTGGAAGCAAGATGACCCACTTGGAGACTGTTTTAGTAGTTAATGGGAAAAATAATGGCTTGCAGAAGATAGTCATAGCGGAAATAGAATCAGGTAGGTTTTGGAGCTGGGACTGGCAGTTGTGATAATGGATAGAATACAAGGAAGAATAATGATGGAGAGGAAGGTATCAATAATGTCTGTCAACTCACCGGCTCCCGCAGAAGGATGGTTGGTAGGAAAGGTAAGTGACCAAGGGAAAGAGCTGGTGGAAAGACAGATTTCTCTTTTACACATGTTATATTTGGGAGAATGTAATAGGATGTCTAAGAAGTTGAAATGGAAAATTGGATGTATGAATCTAAAGCTAAGAAGGATATCATGGTTTAGAAATAAATTTAGGAATCATTGGTATTTTAAGCCTTGAAAATAGATGGCCTTAAGTAAAAAGAGGACAGAAGGTGAGATGAGGGGAAAAAAATGCTGAGAAATGCCAACATTTAATGGTTTTTAATGGAAGAAGAGCTGTCAAGTAAGATTAAGAAGTAGCCAGAGAGGCAGGGGGAAAACCAGGAGAGGCAAGAATTAGATTCTGAGAGGCCAATGTTTCGGTAAGGAAAAGGAGTTTAGAAATTCTAAGAGATCTAAGAAGAGGACTCAAAATCATTCATTAAGTGTTACAAAAAAATGCCATTGCTAACTCTAGCAAGAGCAGTTAGGTAGAATGTCAAGCGTGAAATCCAGACTGCACCAACTTGAAGAGACAAAATGGAATGAAATTGGACATATCAGTAACTCTATTAGGAAAGCTAAGTTATAAAGCATAGGGACACAGGCCAGTTTGCTGGGGAGTGATATGGCTTCAATGGAAGGTTGTTTTGTTTTTAATGGGAGATAAGACCATGTTCAAATGATGAGAAGTATCCTGAAAACCAGAGCTTGTTATCCTTCCCTTTTATACCCCTAGCAATATACTCACATAATCACACATCTAATCAGTTATCAAATCCTGTTGCTTCCATACTTAAATTGTGTCTTTAATCCATTCCCCTATTTCCATTTCTACTTTCTATGCATTAACTAAAGTGTTCATGTCTCTTAAAAGTGTTTTTATTATGGCATCTACCCAGAGATAGCCAAACGGCAAGGTTAAAGGGCACATTCTTCCAGACTAACAAGTTGGCCCAAGACTTCTGACCTTAACTGCAAGGAGTTATGGTCCAACTACAAAGTTAGAAGGAAAAGTCTACACAAGACTACCCTCAGTTCTCACAAGACCACCCTCAGTTCTCACACCAACTACAAATTTGGGAGTTTTCTAAAACCATCTTCAGTTTTACCAGATAAACTCACAGAACTCACTGAAGTCCATCATACTCATGGTTACATTTATCACAGAAAAAGGAAACAAATTAGGACCAGCCAAAGGAAGAGACACAAAGAGCAGACTCTAGGAGGGTTCCAAACACGAAGCTTCATCCGTCCTCAGGATGAATTGCCCTTAGAGCACCTATGTATGACAATATACACAGAATACTGCCAATCCAGGAAGCTCACTTAAGCTTTGGTGTCTAGAGTTTTTATTAGGGCTTCATTACATAGGTATGACTAATTGTCCACATGGTTGAACTCAGTCTCCACCCTGCACTCCACTTGCAACAGGTCAGGCTGGTAGCATGTAGTCTGAGAGGTCCACCGTGAATAACAAAGACTCTCTAATTAGTTCAGGTGGTGATAAGGTCAGTGGTTCAAGGCCCTTCACTTTCACTGAACCCCTGCCCCCACACCTCTGCAGTTCTTGAGAAGCAGCCTAAGAGACAGTTACTGTTCCCAATTCTTCAGTCCCTCCCAGTAATAAACATATAATCCAGACCCTTTTCCATGTGATTTTTCAGGGCTTCCTTTTAGTACAGATGATAAACATTTCCTTACCCCATTGATGGGCTTGGCCATAAACTTGCTTTGATCAATGAGACGGGAATAGAAAGAACAGTGTACCAGTTTCAAACTGAGTCACTTGAGGAGGCCTGGCAAGTTTCCTTCAGCCTTCTCGGAGCTTCTGCCATCTGCCATGACAAAGAAAATGCCTCTGGTAGCTGCTGGTCCCAGAATAAACAGACACATGGAACAGACCTGAACCCAAGTCGCTGTCCAAAGCCAAGGACAGTCGATCCAAATGACACCCACAGAAGCTATCACAAGACCTACAAACCCATGGGTGAGAAAGCAATACTTATTTTGTTAAACCAGTGAGCTCTGGGGGTTGTAATTATGTATTATCAAAAGCTAATTAATATACTCAAAAATTTTTATTCCCAGGTTAAGCTCCTGTTCCACATTCACATCTGGTTTTCTGAACTCTGATCTTATCCTGGTAAGCCAACATCTCAAATTTCTACATATCATTTTATCCTAAAATCGTAAAAGAAACTCAGCTTTGAATAAATAGCTTTAGCGAAGACTATTAGTAAAGGACACTCTCTGCCTCAGAGAGAACACAAAATAGCACTTTGGAAAGGTCATTTTAACCATTCTTCTCAGAGAAACCTCACTTTCAAATAGAACAGACATTGTTTTTTAACATGTTCCGTTTCTTTCTTGTGCATTCCATAGTACTCGTCCTTATGGCAAGACAGTAGGCATTACATACATAGTTGTACACTGAATGAAATAGATTTTTTCTCTTATTCCATCTATTATCTTTGCTAGCAGCCTACGACACTGCAAGCCAAGGAGAAACCACGTGACGGTGGCAGTCAGGAGCAATACATCAAGCTTTTCCCCATGTGCTAACCCAGAAAGAATGAGAAGGCACAGGATGATAATTTCTGATTGACAGAGAAAGTTCTAAGTCAATATCTTAGCACTGCTGGTGCACAGAGATACTCGTACAGATTTAAATGCCCTTTTTATAACCTCTCTAGCAGCAAAGTCAGCTAAGGTGACTTGGAAAAAAAGTTGCCAAGCTTGGCAGAACAAAGGAAGTCTCCAAGATGGACTTTATTTATCAGAAACACTAAAGTCAATCCAGTTCAATTTAACTTCCTCGGGGTATTACACACCAGTTCTTGGTAAGAATGTTGAGAGTAGGATCACCCACAGGTTTTGTCTTTTCAAGAATCTGTTTTCATTCCTCAGAACACAAATTGGGAAGCAAAAACTTCCTCCAAACAATCACCAGCATGCAGTTACTCAAAACTGAAGGGGGGAAAAAAAAACTAGTTCAGAGTAAGGGCCAGAGGGCAAAAATATTCTGAAAATTAAACAGAACACTTTACTCCCATAGGAGAGTTTGCACCTGTGCTAAAAGGGAACATTTTCATCAGAATAGCCCTCCGTGGCCACTTACATAGCTACAAGGTAGGAAGACAAAAGGCAATGCCGAGATGTACTGAGCAGAGTTAGAACTGTGAGTCCCTTCTTCCTGCTGACTGAGAATGACAATAAATTCCCTTTGCTTACCTTTACAGTACATGATGGCTTTCACATACATTATCGTCATTTAGTCCTCACAAAAACCTTGTGAGATTAGGTATGGTTATCGTGTTAGTTTCTCAGGGCTGCTATAACAAATTAACACAAACTGAATAGCTTAGAATAACAGAAATCTATTCTTTCATGCATCTGGAGGCTAAAAATATGAAATCAAGGTGTTAGCAGGGCCATGGTCCCTCCGAAACCTCTAGGGGAGGTTCCCTCCTTGTGTCTTCCAGTTTCTGGCAGGCTCAGGTACTCCTTCGCTTGTGGCTGCATCACTCCAATCTCTGCTTCCATCTTCATATCACTTTGTTCTTCCTGTGAGTCTCTATCTTTACATGGTTTTCTCTTCTTAAAAGGACTCCAACCATACTGGATTAAGGATCACCATAATGAACTCATCTTAACTTGATTGCACCTGCAAAGACCCTATTTACAAATAAGGTCACATTCATAGGTACCAAGGGTTACAGCTTCAACATTTGTTTTGGGGAGACATAATTCAACTCATAACAATGATCGTCCTTATTTTGCTGATAAGAAGAATGAACTGTACAGCGGTCAAGTGACCTAAGTTTATACTGTCAGCAATCAGAAAAGCTAAGACTTAAACCAGGTCCAACTTCTGATCCTGAGCTTCATCTACCACACAGCAAAGTCCTATCTGTGGCCATCTCCATAGCCACAGCATCACCACGGCAGCTATACAAGTCTGTTAAGGCTTGATCCAGACAAACCAGATCAAGAGTGTAATATCCAAAGTCTGAGGGACAGAGTCCAGCAGTCGTCTGCTCAGAAAATGGCTTTGCAAGTCCACTGTCCAGATGGCCAGGTATACAGAGTGACTGGAGTGCCACTACAGACTGAGTCCTGCACAACCACCCACAATGCCAGAATGCCCATGATTCCAGTCCATCTTTTGGTTCTATTAATTGTCCTATTTGAATATAAACATCAAATGAGCTATTTAGCTTTTAAATTTTGTACATGTTATTAATAGCCCCTTCATGTATGAAAACCCCTTTGTTCACTTACACAGGTGTTATGTGTCATACAGATAAATAGATGAATGGATAAATTATGCTAGGCACTTACTGGGAATAATTAAACTATAACCTCTGTGCTTAATAAGCTTACATTAGGATAATTCATAGTGAAAATGAGAAGGCTTAATTTTTCAAATATAAGGATGTATAAGGCAAAGGTTTCCAAACTTGAGTGTCTTTCAAAATAACCTGGAAAGCCTTTTTATTTTTTTTTTATTTGTTGCTTTTTGTTTTTAGTATATTTGTTATAGGTTTTTGCTTTCCAGGCTTACAAAACATACCTTATAGATTTTATTTTCAACCAATGACAATTTATCTTAGATCACAAAGAAAAAAGAAAAAGAAAAAGCTTTAAAACTCTATATTTTAACTCCCCCTTCCCCCCACATTTTGACTTTTTCTTGTCTCAGTGTACATATTTTATACTGTCTAGCTCTTAACAGATTGCCGTAGCTATTGTTTATGATAGATTGGTCTTTTAGTCTTCATACTAGAATTATGAGTAGGTTGCATACCACAATTACAGTATTAGAGTATTCTGAGTTGGTCTGTGTGCTTACTTTTATTAGTGGGTTTTATCGCTTCTCAACCTTTTGGCTAAAATCAAGTGTAATATCAATGTGTTTTACACCTTTTAAAAATTTTTGCACATTAGCATTTTTTTCTTTGAGATTATAGAAATCCCTTCGGCTTTTCGTGTTAAGACAGGTCTAGTGGTTATGAATTCCCTCAGCTTTTTTTTTTGTCTGGGAAAGACTCTTCTCCTTTTTGTTTGAGGAAAAGCATCTGGGTATTAAATTCTTGCTTGGCAGTTTTCTTTCAGCACTTTGAATATGTCGTCCCATTTCTTCATGATCTGTATGATTTTCATTGAGAAGTTTGTTGCCAGACAAATTGGAGCTCCTTTATATGTAATTTTCTTCTTTTGCTGCTTTTGGGATCCTCTTCTTTGTCCTTAACTTTTGAGAGTGAGATTTAGGTTTTTTGGGGGGTTTAACCTGTTTGGTGATCTCTGACCTCCCTGTACCTGGATATTTATATCTTTCGAGTTTTGGAAAGTTTTCTGTTGTTATTTGTTTGAATAAGCTTTCAATCCCTTGCTCTTGCTCTTTCTTGAACACTAATAATTCTTAGATTTTCTCTTCTGAGGTGATTTTTCTACATCTTGCAAGCATTCTTCATTCCTTCCAATTCTTTTTTCTTTGTTCTCCTCTGTGTATTTTCCAATGGCCTGTCTTTGAACTCGCCAATTCTTTTTTCTGCTTTATCTATTCTGCTGTTGAGAGCTTCTAATGAATTTTTCCATTCAAATATATTTCTCAGTTATAAGATTTCTGGGTTTTTTTATTATTTCAATTTCTTTGTTAAATGTCTGATAAATTTGAGTTGCCTTTCTATGTTATTTTGGAGATCACCAAGTTTCCTTAAAACTGCTATTTTGAATTATCAGAGCAGTCACCTATCATCATCTGATTAGGTTTAGTCACTGGCTCCTTGCTTTGTCCATTTGGGGAGGTCACGAATCCCTGTTTGCAATTGTTTCTTATAGATACACATCTATTTCTTTGCATTGAAGGATTATTTATTCCAGTCTTCTGTCTAGCTCATTTTAATTTTTATTGTATACATTTGCTTAGAGATTTCTTTGCCATGTACCTATTGAATGTCTTTTTTTTTTTTTTTT
>VBSM01001044.1:1195706-1210532 GCA_008086735.1 Cheirogaleus medius | reverse complement strand
GACCGGGGGGGAGGGAGGGGGGCTGGAATTGAAGCCAGCTTGCTTCTAGGCCACCATTTTGGTTATTTCACTCTCCTGGAAAGCCTTTTTATAATAAATTTTATACTATTTTTAAATGACAATAAATTGGAAAATTATAAAATTAGAATTTAGTGTCTAGAAAGTAGTTATAAAAATCAAAAATATTATATACATAAAATAACCAGCCTGAAAAAAATTTAAGTGACTTTTATGAGGGGAAAAAGAAAATATGTAGGAATAAGAGTAAGAATGTGTGCCTCTAACTAAACATGAAGGATTAAACATGTTTGTCAATGTTCTGAATCTCCACTAAAATGACTATAAAGGAATAGTAAAGCATTACCCACATGAATAAAGAGTAGGAAAAAAGAGAAATAGATGAGAACTGTCAACAAAGGTTTTGGAAACTATAACGTAGATAAATAATGCTTAGTTAGCTGACTGATAAAGTGGGATGAACTTGAAAAACCAACCATAAGAAAGCCACTTCAAAATCCAGAACCCTAGATGGTCTTAGGAACTGGAGGTATCAAATGCCTCTAAAAGGAGAAAAAAAGGGGGGTAAGGATCAGAACAGCCTTACATAGTTTAGATGGAAGAATAAGTTATTTGACTATGTCTATCAAAATTATAAACATATATATAACTGACTTAGCAGTACCACTTACGATGATTTTCCTACAAGTGTAACTCATGCGTATATACAGATATCTGTACAGTTATAGTCATAGTATCATTTTAATAACAAGATTAGAATTAATCCTATAGTCTATTCAATATATTAAACAATGGTATATCCATATAATGGACTGTTTCTGTATAAAAGGAATACTCTGGGACAGACAAAAAAGATCTATATTTGCTAATAAGGAAAAATTTCTAAGTTAAAAAATAAAATCAAAATGCAAACACCATGTATGTTATGCTCCCAACTTAGGCCATCCCCCCACTATCTTATGGTAGAGGGTTTCATCTCAGCCCATTAAGACATACTAATCTCTGTACCTTAGCCTATACGGAGATACAGCAGGCAAACCATCCATCTGCCTAGAGGTCTTTGAAGAAGACCCTGACAGAAAGAAAAGACAAATGGACCCCTGAAAGAAAACGAACATGAAAACTGAAGTCTAGTACAGTGGATCAGACAGGGCAAGGAGACCTGAACATCTGAAGAAATAATAGTGACAGGTCCAGTGTGAGGCTGTGCCTGTGCCTGACCACCCTCGAAATTATTCTCTCCTGTACCAACCCTCAACTAAACCTTACCCACTCCCAAATAAAAGAGCAATAGGGAAATACACAACCATACTACCAAGACCCAGCAGCTCTGCTATAGGAAACCCTTCTGAAGAGCTGGCCACATAGTGGAGCAGACCCTTCCTGCTGGGCAGAGCTGGGGGTTAATGTCTGGAGATGCTTACAAGTCACAGAGGTGGAGGACTTGGTGCAGCCCTAAGAAATAAAAGGCAGCAGGCACTAAAGCAAAGGGATGACAACCCATCAGGCAGCGAGTGCCTCTAATCACATTCTGTGTACACCAATGACTTCTGGAAGAAACCTGTCACATAGTTATAAAGGTGACACATTTGTAGTGGTTGTGGCCAGCAAACCAAGGGGATATAAGATAGAAAGTAGCATCCTAGTTATGCTATTTTCCATTTGCCCCTCCAAATTTACTCTCCATCCTTTTTCATCCTACTCTGTGCTTAAAGAGGCTGGCCTGTGTGCTTGCCTTCACTCCAGCTTCTGGCTAGGTTAGCTCCTAGGGAGTCAGAGTATTTACTCCCCTGGATCCCTCTGTGCAAGCTCACTTCAGATTGATGACACCCTCCCCCCTCTTGTTGGGGCAGTGCATCACATGAATCTCCAGCCTTCCAGCCCAGGGACAGTAACTTCCGGGTCACTCACCCAAGATTTTACACATCTCTTGTGCTTTCTTAACAACCTGCCCATTCCTTTATAAATAATCCACTTATCAAACTCTCCTCAAATTATCATCAGCTATGGTCGGGACCCTAATATATCAGCTTTTCAAGAAAGACAAATATTTCCCTAATATTTTTTAATGAATTTTATCACATGTGATACACACTTTGGTCAGTATTATAGACACTAGCAATGTTTCATAGAAATCCATTCATTTAACCTACAGATGATTAGTAATATCTTAGTTTGTTCCAGTCACTGTTACAGATGAAGATAAAGCAGTAAATAAATAGGCAAAGTCCCTGTCTTAAAGTACCATGTATTCTAGTAAAAGAAACAAATAGAAACAATGTCTGATAATGTAAGTGTGAAAAGAAATAAGGTAAAGAGGACAGGAAGGAATGGAGAAGACGATTTAGGTAAACTTCTCAGAGGAGGTTTCTCTCTGCAAGCAGCATTTGAACAGAGACCTAAATGGGGTGAGGAAATGAGCTAGCTAACTATAGAGGAAGAGTGCTCAAGGCAGAAAGAAGAGTGGTCCTAAGCTTGAGGGTAACATAATCAGATTTATATTTCTAAAAGATCATTCTAATTGCTCTAAGAAAGACTCTGTTAAAAGAATGAAAAGACAAGATAGACGCTGGATGAAAATATTAGCAAACCACGTATCTGGCAAAGGACTCATATCTAGAATATATAAAGAACTTAAAACAACAGTAAAAAATAAAGTGAACCAACACAATTATAAAATGGGCAAAAGACACAGGTTTTAAAGAGGCAGCATGAGGGAGATCTCAGTAATGATGGAATAGTTCCACATCTTGATTGCAGTGGTAGTTACACAAATCTACATGTCAGAAAATGACATAAAACTTGGGAGAAGAAAAATAGCCCAGAGCAGTCTGAGTTATGAGGTATGCAAAATTGGGGGACCCAGAGAGACATGAATATGGGACTTCTGTCCTGCCCACCCCACCCCATGCAAAGGGGCAATTATTTAAAGGCATTTTTCTTCTTTCTTTTCTTCCTATAGTTTCCTAACTAGCTGCCTCACCAGCTGCCTCACCCATTATCATCATGTTCCTGGAATTTGTGACACAAAGAACAATATACAGCCAATCAATAGCTCATGTTATTTTAATGTAATTCTTGGTAAACAACTTAGGAACTGTCTCTTCTTTTTTCCTTTAAAAACCCACTCGTAACTGCTACTAATCCAACCACATTTCACGACAACTTGAAACCATGTTCCCGGGTTGCAGTCCGCAAACGTGGCCCAAATAAACTCTCTACTTACATTAATTTTCTCTATTTTTTCCTTTGGGTCAATAAACTGAATATGCACATGGCAACAATGTCAAATTCCTGGTTTCAATATTTTACTACAGTTATGTAATATGTAACCATGGGGGAAACTGGGTAAAGCCTACATGGGACCTCTCTGTACTAACTTTGCAACTTCCTGTGAATCTATCATTATTTCAAAATGGAATTTTTTTTTAAAAGGTCACTCTGGCTGCTGGGGCAGAAAACAAGAAAAGGCAGTTGTTCGTAGGAACAAGAGTGAAATCAAAAGGACCAGTTACAAAGCCTTTGCAGTCATCAATGCAGGGATGCATGTGATTTGTGAGTAGGGTCGTATTAGAAGAAGTAGCAGAAGTGGTTGGATTTGGCATGTTTTGAATGTTAGGATTTGCTGGTGGATTGGAAGTAGGGTCTGAGAGGAGAGCTATAAGGATAACTCCAAAGGTTTTTATTTTTTGTTTTTACTTCAGCAATAGCGTAAATGGAGTTTTCTTTCGTGCAGGCAAGAAGATAGGAGGAGGAAAGGAATATGAGTAGTGGGAATTAGTTTTAGCTACAAGAAGGTGCCCTCTAGCCATCCAAGTGGCTATGTCTGGTAGGAAGTTGAATATACAAATCTGGAGTTCAGGAGGAAAATTGGGGCTAGTATATGAATTTTGAAGTCATCTGCTTACAGATGATATTTAAAACTGTAATACTATATGAGATCGTCCAGATACATAGAAAAGAGGTCTGAGGCCCTGCAAAATGTTTTTGTAGCTTTGAGTTATAATTGACAAAAATTATGAATACTTAAGGTGTACAATTTGATGCTTTGACATATGTATACATTGTGAAATCACAATTAATTAATAGCTAATTAATATATCCATCACCTCACATAGTTGTATATGTAAAAACACTTAAGATCTACCCTGTTAGCAAATTTTAAGTATATAATACAGTGTTGTTAATTATAGTCACATTGCTATAAATTAGGTCTCCAGAATTTATTCACCTTGTATAACTGATTCTTTATAGCTTTTGAAATACCTTCTCCTCATTTTCCCCTCCTCCAGGCCCTGAAGAAAAGTTGTGTTTTGTTTTTTGGGTTTTCTTTTTGGTGGGGGTGATCAGTAATGTCAGATAATACTGAATAGTCAATTGAAAGTGGGAACTGAGAATTGTCCATTTGATTTGATGATCAGAAACTGTTAGGTAGACAGCAAGGGATTCTGGGTCTCCTAGGGATGAAAGTGGTCTCCTGTCCCGAGGCTGCTCTACCTTAATCCTGTCCCTAGTGACTGCCATACCTAGTGAGGAGGGAATACCCTATGAATCTGCCAATCAGAACTTGGTACACCAACTGCAAAAAAATGCTGAGGACTCTCTAGCCCACAGGCCAAGGAGCATAGGTATAATATAGTCTGGAAAGTGACCCAGAACAGCCAGCTTTCAGAGAGGCTCATGGTAGATCTGCAAGCACAGTAAGACTCAGGTCATATAATTCCCAACTGTCCAATCAAAGTGGTTCCATGGTGACAAGTTCTGAGTCATAAGGGAGGTCCCAATCCAGACACTATAAAACAAGACCAAGACCATAACCAGGGTCTCTCTTTTGCCCTCTTTTCCTATGAAAAATGGTCCTGTCATCATCTGTGGCATATGTATCTCACTCTGTAAGCCTATACCTTGCCCTTGCTCTATGATCTTTTTTTCCTACATAAATCTCATTTTTGTGCTTGCCTTACTTTGGTGTGTTTTGTCATTCTTCAGCCATGAGTACACCAAGAACTGACATTTCAGACTGCAACCCAACAAAACCATTAGTAACTGGAAAAAAAATAAATAATTTCCTTCCTTATGGCCATGGCAGACTCATTATACCTTCACCTGTCCTCAGCATCACACCAAGAATAGTCTCCCCCCTTTAACACATTGAAATAGGTATTCAAACTAAGCTGATTCTGTCTTCTGCCCAGCCAGATCACTGGACTCAAGTTGTAGAGTACATTGTTTCCACCAGGCATAAAAGTAACTTACCACCTCATGATTAACCCCCCTTCATGCATTTTTGGATTACTGTACATGTTCTAACTAAAAGCAGTAGGAGCTTCAGGGATCATAGTTACATAAACCACAGGCTACAATAGTGGTTTTCTTTTTTTTAACATAATTCATTCTCTTAAGAGCTTAAAATGCTAAACCATAGAAATAGCTTAATTATTCTGTCCACTTTCCTCTGAGATAATGAAGGAATTTGATAGCAGCATTCCTGTCTAAGAGTTGAGCTTCAGAGAAGTCATGACCTATTCCTAATCCTCTTGCTTGTTCTGAGGTGGTGGCTGAAAACCAGCCAACTAATCTCTGTTGAACTCTGCTACGATGGAAGTCTGCAGAAATCTCAGCAAGCTCTGTGCTTTGCCATGAATAGAGTCTATGCCATAAGCTGTTTTGCTGGTAATGAAGATGATCATGCAGGTCCATTGTATCTCTTCTTGTTACCCCCACCCCTACACACACACATTCTTTTATCAGAAAAAAAAAAAATAGAATTCCAGGTACGAGGGTGATATGCAACATAAAAATAAGATGAAGACACTCTATCCACACGTGTATTGAAACTCTGACCTGAATATCACAACAGCATTATTAATAGCTAACACTTGAACACATACCAGATGCTGTTCTAAGTGTTTTGCATGTACTAACTCTTTCAATCCTTGTAACAATCATATGAGATAGTTATGATTGTTAACCCCATTTTATAGTTAAGAAAAGTGAGATATAAAAAGGTAAGTTATTTGCTGAAGTTTTTACAGTCAGTTCAGTGGTGGAGTTAGGATTTAAACCTAGTCATTCTGGTTCCAGGATCCAAAATTCCAGCCAGGACAGTATATTACCTCAAAAACAAAAGTCTCACCAACTATATCTGTTAATGTGAATTATTCACTCAATTCTTCCAGTAGGCATGGAACTAATTCCCAGAGTAGAGATAAGAGACTCTTTACTATAAGACAGGATGATATTGAAGGAGCCCAGGGAATTTTATCCCCAAATATGGTACCCTGGTATACTGAGTATTTTGAATTAAAGGTCCTTGAAAATTAAAAGATACTGGAAGAGACTTTTCCTTTATCTTCATAAAGACTGGACCCACCTAAGAGAACAATTGCTTTCCATCCCCTTCCTAAAATCTCATTACTATTGCAGAAAAGATGACTGAAAAATGTAACCACACCTGGAGGAACCTTTTCATAAAATGTCTGACTCTGGGACTCATTCAAATTCCAAAGAGAATCATTTGCAAGTTGATTTCTGTCTCCTGGGTCCATTCATTCTCCTTAATGATTTGCTGCCCCTCAAAAGAATTGTCTGTATTCTGCACCAATCCCCCCCCTATAGAAAAGAACACATAAGCTTCTATACCACACTGGATTATGGGATATTTGCTCTGATTCCTCCCCCTCCCTCCAAATGCATGTTAAATTTGTATGTCTTTTCTCCTATTATCTTTTCTTTCTCCTAAAATCTTTTGTCAGATTTTCAGCAAACCTTCAGAGGGCAAAGAGGAATTTTCCCTTCCAATATACTTTCTTAACTTCACCCAAAGTACTATATGGCCAGGAAGCAGCTGCAACTTGGAAAATAAGTTTGTTCTCAGTGGAAAATTATCTTCTAGTACAATGATTCCAAAAGGTTAATGGTCATGACATTCACTTGTCCAGCTTATTAAAAATGCATTTTCAAGGGACCTAGTCCCCCAGAGTCTTATTCACTGAATCTGGGATTGGGTCCAGTAGTCATTAACATGCCTTATCACTGCCACCACCTCCAGGCAAACCTAATGGAGGTAGATGCCAGACCAGATCAGCAAAGCACTGCTGGAGGGATAAGCAACTCAGGTTATGAATCAAAAGAGATGAGAGTTACATGAGATACCAAAATTTGGATCTTGGGTCAAACACGACAAAAAAAAAAAAAAAAAAACAAGAACTCTGATATCTTTTTCAAGTGAAACACACACCTCTCACAGCATTGCTCATATATTAGAAAGAGTAGGAACCTGGGAGTTAAAGAAATGTGTAATTGAATCCCAGACTTCTTTCTTTACTGGCTGTGTTCCTTGGGACATTCAGTTGCCATTTTTTTAATTTGTAAATGACAGATGACAATGCCTATAATCCTGTTATAAGACTAAACTATGTATATTTATTTATTCCCATCATATGCCAGAAAAGTGGGCACATACCTTGTCTTCCTGCCTGTGATGTTCATACAAGGCTGACGGTGGAGCCGCCATCTTACCGCTGTGACGTGAGCAGAAGGATGGAGGAGCCTGGGTCTCCACCAGCATCCTGGAATGCCACGCCATCTCCAGAGCTTTCGCTAAAGATAAATAAGCACACAGAACCCCAAATTTAAGCCACAGTTTTTCAGGTTTCTAGTACTCACCACTGAATGCAATCACTATCTAATAAGATTATGTGATTTTATTTATTTCTTATGCTTTTATATTTCTCCAGATTTAAAACAGAAGGAAGAACCCCTACATAGAAAAAAGTTTCATTTGTTTCTACCCCCAGATAATTCATGTTTGTACTAGTTTGTATTTATTCATAATACTAAAAAGACCTTGCCTATGGGCTCCCAGAAATAATTAATTTTAATTTGGAGAAAAATATAGACAATAAAAATGGTTCTAAAAGATTAAAGTATCTAATATATTTTCTGAAAGCAGTAGACCAATGTGTTTACTTCATTCTTCCATAAAAGTTTATTAACAGGCTATCAAACAAATGATTTGTGGGCACTTGCAGAAAGTAGTGATTACTATAAAGCAGTACAAATTCATTAAGAATAAGTCCTGTCAAATTAATGGCTTTACCAAACAAAAAGGTTTGTAATATTGATAGATTATGGATGTGTTACAGATATCAACTTTGGATAAGATGGAAACCTATGAATTGGCAGAAAATGTGGATAGGCAGGTTTCTAATTGAACAACTATGCCCAAAGAGGGCTGATTAATGAATAGAAATGTAACAACATCAGTATTTATCAACATCCTAGAAAAATATATAAAAGATGTTTATCAACTTTGTAGATAAACTACAAGGAAGAGTTAATTTGTTACAGAAAGTATCAAGACTTAATAATCTCTCAAAGATAGTTAGGTAAAAGAACCTTGCTTTTACAACTTAGAGAAGATCATACCCAAGAATACATTGTGAAGTCAAGCTTGATAATGGTTCATGTAAAAAAGACCACAAACTCAAAGTTCCTCTGTATTGAAGTTCGAAAAATAAAACAAAACAAAACCCAGGCTATTTTAACGAAAGCATAATGTTCTGATGGAGTTACATAGTCTTGATGGATACCTTTAATAAAAGTATAACATATTTGTAAGCAGACAAATCACATCTAGAACATTGTGCAGTTTTATATTGTCAACCTGAAAAAAAAAAAGACACTAGAGAAAATTACCTCTGAATATGTTGAGTTTACTCAAGAGTTGAAATAAGGATTATAACCTGGAATGTGTAGAATGGCAAGCCACCAGTGCATTCAGTGAGGGAAAGGTAAATGGAGCTTTTGTTAGCAAACAGATTTACAGAAGCTGCTAAGAAACAGAGTTTATTGTTTCCAGAGGTTCAAAGCCAGAGTTGCTGTCAGCTCATTAGTGGAGATGCCGTTAATGGGCAAGTGTTCTTTCCAAGAACATCTTGTGTGAATCACTATAGTCCTAGAGAATATCTAGTGTTAAATTTTATCAATGCAAGAGATATGTGAAGAAGACAAAAGGGTTTTTAAAAGTCCTTGGAAATAGTTCTTATTTCAGACATGCAAATGTAAACCTCGTCTCCTTTGGGCCTTCCTGACCCTATTTTGTCTGAGAATGATAAAAATCATTTTATCCTGGTATCTAGGATCCACTCTCTGCCTCCCCAGCTAATCAGGTTAAGAATAAATACCTGATCTACTAATTTGTAAGCAGTACAAATTGGTGCAAATTGCCTCTATTTCCTGCAGCTTTTCAAATCTCAGAGCTAAGGATATGGCATCTTTTTCTCTGCAGTAGATCCACCACACTAAGCTGTTTTGTTACCTACATAGAATAAAAGGAGGGCTACCAAAGGTTGGTATTGGTCCCAGAGCCTGGCCAGGGATTAAAGTTCCAGGTAGGATTTGGATGATGTAAACCACAGATCCTACACATTGTGAACGTTGCAGATACCATCCTCTTAGGATGGCTAGTACGAAAAAGAAAAAAGATAACAAGCATCGACCAGGATGTGAAGAAATTAGAACCCTCATACACTACCAGTGGAAATGTAAAATGGTGCAGATCCTATGGAAAACAGTATGGAGGTTTCTCAAAAAACAGAACTACCACAGGGTCCAGTAATTACACTTTTGGGTATATAAGAATTGAAATCAGAATCTCAAATTGCTATCAGCACTCAATGCTCATTGCAGCATTATGCACAATAGCCAAGACATGGAAACAACTAAGTGTTTATCGACACATGAACAGATAAAGAAAATGTTGTAAGAACATACTGGGTTAGAGTTCTCCAGAGAAACAGAATCAACAAGATATATATAGAAATATAAGAGGTAATTTCTTATGAAAATTGGTTCAGCCTATTGTGAAAGTCAAGATGTCCCATGATATGCCGTCTGCATGCTGGAGAACCAGAAAAGCCGATGATATAATTCACTCTGAGTCTAAAGGGCTGAGAACCAGGGTAGCCGATGGTGTAACTCTCAGTGTGAGGCTGAGGGTGGGAGAGGGATTTGTCCCTGGTATAAGCCCCAGAGTCTGAAGGACCAAGAACCAGGAGTTCCAATGTCCAAGAGCAGGAGACGATGGATGTCCCAGCTCAAGAAAGAGAATTCACCCTTCCTCTGCCTTTTTGCTCTATCTAAGCCCTTAATAGAATGGATGATTCCTGCTCACATTGGTGAGGATGGATCTTCTTTACTCAGTCTACCGATTCAAACGCTAATTCTGTCTAGAAACATCCTCACAGATACACTCAAAAATAATGCTTTACCAACTATTTGGGTATCCCTTAAACCAATGAAGTTGCCACAAGTTAACCATCACACACGCAGTGGAATATTATTCACCCTGGAAAAACAAGGAAATCCTGACATGTGTGACAACATGATGGACCTGGAGGACATTCTGCCACGTGAAATAAGCCAGTCACAGAAGGACAAATACTTCATGGTTCCATTTCTGACGTATCTAAAATAGTAAAATTCACAGAAACAGAGCAGAGTGGCGATTGCCAGGAAGTAGGAGAAATAGGGAGTTGCTTTTCAAAAGTATAAATTTGCAGTTATATAAGATGAATAAGTTTCAGAAATCTGTTATACAACATTGTGACCACAGTTAATATTTGTATGGCACACTTAAATTTTTTTTTTTTTTACAAAGGTAGATTTCATAAGTACTCTTACCACAATTAAAAAAAAAAACTTTATGAGAGCAAACGATGGGTACACGTGGTCATGAAGTGGTGTAAGGGACATTGGAAACTAAGAGGGGGAGAGGGTGGGAGGGAGTGAGGAATAAAAACTTACCTAACCAAGTACAATGTACACTATTCTGGTGATAAAAAGCCTTGATTCTGGTGATAAAAAGACTAAAAGCCTTGACTCCAGCATTACATAATTCATTCACATAACAAGAACACTTGTACTCCCTAATATTTTGAAATAAAAACTATTAAAAAAAACTTTAAAAGTAGAAATAGGTGAAATTTTAAGGATCAAAGTATTTGGAATAAATAGTATTTATGGCAAAAATGGAAGAATTAGAGAGTTAGCAATTCAGACTGAAGAACTCAGAAAACAGAAAAAGATGAGGAAAGAACTTCCAAAAGATTAAACGTGTGGAAGACAGAAGTGCCAACAATGGAACAGAAGAAAAATTATAATTATCTCAACAGATTCAAAACAATTTTTGATAAGATTCAACATCTGTTCATGAATTAAAAAGAAAATAGTAGCAACTTAGGAATACAGAAGAATTTCTCAAATCTGATTACCTACAAAAAACTTGCAGAAAATATTTAGAAAGAGGAAGAAAAATAATCAGAAGAAACTATTAGAATCTAAAGCAATCGTGGGCAAAAAGAACAAAGCCAAGTCATGGAATTAAGCTAATTATCTATCAATAGATGAACAGATAAAGAAAATGTGGCATATACACATAGTGGAATACTATTCAGCCTTAAAAAAGAAGAAAATCTTGTCATTTGCAGTAACATGGGTGACCCTAGGGAACATAATATAAAGTGAAACAAGCAAGGCACCGAAAGACAAATACCATATGCTCTCATTTATATGTAGAATATAAAAATGTCAAAGTAATAGAAGCAGAGAAAGTAGAATGGTGGTTACCAGGCTATGGGAGTATAGACTAGAAAGATGCTGGTAAAGCATACAAAAATTCAGGCAGACAGGAGGAATAGGCTCAAGAGATCTATTGTATTAATAAAACATGATGACTATAATTAATAACAATGTATAATACTATGTACTTGAAAATTGCCAAGTAGTTAAGTGTTCTCACCACAAAAAAAATGTGAGTTAATACATATAACTATCTTGATTTAGCCATTCCATAATATATGACAGATTATGTTGTATACTATAAATATAATTTTTATTTGTCAATTAAAATAGATATTTAAAATTTTTTAAATGAAACTATTAGAACAAGCATATTCGATAAGATTGTTGGATATAAAAATCAGCCTATAAAAAAATCAATAACATTTGTCTAAATTGCGATGACCATCTAAAAAACATATCAAATTAAGTTACCATTTTCAATAGCAAGGAATACAAAGTACCCACGTTTTAACTTAAGAAATGAAGTACTCTATGGAGAAAACTTTTTAATCAAATTAAGGATAGAGAAAATAACTAATAAATGGTGACTTCCATAATTGCAGGTGAAAGAAATCATTATGAAATAGTATTTTATCCCCAGATTAATAAATGTAACCCTAATCCAAACTCCAGGTGGAGTCGAGGAACTCATTTATTCTAAAATGTGTATGAAAGTCAAGGTACATGAATAACAAACTCAGCTTCGAAAAAAAGAAAATGATATCCTGAAATAAATAAAAGAAAGAAAATGATATGATATACTACAGAGATGATGCTATGTTAATGCTATAAACACTGATAAAAGTAGTATGGAACTAGCACAAAAACTGACAAAAGGCCTAATGGAAGACAGTAATGTGTTCAAAGATGAACTCATTTACATATGAGAAATATATAATAAAAATGGCACCACAAATCGATGTTGAAAAATGGTTATTTAGATAGAGCTGGGAAACTGGCTCACTGCACCAAGAAAAATTTGGATGGATCCCTACTTACCTCCAGATACAAAAGATGGGCTCCAAATGGAATAAAGACTTAAACATGAAAGGTAAACTATAAAAATCAATAAAAGAAAATATGGAAGGATATTCTCAAAGGTAAGAGAGAATTTCTTAAAATACAAACCAAAAAACCTGATGAATTTTATTGTATCAAAATTAAGAATTTCTATATAAAGACATTCTGTAAAAAATTAAGCAGATGACAGATTTTAAGATGACAGTGGCAATGTCCAAAATTAACAAGGGTCTAACATATCAAAGAATGAAGTCTTGTAAATCACTAAGATAGAAACCTAATGGGAAAATGAGGAAAAGATATCAAAAATTTACAAAAAGGGAATCCAAAAAGCTAATAACCATGTTAGTAATCAGAAAAGCACAAATGAAAATAATGCAATATAGGTCAAATAAACTGAGAAAAAAATGCATATAACTATTATGTGCCCATAACAATTAAGATATTTTAAAAATGTAATGGGAATGAAAAAAATTAAAATAGTGGATAATGCCAAGTGTTCCTGGTGAGTGTGTAGATTGTCCTCTAGAATATCTGCAGCAATCTGGCAGTACTTAATCAAATAAAGTAAGTACACACTCTGACCTCAAAATTCCACACCTGAGTATATATCACAAAGAAATTCTCACACAGGTCCATAATAGGACATGTATAAAGATGCTTATTGCAGTTCTGTTTGTGGTAGGAGAGATAAAGGCAATCCTTGCCCCCAGGGAAGTGGATACACCTGCGATAAATACACCACAGGTACCATTCCATAACTAGAAGCAATGGACTACATGTACCCACAAGCACAAGTATAGCTCACCAAGAACAGTGTTAAGTCATGAATAAACAAAATTCTATAACAATATCATTTATTACATAAGAAAAATGATTATCTATAATTTGCTTCAAAAATAATCCAAGTAGGGTATGGGTGAATGAGGAGTCAGGAGAAGTTATAGATGAAATAAAATCAACCTATCAGTTCATTATTGTTGAAGTTGGTAATGAGTACAAGTTTATTGTAATTTTTTTCTACTTTTACATACTTAAATTTGTGTATAATTTTTAAAATACATATATACAAAATCATATAAATTTTATCAAAAAAACTAAAATACACATAAAATGTACTAGAGTGGTTGCCTGAGGGAGCAGAAGGGAAAGTTGAGGAGAGATATAAAAGGAAAAATAAAAGAGGTCTATGTGGACCAATGATAATAATGCATCAGTTAAGAAGTATGATTTATTGAACATTGGCAGCTGGGATCCAAAGCCAATACTAAGTACTCAGAAAGCTAAATAGGCTACGCAGCAGCCAGCGCAGAACGTACGAAACACTAAGAAGCATAAGCCTCCATAGAAACCAAACATGCATTCGTCACTTCAGAGGAATTCCTAGGTCAGTGGCAGTAAAAGGCAATAGTCATTTTATGTCACATTAATTAGCAGTCACTGCTTTCATTTGTCAAAACCAGATGAAACCTACTGTTCCTTAACTCAAAAATGGATTCAATACCATGATCCTCCCTTTAACAAGGCTATTCCAAAGCGTCTTCCATGGCACACATTTTGCTATTGATTTACTGTTTAATATTTACTTTTTACAAAGTAATCGCTTTGTTTTATTCTCCCACCATGATTTTCAGACCATGATATTAAATATTTGCCCTCTCTTCCTATGTAACTTGTCTTTTGCATGTTTTAAAGCAACACACATAGCCAACTTGGACAACAATATCATTATAGAATAAAGGAGTAGAAAAAACTATGTGGGGGCAGAGCAAGATGGTGGAATAGAAACCTCCAGAGATTGTCCCTCTGCTCAAACACCAAATTCAACAACTATGCGCATAAGGAAGCACCTTTGCAAGAACCAAAAATCGGGTGAGCGATCACACTGCCTGGTTTTTACATTATATCAAAGACAGGGGCACTGAAGAAGGCAGAAAAGAGAATCTTGCACTGCCTGTGCTACGTCTATCCTCCCCCTTCTCCATCACCCCACCCCCCACATAAGCCAAGGCGGGAGAGAATCTGTGTGCCTGGGAGAGGGAAGGGATTGTGGGGCTTTGCACTGAAACCCAGGTTTCAAATCTCGTCTCACTCCAGTTAAAATGGCTTTTATCGCTTTAAGGTATCTCCATATTGCTTTCCATAGAGGTTGAACTAGTTTGC
>VBSM01001044.1:1177817-1194243 GCA_008086735.1 Cheirogaleus medius | reverse complement strand
TCTCAAATGTGAGCGTGTATCAGGATCACAGACTGCTGTGGCCCCAATCAGAGTTTGATTCAGTATGTCTGGGTAAGGCCCCAAGAAAGGCTTTTCTAACAAGTTTCAAGGGAGTGATGATAATGATATCCCAGGGTTAAAACTCACAAGCCAGCCCTGCCCACATCCAGGGTCCAAATGACCACTAAGACATACTGCCTACCATATTATGACGAAGTTTTGCTTAAGATATTTTTTCCAAGTATCTTTCTAAAAGATATGTTTAATTTATAGGTATGTCTACGAAGAAAGGCTTACTCTAACAGAATTCACAAAGATTTCCACTTATCAAGAAATTGTACTTCCAGAAACTTCAACCTGACCAAATAGTGTTCCAAACATTTATAATGCATTCTTTCAACAAATGTTTATTAGAGACCCATCGTGTGACCCAGCACTGTATTAAGTACTGACACACAGGGAGAAAAGACAGTTTCTACCTTCCTGGAGCTTACGTCCTCACGTGAAGGATCAAAGCTCCCAAAATAAAAGTCACAAACAAGGGCTCCACTAGTCCATATAGTGTCTTCCTGTGAATTAGAAAAAGTTCCCATCCAACAAGTGAGCACTGGCTGGATTTTAACCCCTCCTTGACCCTGTGTAGGGCCCCTTATGTAGAGCACGACCTACACAAACAGTTGCCCTGAGACTCTTGTGTTTAAACTAAGCCTTTAGGGTTAAGCTTTCTCTTATTTCTATTTAATATACAATTCTCCGGCTCAGATTTTCAAATTCCATAGCATATTTCAAGGTTTTAGAGGCCTTGCAAGGCAGGGCCTCTCAGCTACAAAGACTGTATAACCATACTCCTAAGCCACTATCATTATTGATCCCTGCAAGGCTTTTATTTTTTCCCCCTGTTCTTCACTAATTTTCCTCCTTCCCCACTTCCTCTCAAGAAATATACTGTATTCAAATGTATGTATAGGTATGTAGAAACAACTATATATAGAATACTTTAAATGAAATGCATTCATGCAGTGTTGAGATCAATGTGTTTTTAAGTTTCCAAAAATTGCATTATAAACCATGCCCTGTTTCTTACATTTTTCACTTAACACCATGTTTTTAAATTCTAACCATATAGTTTAATTATGTGTAGTTCATTGCTTTCAACTGTAGCAAAGTATTCCTCGGAGTGCAACTACCACATTTTTCTTTTTCATTCCCCTAGTGACTAACACTGAAGCCATCACCAATTACCTACAGTGACATTATGATGAAAATCCTCATACATATCTCCTGGTGGGCTGTTTCAGGCTAGAATAAGAGTTATAAAATGAGAAGTGATAGTTGGAAACAGGTGGAGAAAACAGAAAGATTCAAAACTTATGCAGAAAAGAATAATTTCTCAATGATGTTAGAGGAAATGGAGTCTCCTTTCATGGTAAGCAAAGAAAAAGCTACAAAAATGACTCCAAGAAACTGACAGGAAATGCTTTCTCACAGGTGTACTCCTGTAATTGCCCAAAATCCTCGGACAGAGAAGAGAAACTAGAAGTAACAGAGAGTCCAGGATAAGCTACTGAATTAGAAGGACTCAGTCTATAAATTTAGAAAAGTGGTCATGTTAACCTAACAAGTGTAATTTTAGTATCAACTGTACAAGAAAAAAGTAAGCCTTATCCTACTTCTTATAATGATACTGCCCATCTGCTTCTTTTAGTTCATATAGTTCTCATTCTAGGATAATTTGGGGATGATGTCAGGAAAAACTGTTCTCAGCACTTTGAAAAACAAACCCTCAGTAGTCATATTCACCAACAGTTCTGCTGCCTGCACTTTACAATCAGCTATTGCAAAATTGCTATGCCGGGGCTCCATGCTGGGCTACTTAAATCAGAATCTCTAGAAGTGAACTTGAATTTCATATTTTTTTTGAAACTTCTTACCTAACCCAAAAATGCAAACAACCTAACCCAAAAATGCAAACAGGATTGAACACCACTGAGTTACACACTTTTGATAACAAAGACTCACTTAGGTTGTCAATTTGGATGAGATTAGCTGCAAGTAACAGAAAATTTTGCCTCAAATTGGCACAAACAACAAGGGAATTTATCAGCTTACCCAATCACAAGCCAATAGTGCAGACAGGCTTGCATAGAGTTACAGCCAGGTCCCAGCCACACATCTCCAAAGCTCGACCATTTTGGCTTTGACATCTTCAACCTCATGCTGGTGGCAAGATGGTTTGCAGCCACTTCAATGTGACATATTCAAGCATACCCAGCAGCACTTCTTTACAGCAACAAAACCTTTCCCCCACCAGCTAAACACTCACAACTCATTGGCCAGAACTGGGTTCCAAGCTGGCAAGACTGGTTGAGGCTGATGGTTCTTAAATGCGAATGTGCATTATTAGAATCACCTGGATAGCTCGCCAAACCACCATCACTGAGCCCTACCCCCAGAGTTTCTTATTCAGGAGTCCCAGAGTAGGGCCCAAGTATTTGCATTTCAGCTCCCACATGATGCTGATGCACTTTGAGAACCACTAATTTCAACCAATGAGGATCCACCTGCTGAGACTATAATCAGCTTTCCCTGAAGCACATGACTATTCAAAATAGGGGAGTAAACACCTGAAGGTCATTTATGTCCACAAAACCTCTGACACACCTTTCAAAAGGTGAAGCCTAATTTCCCTTCCCTTGAATGTAGGCTCAACTTAGTGACTCACCTCTAACAAACAGAATAAAGTAGACATGACTTAAACAGCAGGTCATAAAAGACATTGCAGCTTCCACCTTGGTCAAGCTCTCTCTTGAATCACTTACTCTGGGGGAAGCCAATAGCCATGTCATGAGAACACTCTAAGGAGAGTCCCACGTGGCAGAGAATTGGGCTCTCCAACCAAAAGCCATGTGAGCGAGTCCTCCAGCTCTAATCAAGTCATCAGATGACTGCAGCCCTTGCTATCACCCTGAGCCAAAACCTCCAACCTCAGCTGCTCCTGGGTTCGTGACCCACAGAAAATGCAAACTTATAAATGTTTGTTTTAAGCCACTAAGTTTTATGGGTAATTTGTTATGTAGCAATAGATAACCAATACAATAACCAAACAAAATTGGAAAGAGAAAGAAACCATTTCTAGTAATCAACAGCATCTGGTGCAGCTTGCTTCAGTTAATGAAGGTTTAGTATAAAAATACACAAGTTTGGGAACTCAGCAAATCCAAACTGGATTTTATGGAACAACAGGAATTTAAAGGCCTTTCTATATCCAAGGAACCTCAGGAATCTCACATCAGAAGTTCGAGGATCTTCGTATAGTGCTGCTCCTCAGGCTTGCTTAGCAAACATCTGTTCCTCTTCTTGGAGATCTGCCTTCTCATGCTTCATTCTGTATCTTTTGTTGTTGTTCATCTCATAATCTCTGGTTTGTGCCTCTGCCCAGGGCTTCTCAGATTCTCTCATTGCTATTCAATACATGATCTGTAGAACAGCACAGTATTACCTGGGAGCTTAACAGAAACGCAGAACTTTGGGTCCCACTCCAGACCTACTGAATCAGAACCAGCATTTAAATATGAAAAATGCTGCTTTGCACCATCACATGGCATTAGGTTTAAGCTCCCACAGCTTATTTCAGTGGTTTCCAAACTTTGCTGCCCCTTGTAACGACCTGGACTCTTTAAAACATACTAATGCCTAGCTTCCGCCTCAAACATTCTGATTTGATGTGTATGAGGAAGCACAGGTCATTCGAAGTTTTAAAGCTTCCAGGTGACACACATCCAAAAAATGTTTGGGAACCACTAACCTTTGGGAATGACTAAACCATCCTTCTTTTCTTGCTATTTCATCATTAAATTTCAACGAAGAGAATTTGATTAACCTGTCTTTAGATTGACTAGACTTAATCTAATCAACAGTAGAGGAAAAGATGCGTATCGCAGGGTTTCATGACCCAAAACATGACCACTGCCACTCAGAAAGGCTGTAGGGAATCTGGTTCCACTTTACTGCAATATTTCTCAATCCTGTCTGCATATTAGAATAATCTGGGGAGCTTTAAAATCTCAGTGCCTAAGACCCATAGAACAATTAATTCAGAATCTCAGGGTTGGATCCAGGCAACAGTAGTGAGCTTCCCTGCCCAGGTGATTCCAATTTGCAGCCAACACTGGAAACTACTTGTAGAATAGTGGGTATAGTAGTGAACATGTCTGTATAAACAGTATTTCAAAAAAAAATACAAATTTCAATTATGCTGGCTTTATAATCATGGTTAATTTCTTTTGGCTTCAATCCAAAACTCAGCTGAGTGAATGAAAACGTCACATAAGGGAAAAAAAGATAGGTTTTTAATCCAAAAGACTTGAGCTCTAACCCAGTGGCTAAGTGGATTTGGACAAAATTTAATCCTGATAAACTTTAGTTTCCTAATCTGTAAAATGGAGATAAAACAAACTAAATCAAAGAGTTATAAGAATAAATTTTGTAATATAGGAAATAATAAATTTTATAATATACATAAAACACTATGTGATGAAATACACTTCAGACATTATAGCTGATCAAATGTTATTTGCTCCCTCTTCCATGTATGGGGCATATTTTCTTTAAAAGTGTAATTCTGGGTATTATCAGATTTAAACCTCCCACCAATCCCATGGGATAGTACTGTTATTATTCCAGTCTGACAGATGATAAAACTGAAGCTTTTTTAAAAAGAGGAGGCTGAATAATAGAAACAAAGCTGACATTCAAACAAGGCTAACCCCAAATCCCAAATTTTTAACCATCCCACTATACCCACTCTCTGAAATAGCCTAGCTACCATTTTCCTTATCATGAAAGACATACCAATATCCATGTGCATATGGGGTGCAAACCAGGGACCCGGAAGTGGGACAGTAACGCCAGCAGTTATGTGGTTTGGCACATGTGCTACTGCCATCCTAGTAATTGTTCTGCTCTTCTCCTTCCCTCAGGCCAAGTTGTCAATTGCAGCAGCTCAGTCCTGTCCTAGAAGGTCACAATGCAATTCTTCAAAGGTGACACACATCAGTAGATTTCTGAAAAATCACCAGAATGTGCTTCTTCTTTTCATATACAATTCTTGCCTACATAAGCATAACACAGTCTGTACTTTCATAGACTAAGGAATGTAAGAGATACAAACCTATAAATAACCATTTCCAATTAACCTTCCACTACTCTCCCTGTCTTTCAATTTGATCCACGTTATCTCTCCTACAGAAGCCAATTACAATTGTCACTTGATTTTTCAGAGGTATCCTTTCTCTTGTGTATACTGCTGCTGCTATCTTGTGTGGTTAATTCCTGCAAGCTCCCTTGATAAATTCATTAGCCAGGGTGGTTTTCAATTTAACTACATTTCATTTGTGCTTCTTTGTATCTCTTCAATACATTTATCCCTCTATAACCCTTCAGTTTGACACTTACAGAGGAGAAATGCACCAAAACTTAGAAGTGGATTTAAGGGTTAGAATTAGAGCAAGCTCAAGTCCTGAATTTAAGTTTGTGCGTACTACACTTACTCTTTTTAGTTTCTAGGACCTCTCATTATTCAGATCTTTTCATTTTCCTCTTTTCATATCAAAATGTAACCATCCCATGCTAAAGCCCCTTGGCTCTTTGCTTAAAAACAATAATAATCTTCTTTTTCTACATTATCATTTCACCTCTCTCAGCTGAATCATTCCAACTGGCATGTAATCATGTTCAAATATTTCTCATCTTAAAAATTCTTCTTTAAGCCCACATTACCTTAAACTTACTATCTCATTTTTTTGTATACCACTTACAATAAAGTTAAAGAGGTGTTGATAGTCACTGTCTCTAATTCCTCACCATCTAGCCTTTCTGAAACCACTCAAAACAAACTTTCATCCCCACTACTCCACTGAAACAGCTCTTGTCAAAATTACCAACTGCTTCCTCTTGCAAAAGTCAATGGGACAATTCTCTGCCTTCATCTTCCTCAATCTCTCAAGAGTCTCCAACAGTGCTATTACTACCTCCTTCCTGAAACATGTTCTTATCTAGGTGTCCATGACCTCACACTACCTACTTTTCTTTATTGGTTCTTCCTTTTAGTCTCCTTTCTTGGGTCTTTCTTCTCTGCCTAACATCTGAGCCCATTTGTCTACTCTGTTAAAATTCTCTTCTGTAGTCACATGACTCTAAACAACATCTAGGTGCTAAGCATTCCCAAATTGACATCTCCAACCTTGACCTCCCCTCAAGTTCAAACCTGCATATATGTGCAAACCTGAAAGCTGTCTGTTTAATGTGTCTTATTGCATGTTTAATAGGCATCTCAGATTTAACAAGAGTTCTAAAACAGAACTCTTGACTTGCAAACCCAAAACTTACCTACCTCACTTGGCCATTGCTCTTCATTCCTTGACTCTTTTGTCCTCCCCTTTATCCTTGATTTGTCTCCTTCATTCACTTTATCTCTCTACCCCAAGCCCACATGCCATTCATCAATCTATCAGCCAATCTTTTGGGTTCTACCTCTGAAACACATTCCAAATCCAGCCACCTCTCACTATCTCCATTGCTACCACTTTAGTCCAAGCCATTGTATGTTTTCTCTAGGTTAAGTGTAATAGCCTCCTAAATTGTCTCTCTGCTTTTAGTCTTGCTTTCCCTTATAATTCATTCTCTATTCAACAGATAGATCAAAGAATATCTTTCCTCTGATTAAATCTTCCGGCAGCATATAATTGTACTTGGAATAACATCTGACTCTTTATTTTGGCTTACATTTCCAATGTTCTGATCCCTGTGGTGGCCTTTATGGTTTCCTCTTTATGATATAGTTTTTCTTTAAATGATTAGCCTAAACCAGTGGTTCTCAAACTTGATTGTCAAATGGCTCACTTAAGGATTGGAGCAGGAAATATGCAAATGATCTCAGAGCATCTTCTAGTGCCATAAAGTAAGGAAGTGCTTGCTCACACACACACACACATACACACACACACACACACACGAAAGCAGGCAAGTTGAAGGGACATAGGAGCCAACTGAAAGAACTCCCAATGGCCAAAGCTAGACTCATTTGAAGTACAAAATAAAGTAGCATTGGATTATAACCCAACCTCTGAGTCTAAAAACCCATGATATAAATAAAAACTGATATAAATAAATGATTGAATAAATTAATACATGAGGAAATGAGATAAATCTCTTATGTAAAAGAATTCCCAATAAATAGCATAGATACTCTACCATAAAGGAGAAATCTGACAAATACCACTTGAGCCAGGGGATCAAGATTGACATCAATATTCATAAATCATGATGATAGTATGTACCCTTGAAGAAAATGGTAGTTTAACTCTGTGGTTTTCCTCCCAAAAGTCTAATCATGAGAAAACATCAGACAAATTCCAGTAGACAAGCATCCTACAATATACCTAACCAGTGCTCCTCAAAACTGTCAAAGTCATCAAAAATGAGCCTAAGGAGACATAACAATTAAATGTAATGTGGCATCCCGGAAGAGAAAGAGGAAATTGGACAAAAATAAAGAAATCTGAATAACCTATAGATGATAGTTAATAATAATGTATCAAAATTGTTTCATTAATTATAGCAAATATAGCATATTAATATAAAATGTTATTTTATAACAACATTTCTATAAAATGTTAATAACGGGAAATTGGGGGAGTGGGGGAATTCTACTATCTATTCAATTTTTCTGTAAAATAATGTTTATTTTTTAAGTGTAAAAAAAAAGAAAAAAACAAAGACAAACCTTATGAGGAAGTTATAGACTTTCTGAGAAGGTATTGGACTGTTCCAGGACTTGAACAGAGAGGTTGAGTCATTCTTATTCAAATCCCAAGTGCCTTCTGGTCTACACCACATACCTATTAAGACTAGATACTGCTTTAGTGTGCTAGGTATAAGTAAAAACTACTTTCTTCTCTCCTTCTCCTCAAAAGCACAGTAAAATTTGTCTGAGGTCTCACAGCCCTTGTTTGCCTGAAGAAGTCCTGATGATCATTTCTCTTTGACTTTTTCAAACTTAGGGCTACACCATAATTGTCAATAGATCTTACAAATTCATATCTTGTTCCTAACTTGGATGTATACTTAAATGTTAAAAAAATAAGTATACATCAGAATTACCTGGAGGGCTTGTAAAAAACACTGATGACTGGAATCCACTTCCAGAGTTTCTAATTATTGCATTTCTAATGAGTTCCCAGATAATATTCCCATTGCACCACACTTCGAAGTGCCATCACTTGGCCACCACTTTGTGGTGCCATCAGAGGACCACACTTCGAGTGCCATTGATCAAAATCAAACATGGTAACTGCATTCTTACAAATATTATTTTAGAAATGGGCAGGAGATCCAAATGTAGCCAATGATATGTGAGAGGAAGTTAGATGGGTTGCTTGTAGAAAATGCATTCCCCATCCTGCGCGTATTGTGTCTAAATGTAATACCTAAACTAATTGCAACCAACATAAGACCATGAAGGAGTTGCCAAAAGATGGCAGAGCAGAGACATGGGGGGGAAAATCTGCATTTTTTATCATGTCTTTAAACTATTTAACCAACCAAACCTGAAGCCCACCCTATCTCCAAATATCTTATGTTAGATAAAATATTTTCTTATTGTCTAAGCCAATTTGAGTCCTGGTCTTGGTTTCTTATAGCCAAGATCATCCCGAGACTACCTCTCAGATCCCATTCCCTTGTATTCTTCCCATCATTTACTAGCTCCAGCCACACCGGCCTTTAGTTTCTTAAACCTACAAAGCTCACTCAACATGAAGATCTGACAGGATTCCTCTACATGGGCTCTCAGTCCCAAGATCTCTGCATGACTAGCTCCTTCCTGTCATTTGGGGTCTTAGCTCAAATGTCACCTCTTCAAAGATGTCTTTTCCTAGACCACCCAATCCAAAATTGTGTTTCTACCTCACCTCCAAAACTCTTTATCCTATTACCATATTTTATTTTCTTCCAAGGATTTACATCCTAAATTATATTGATATTTGCACATTTGCTAACTTCCTTGCTCATTTTTGGCCTTCAAGAGACCTTCAGTTTCTACAGTGTAAGATCTATGAAAATTGTGACCATCTCTGTCTTGTACATCTTCATGTCTCCAGTGCCTAGAAGAGGGTCTAGAAATGTAGGAGGTACTTAACAAATATTTGTTTAATGAATAAATTATCTAAAAAGGCTAACAAGCTCATTTTTAAATACATTTGGACTTTGTACAAATGTGAGAATTTCAGAAGGATTGTGAGAGAATATGTCTGTTTAAAGGTATATCTTAAAGATTTCCTTTGAAAGGAAATCATTCCATGTAAAAAAGCATAAATGGCATCTACACATAGTACATCCAGATTTTCAATTAAAGATCAAGCCAGCTGTTACCAAAACTCCTCATGTATAAAGACAGTTACCAATAGATTCATACACCAGGCTACAGCAATGCCAAGCAAAAGAAAGGGTGGCAACTTTCCAAAGTCAAAAATCACCCAGAGCAAAGAAAATACCCTGTCTCTGGGGTAGGAGTTTCTTGTGAATAAAATAAAGGATTATTTCGTGTATTTGTACTTTTTTGATAGTGGTATATGTTTCAATGTAAGTTGAAGGGTGGAATCACTGAACACGCACTTAACCTGGCCCAGAAATTCAAGTGAATTTCCTAGAAGAGCAGATCAGAGGTAGGCTTTTCTAGAAGGGAGCACAGGCAAGGAGAGTTGAAAAGCATGTTTCCTACTTGTTCTTCAGAGAAAAGCTCCATCCAAAGGGCACCCTTAGGGCCATCTGGAGCACAGTGGTGGGATCATTTATTTCTTCCTCCAACATCTGCAAGTTTCCTGTTTTCTGGATTGATCATCTACTCTGAACCTACTTACAGCAGGCACCCTCCCTGCCTCCTTCTGGGGTGTTATCACATAGGCCAAAAAAACTCTCTCTCCCCATATTGTGTTTTTATCCTACTTTTGCAATTGGAAAAATCTCTTTACCAAGACCAAGCTGGCTGAGCAGAATCAGTAGCTACTGATGGGGACAATGCTTTTAACTCCCGAAATATTTCCCTAGCCATTGCCCATGATTGAACTTTACCTTTAAAAGGGAAATATTCTTTAAAAGTGAGCAATTTTCATTTTATACAATGTTCATGTCCTAATTTTCTTTTAAGTGTCTTGTGGAATTTAAATTATTTCAGTAATTGTTTTAATAAAGAGCCAAGCACAAGTTCCTGGAGGAGCATATTCAGTCACTGGAAGATGTACTGTCAGTTCCTCTCTATTAGAGTGACCTACTACATTCTCATAACAAGTTTAAACCAAACAGAGTTTGCTATCTGTGGCCTTAAACTGGTTGAATATTCATAGGAAGAATTTTTTCTTCCTAAAAATTACTTTTCAAGCCCAGGGGCTATCTTCCCAGCCTCCTTCTCTAGAGAGAAAAAAAAAGCACCCTATTTCTTTCCCCTTTATCATCCAAATAAATCACAATATGTATTTGAGGAGTGAGAAACTAGAAAGCCCAAAGCATAGGACTATCAGACATTATTCTGCTCAGAATTATGTGTGTGGAGGATAAGAACTGTACTCACTATTGCTGCATTATCTCTCATGCAAGTATTTATAGACAGAATAATCAATTATAAAGGGTTTTCTAAACTAGGTTTGGTTTACAAATCACTCTACCCTAAATTTACTTTCATTTTTATTTGCTTCTGATTCCTGTAAACATACCTATATTGATCCTATTTGCTCTTTGTCACTGATTGTCAATGGATTTAGGCATGTTTGCCCCGCTTTTGCTATTGAATTAATAATTCGGTTTCCTTATCTGCCTGATTGCTCTATTAAGGCTTAAGTAAAAAGTCAAAGAAAAATTTCAAATATTAGTCTTGTGTTACTTTCCAATTGGGATTATCAGGGTGTGCCTCATTTATTTATAGTTATCAAGTACCGATGTATCAAACCTTATGCTAGGCATCACAAGAAAAAATAAAAATGAAGACAGTTCCTACCCATTATGTCAGTTGTGATGTAAGAAATGCTTTAAAACAAGAGTTATATGAGGTAGAAAGTGGTAAATTTACCCCATAGATTAAGTGGGATGACACAGCTGGAACATAGCAGAAGAAATAGAGACCAGATTCACGAGAAACCACTCATTAGGAAAGATCGTGTAATAAATTTCATTGTCAAGAAAATACACACCTACAGGAAAAATATACCAGTTGGAGAGTGGAAGGATGTTGCAGAATATTTGATTTTAGGAAAAATGGGGAGGGAAAGAGAAGTGAATTATTGTAGGATTGCACAACAGACCACATGCCAGATTAAGAAAACATAATTTATTAAACTTTGATGCAGATTATAAACTTTAGAGGTGTAAGTTACACACATGATATAGGAGATCAACAATTAAGACATCTTATTTAGTCAAATCCTACCTAATAAATTATGGACTTTCCAAAACATATTACTCTCTGAAAGTATAGAAAGTAACCTGTGGACACTGCTCCTCTAACAAGGAATAAAGAGTTGGTTAAATGAGAATGTCAAAACCTTGTGAGAACCACAAAACCTTGGATTTTGCAATAGCTAGAAAAAGGTGAAATTAGCAGAGTCAAGAGTATATGCTGTCTGGGAAGCCAGATTTTAAGACATTCAAAAGAAAAGAAAGAATGGTTCCAACTCTGGCCTCCAGAAAAGAAAGTGTCTCACAAAATTGGAGGATTTCAAAAATAATTTTTTATTATGTAACATCAAATCCTGATTAAAAGGATAAGAAATTTATTCAAATAAGTGTCATATGAGGTTTTTCAAAATGGGAATACATAATAGAGAAGGCTATGTAAAGAGAGACTGATGTAGTTGCTCGGAAGGTTCTCTGGTGGGCTCAGAATTTTTAAAAGTGTACAAAAGTTAGAAATAAGATGCATAATCAAGTATAAATAAGAAGTCTTGGAATTAGAAAAAAAATAGTGCAAGTTTGGCTAAAGCCTTGTAATAAACTGAAGCTTGAAGGAAAATTAGAACAAAGGGATGAAGAATAAACATTGAAAGGAAGCCACATAATGAAATATTTTAAATATCAGAGAGAAGAAATCAATTAAATAATTCAGTTCTGCCGAAGTGCATAGGCAAGGCAACAAAGATAGGAAGGGCAAAGTGTTGGGCTTCAGTGAAACTGGTTTCTCACCCCTGACACTACCTCCTTTAGTTACTAGAATTTCAGTTTCCTTCTCCTTCCTACAGAGCTCGTCACGCCAGGGAGTGTATTTGGATCTGCATGTGCGTGACCCACATCAGCACTTGGTCCACCTCCTTTTTCCCCAGACCTCTATTTTCTCAGAGGGTTCTTTTCTTTTACCATCTCAACTTCTACAGCTTTGTTCAACTTTCTTAGGGTCTTTGTATTCTAGAGTGTGTAGGAGTGTAAAGACACATACAAATTAAAAATATGGCTTAATTCTTCCTGTTGAAAACAAGGGGAGAGATTTTCTTCCCTTCCTTTTTCTCAGAACATTTTCCTTAGAAAGTTTGGAATTGTAAGCACTTTCTCCTCTCTTTGAAGTGTATATAAATCCTTTTGAAGAAAGACTAGATTGCCTTTTGTCAGCTAGCCTGTTGTCCACTGAATGACCCAGAAATATCTTTCTCAACAACATGGAAGGCATCTCTTTGAAATGCAAGCACCCAGGGAGATAGCATCCCTATATCCCAGTTTCTATTGGGGGATAGGAGCCTAACTTCCATAGGCTCCTTGCTCCTTGTTTCAAGTTGCAAAACTACCTCCTGTCACAAAGAGATAAGTTTGTTTTTTCTGTAAATAAAGTTAATTAGCTAATACAAATGGTCACTCCAAATTACCAGGCAAAGTTTGGAGAAATTATGTGCGACAAATAGTGTTATCAAGTCCTTTCACTTGAGGACCAGTTATGGTTTATCTTGAAAACATGTATGTAATGCCTATGTAAAAAAGTGAGATTTCTTTCTGTCTTTGCAATCTTTTGGTGGATTGTCTGTAATGTGCATCACATTCTGGTTTAATGCTTATTCAATAATAAAAGTGTTTTCTTTCTCTATTACCTTTGGGAAGATGACTTCTGGGTAAGGAGAAGATGTTGCTTTTAATATATTTCTCCAACATATGCTAACCATTCTTTTCCTGCTAACTCATGGAAAATTAACAACTTCAAACATATTTTGTGGCAGGAGGCATAAGGCAAGTTTATGTTTATAAAGAAAGAGGTAAACTTACAATGCACTACGTTTGGGAGTGTTGCTTTATCCAATCTCAGAAGCTGACGTTTTCAATGCTGCATTTCTTATTTGTTGAACTAAAATTTTTAAGAATATTTTTTTTTATTTTTTGCTTGATTCCAAGTAAGAATCAGAATTGACCTTGAGTTGAGTTTCTGCCCTGAAAGAAACATTATGATCTATTTAATAATGTTGAAATGATATCTGAGAATTTCTCCAAACAGAAAAAATAGCGCTTTATGTATTTTTATTGGTATACAGTACCTGAATACTAAACATTTGCAGTCTACATAACAGAATAGTCACCATGTTCTACAGAAATCACCATTTTTCTATAACAAAACATTTCATTAGAGATCATTGAAACCATGGAAACCATTTGGCAACATATTTTCTTGACCGGCTGCTACACATAGATAGTAATTGGTCTTTGACAGATATTTGCCAGTAGAAGTGATGTGTCTCCCCCAAGGGATAGAGACTAAAAGCCATATTAGTCATTGTTCTGATGCATGGACAATAGCAAAACAAAGATGCCCACGTGGGATGGATAAATAGGAAATAGTGAAAGTTACGGAGGGCTACGTTCCCTGTGGTCAGTAACTGGTATGTTCTAGGAATGCAGAGAGGTCTTTTTAAATGTCAGAGATATCAATGCAATGCTCAAAGAATATAGATGACAAATGACTTTAATGTCACAAGCCAACTTTAATTGGAAAAGATTGGTAGAGTGCTGTGTTAAGGAAGATTCTGAGGTTGTATCTGCCAGGTGTAGGGGTAAGGAGTGGTAGCCCATGGGTCACATGTTTTCTATTCCTAATCTAAAAGGTCCTTTTGTACTTCGTGCCTTGGTTGGACCTATTGACAGAGTGTAGGCTGCCCTGGTCTACAAGAGAGAGCTGAGAAATGGCTACAACTGGCTAGATGGAAATTTCTGACACAGGCTACAGCGTGAGGGATGACTGTTAAGTTCTGACCTTAAGAACCCAACTCACACAAAGCCATAAAGTGGGGAGAATGGGATGGGAACATCTGTTCAACAGTGCTCCAATTTCAAGAGTTGAAGGCTTTGGCTTAGACAGAAAAAAAATACATATAATTCAACTAACATCTAAGAGAGCAAACGAGAGTGCTCACCACGGGCCATGATAACCAGTGATCATCTGATCATCTGGGACGTTTTTGAAGGAGTCATACCTCTCCTTGCTGGTTAGTTTTTAGTTCTTCCTTCAAACCTCAACTTCCCATATTTATAGAATTTCTAGACCTGGAAGTTATCTTGAAAACTATGGGATACAACTTCCTTATTTTCCAAAATAAAGAAGGAAGGTGAGGCCCAGGAAGGTAAATGGTTGAGGTCACGCATCTTCTAAGTGGCAGAACCAGGTCTAAAATGCCCTAGGACCAGAAGAGTTCAGTGCTCTTTTCATTTCATTATTTTGTGAGACTGATGCCCCTTGCCTTACTCAGTCTGGAGTTCCTGTCTTAGGCAAACCCTCACCTCAGGGGAAGGTCCTACCAGGGCCCTGCACCTAGACTTGGAGGCATGTCTTAAGTGGACAGATCTGAGCATAAGGACCTACTTAGACAAACCTCAAGAGCTTCTTGTATTATTCTTATAAGAATTAGATAACTTCCATCCCCCCAGGTGCTCTTTGTAGATACCCAACGTCCCATTTGAAGGTCAGATTAGACTTCCATTCTGGGAAAATGTTCCACCCCATACCTATCATGTGGTGCCAAACCCACAAACAGTAGGTGTCTCCTCAAGGGATCTACCTATTCCCTGAGGCCTTGAGCTCACAGGATCCTCTATCATAATCTCCCATGAATCCTCATTTCCTATACCTAAATGCTCCCAAATATAGAAAAAATATAATACTCTTATGATCTGTTATGATTGAGTTTTCTCTTCACTTTTTAATGAGGCTGACTAAAGCAAACACCACATAGCATACAAGTTTTAAGTCAAGACCTTTGAAATGAAGTTCTGTGGTCAACACCAGAAACCCAGTACAGCCTCACCCTTTCCCCAAGACTGAGGAGAATACTTTGGGGCAGAGTTTTACAAACTCTTCCTGGACCAATCATAGCTTCTTAGCAAGCTAAGGACTCACGAGACTTGTGCTCTAAAGCTCATTTCTAAACATTAGGATGAGAGAACAACTTCAGATCATGCCATTTCTCTTTTTGGTCATGTTCTGGGATCAGACCCAGAGAGACTATTTCATAAATCCTCTGATGTTTACATTCGTAAAATATTCTCTTCCAAGTTTACCTAAGACACAGTGCTATGGGCCTCTTATCACATTGCCCATATAGAGAATATTCCAGGGCACAAGAATGAAAAGGTTGGTTAACATTTCATTATTACTCCTCTGTTTATGTTGGCAACTAACACAGCATGGGATTTGGGTGCATACAAAGACACAAACACCCACATAAATAAAATTAGTAGAGGGGATTCTTCTGCAAGGTGAACACAGTTAAGCTCTCATGACACACCATTCCAGACAACAACATTTACTCCACCTCTATTAGGACCTTCTCAGGGTATGTAACATTTTCCCAGAGCCCTAACAGAGGCACACTCACAACACGGTATTCTCTATGACACAACAAGCCAAGACTCTGGCGGCCTTCTACTATGCTTCTGCATCACTGCATCAGAACATCTTATCTTCCTAAATCCACCCCTGCAAGAGAACATCAGAGAGTAGAAGAAGCGGCAGGACTGCAGCAAAGAATTACAAGCAAACAGCTCTCTACAGCTGCTGACAGCCAGGGCGCTGATAAACTCTTTGATCTTTCTCATCTTTCAAGGTTGCTTTGAAATCAAGAAGCCAGTATATAATCTAGAGATCAGGACAGTACAGAAGGTCTTTTCCTTGCCCTTGTAGCCCAGATATTTTACTCCAAAATTGCAGGTTATGCTGAGAGAAATAGAAAGTAATTTACTTTTTGTTGAGTTTGTTAAGAAGAGGGCCACAGGTCTGTTTTCTATATGCCTGCAAGTCCTAAGAAGCAGAAAAAAAAGAATACCTAAAGTAAATATTGAGGACTGAATTCTTTTTTTTTTTCTTTTTTTATTTTTTCCAGCATATTATGGGGGTACAAATGTTAAGGTTATGTAT
>VBSM01001044.1:1154086-1169694 GCA_008086735.1 Cheirogaleus medius | reverse complement strand
AAAAAAAAGAAAGACCAAAAACTTTTCATGTTTGATGAAAACTATAAACCCACAGATCAAAAAAGTTTGATAAATCTCAATATGAAGAAAATGCAATTGTTTCTGTCTTGGTGTTGATAGAAGCTGTAAGACCATGGATGCCAGCCATATCTGCCAACCTACCTGTTGTGGGCTGAATTGTGTCCCCGGAAAAGACATATTTGAAGTTCCAACACTTAGTACCAGTAAACATGACCTTTTTTAGGAATAGGGTCTCTCAAATGGAACCATTGTTAGGGTAGGCCCTAATCCAATATGACTAGTGTCCTCATAAGAAGAGAAACAGACACAGACAAAGACACACAGGGAGAAGTCCAAGTGGAGACAGAGGCAGAGAATGGAGTGATGCATCTACAAGCCAAGAAATGCCAAGAATTTCCAGCAACACCTGAGAGAAACTCAGAGAAAGTCATGGAACAGAATCTCCCCTAGAGCCTTCAGAGAGAGTATGGACCTGCCAACACCTTAATTGTGAACTTCTGGCATCCACAACAGTGAGAGACGACATCTAGTTTGTGGTAATTTATGATGGAAGCACAAGAAAGCTAATTCACCCATCTATGCAGGACCTGTAAAGAATCAGCCAAAACTGTTTTTGCCACACTCAGCACCACATTCTCTCCCCAGCTTGGGGGTATAAAAATGTTGAAATTGAAAAGAGCAGGATGTATTTAATGTGCTCTGAGCTTCGCCCTCATCTCCCCTCTGTGTCTGACGAATAAATCAATGCAGAATTAGACTATCTTCACATCCTCGGTGACATCTAATCTCTCACCCACCACCCCCAGCCCAAAACCCACAAAGCTGCACTTCTAGAGGATTGGGCCAATATGACAAGGAGTTAAAATTTCTAGGAATGGATCCTCTTATTCAAGACTCCTAAAACATTTCCCTCAAGTACAAGAGAAGGACTTGCCTAATGAAGCTCCTAGGAGAAGTGTCAGCCACTCAAGGAAAACTAAATTTTCCAGCAGTGCCGTTATAGCCAGATGCAGCATTCAGAGGATCACAGAAGGAAAGTGGCCTCAATTGGCCTCTGGCCACCTCCTGCATGAGTCGTAATTCACACCAGGCTATGGTAAAGTGTTTTGGAGCACAAGGACCCTTTAATTCTAAAAAGTAGCTTAGTCACAGACTCTGAGCACTACGCTGACAAAAACCTTGAGAACAGAGCAAAAACAGAAGCACGCACATAGAGTTGGAGGCAGAGAGGTGAGGGAGAGAGGCCTGCAGGTCCCCAACAGCACCCTGGCTGCCTTAAGCAGGTGCCTTTGCACATGAGCCACCTATTTCACACACAGATGTCCAGTGGAGCGTCACATCTCTCAGTTCCTCCATGTGTATGTATGGTGTGTGGTGTGTGTGTGTGGTATGTGCATGTGATGTGTGTATGTATGTGTGTGGTATGGGAAAGAGGGGTTTGTAACTGAATACCTGGCTTCAGGATTTCCTGGGTTCAGGTGGAGCGATACAAGCCTGGGTGTGTAGCTGCAGCATCAGCAGTGACTTGGAGCTGATCCACTGTCTGGTCTATTTTTAGCAATGATGCGCCATGACTTTGCACTCTTCCTTAATATAATTGACAGCAGCAGGATCCCATTGGGAACAGCAACTACCGCTAAGGACTCTCTGCTTTCCAGATCACACCATCTCATAGTTCTTTTGAACAAATCATGAAGCATTTCTAGACCCCTGAGACATTTCAAACATCGCATATTATTTTCCAGAATTTGAGAGGCAAAAGAAAAAAATGATTCACTATATCAACAGTAACTCTGTATGAGGATTTTTAACCAGTCCCTCCAGGCACCTTAAAATCTAAGTAAACAAATGCCAACCTAGTGCAAAATCATGATTGGTGTTTGCCAGAGTTAACAGGAAAAAAAATTAAAATAGTGCTATAGTTGACATGAATTTATTATCCTCTCGGCCCAGTTTAAAGCAACAAGGCAGGTAGCTATTAAATAAAATAAATTAAATTACATAATATTAATGTCCTTTTATGAAGGGATGCTGTATCACAGATACTATAAGATTTCATACTAAGATTACTAATAGATAATAATTTCCCTAGCAACTCTAGCTATTTCCTCCTCAGAAATGTAAGAAAAGATTACAGACAGGTTCAAGAACTCTTAAAATATCAAATCTGACCCAAAAAACAAGTCTGCAATCCAATTAAAACAGTGCAAAGCAATGCAATGAGCAATTAGAAAATGCCTATGAGAATCATGGATTAATCATGAAAAGTGAAAGAAATCTAGAGCTCAAACCTGTCATTTTACAGATAAAGAAATAAATTGCCTGAGAGGTTAAATGACTTGCTCAAGATCACAGCCCAAGTGGCATCTCTTTAATTGATCTAAATCTTCTGACTTCTTACCTAACATTCTTTATACTGCCTGAACTGTCTTGGTACTCTCTGTGCCATACTCTATGCTAGGTGCTGTAGATACCACAAAAATGAGTGAACTCCAATGATAGTCAACCAAGAGTTTTTAGACCTCCCTTGCTAGTATAGCCATTCTTTAAAAAAGTCCTCTGAATCATGGCCTCCCTATTCGCCAGGGAGAACTGAAGTCCGATCATCGGAATCTGCAAACTTTAAAAACTGTTTCACCAGTGGAATAGGCTGGTGACTACCTCCTGTTCCTAACAGTCCTTGCTGGACCTTCCCACTAAAGGCTTAACTACTGAATTAAAATGCTCTGGTAGCCATGAACAGGGAGTTGACTTTGGGTGAAGGAAGGTTGAGTCTATAAGTGAGAGGTAAGAAGGAGACTAACTTAATTTCATTTTCATTTCAAACATTTATTGAATTAGGTATTAGGAATACTAAGTTGGATAGTACACAGTCCCTGCCTTTAGAGATCTTAATTAATTAATAGTTAAATGTTGTGGGTACTACCACAGAGGTAGGTAATAAGCCCTAATCTGAGAAGATTTTCTGATGCTAAACACAGAAGTTGATCTTCAAAAAATAGTCATATACAGATCAAAAAACACAACACAGTGAAAAAATCAACATACAGAATGAGAAAAAATATTTGCAAATTACATTGAATGAGGTGTAAATATCCAGAAGATAAAAAGACTGCCTACAACTCAACAACAAAAAGACAAATAACCTGATTTTAAAATGGGCACAGGATTTTATTTATTTATTTATTTTTGACAGAGTCTCAATCAACTCTGTTGCCCAGGCTAGAGTGCCATGGCATCAGCCTAGTTCACAGCAACCTCAAACTCCTGGGCTCAAGCTATCCTTCTGCCTCAGCCTCCTGAGTAGCTGGGACTACAGGCTTGCACCACCATGCTCGGCTAATTTTTTTCTATACTTTTAGTTGGCCAATTAATTTGTTTCTATTTTTAGTAGAGACGGAGTCTTGCTCTTGCTTAAGCTGGTTTCGAACTCCTGACCTTGATCGATCCGCCCACCTCGTCCTCCCAGAGTGCTAGGATTATGGGCGTGAGCCACTACAGCGGCCCTGGGCACAGGACTTGAATAGCCTTTTGTCCCAAGATGGCTATGCAGATGGCCAACAAACATATGAAAGATGCTCAACATCACTAATCATTAGAGAAATGCAAATCAAAACCACAGTGAGATATCACCTCACACCCTTTAGGATGGTTGCCATTTTAAAAAAAGAAAGATAACAGACTGTACTTTCAGGAATTGTTTCTATTGTTTGTTACTAAAGAAGTTTCTCTGAATGTGTAGAGCACCAGAAACCACAAGGAGACTCAAAATTCTCTCCTAAGCGTGAAGCTGGCTCTTAGTGTTGCTTCATTGCAACCCCAAATTGCCATTTATGATCATTCTTCTCTTTCTTTAGGAGAGTAGGAGGGAGAGAATTCAATTTGAGTGGTTCTCATTAAAACAAAACAAAACAAAAAAAAGATAACAAGCATTGATGAGGATGTGGAGAAATTGGAACTCTTGTGTACTGTTGGTGGGAATACAAAATGGTGTAGCCATTACAGAAAACAAAATACAGTCTCCTCAAAAAATTAAAAATAGAACTACCGTATGATCCAGTAATTCCACTTCTGGATACATATATCCCAAAAAATTGAAAGCAGGTTCTCAAAGACATATTTGCACACCCATGTTCATAGCAACACTATCCACAATAGCCAAGAGATGGAAGCAATCAAAATGTCCATCAGCAGATGAATGGATAAACAAAATGTGGTATATATATATACACACAATAGAATATTATTAATCCTTAAAAACAAAGTCACATACCACATGATTGAACCTTGAGGACATTATGTTAAGTGAAATAAGTCAGTCAGAAAAACAAAAAACAAATACCGTATGATTCTACTTATATGAAGTGTCTTACATGAGGTGTCAAATTCATAGAAACATGTGCCAGGGGTGGGGGAAGGCAAAATGGGAAGTTGTTGTTTAATAAGCATAGAATTTCAGTTTTTCAAGATGAAAAAGTTCTGGAGATCTGTTGCACAACAAGGTGAGTATACTTGTTACTGAACTATATACCTACAAATGGTTAAGACAGCAAATTTTATGCTGTATATTTTTTGCCACAATTTTTTTTTAAAAAAAGGCATAGGTATTCTCTCAGGAATAACAAGTTCTTATTTCTACCCACCTCCTACCACCAAACACATAAAGTTGACCCATAAATTGAAAAGATTCACTTCACAAAGCAAGTCCCTAATCTGACCTGATTATTACCAGGACGTGAGCGTTGGAAAAGAGCTTATGAGGTTGGAAAATCTTCAAGGCTCCATGTGGTTGGCCAGGAAGGGCAGTGAGGGTAGGAAAGAATACTGTTAGAGAACAGGGGCCCATAAGATCAGCAGAGGCCAGGCCAGGAGGAAAATGTGTATCCATGCCAGCAAATCTACAGACTGTCCAGATCTTTTCTCACCAGTGTTCACAGACTGAAACAAACATCAGATAATTGCTACCAGGGCACTGTGCAATCCTATGATGCACCTAAGACTGCGAAGTTATACCCATAGAACTTCAAGTAACTAAACATTTAACACTTATGGAAATACTTCCAGTGTTAAACAGGAAAGATACATCATAGGAACTGCCAAACAGATGGAAAATAAAGGGAACAGGCAATCAGGCATACGGAAGTGAGAAGAAAGTATGAGCCAAGTGTTGTACGGAGCTCATTTCATTTAATGCTCATGACCACCTAGCCAGGTAGTTATCATCCCATTTTACCATTGAAGAAACTTAGGCACGGAGTTATTAGGGTAGATGCCCAGGGTCAACTAGTAAATAAATTGGGATTCAAACCCAGGTCTGTCTGAATCCAGTGATCACTTTGTTCACAGAAGGACAGGAGAGAAAGATGGAGATTTCAAAAGTCACATAGAACCCTTCTTTTAGAAAAAGCTCTTAATTCATTGTTCATCTCTCCCCATCAAACCATTGGTAGCTCCAAAGGCTACACTGTGTCTACTTAACACTCCTTTCCCCAGCTTATGAAACATCATCATGCTCACTGATAAGACTTTGCAGTCTCTTCCAGGCAGAGGTCACTTCAGCCCATCAGTAATCAAATTCAGCAGTGAAACCAGCCTGAGCAAGAGTGAGACCCCGTCTCTACTAAAAATAGAAAGAAATTAATTGGCCAACTAAAAATATATAGAGAAAAAATTAGCTGGGCATGGTGGTACATGCCTGTAGTCCCAGCTACTCAGGAGGCTGAGGCAGAAGGATCGCTTGAGCCCAGGAGTTTGAGTTTGCTGTGAGCTAGGCTGATGCCATGGCATTCTAGCCCGGGCAACAGAGTGAGACTCTATCTCAAAAAAAAAAAAATTCAGCAGTGATGCTCAGCATCATTTGCCAGTAGCATGTGTGGTTTCCTGCAAAGAGAAAGTAGGTCATCTGAGCTGCCTTTGTCACAATATGTCAAGGGGACACCAGAGATCACTTAGATCAGACCCATTCTATAACCCAGAATCACAATGTTCACCTAACGTAGGGGTGAAAATCTGGGGAAAACTGGTTTATGCTACCGAAATTCATACTAGTCATATTTGCTCCAATTAGAGAGAAATTGACCAAGGAGGCCAAAATTGTCAGACTCTGGGTCATTCAAGAAACTTGTAATGTTCTAGAAATGGAAGAAATACTAGGGGTCTTCTACTCAATGTTTTGACTTGGAGGACCCCCAGCTCTCTTTTCAGCCATTTATACTTTGTTTCCTGGTAGATTTCTTTTAAAATCTGCTGCTGGGAAAAAAAAATCCTTGAAAACAATCTATTCTAAATCTCTCATTTTACCCATGGGACACTGGAGCTTCCACACATGAAGGGGCTGGCTCAAGGTCAGTCTAATACCAAAGATGGGCAGGATCATGCCATCATAAAAAGAACTCTAAAAATCCCAGTGGCTTTATACAGAAAATATTTATTTCTTTCTCACACTACATGCCCAACACATCTCTTCATAATCCCTTAGGTTCCCAGACTGACAGAGATTCCATCTTAACACAGCTTGCAGGATTACTACAGCAAAAAAAAAAAAAAGGAAAGCTGGCATAGCTGGCATCAGGCACTAGAGAGTTGACACTTCTACCCACAAGTGACACATGTCTTCCCACTCACATTTCCTTGGCCAAAGGAAGTAACATGGCCACACTTAACTTCCAAGGGCTAGAAAAGGGCAATTCTGAGACCTCGCCAAAAAAAAAGAGAGCAGCAATATTTGTGAATGGCACTGATGACAACCAGAGTCACATATTTAGTTAAAGGCAGAGCCAAAGCTAGAACTCTAGTCTCCCAACCCCTTGTTGATGTGTTTCTCTACTTCCCTGTCCTGGAGACTAGATCAAGTCTCACTTCCTCACAAGCCCTGACGATCTTGGCCCACTTTGCTCTCTCCCTTTACTACACTCCTCTATCTGGATACCTTGGTAATTGTCCTCAGTGAAACCCAACACCCACCTTTTCTCCTTTTAGGTCTAGGGAATATTGATAATGAGGAAAACATAACTGTGCACTGAACACGCACACATATGTGTGCAGTTTTTAAGAGAACTCTCCATTGATAATAGAGCCTATAGTCTCAAAAATGGGTGCTAGAAAGAGAAGGGTCTTCTCTCCTGGGCTCAGGAGAACACAAGAGAGGGAGAATTTAAATAAGAAGGCATATGAAAAAGAACGAAATAATGTTTTTCCCAGCCACTTGGATGGAACTAGAAGCCATTATCCTAAGTGAAGTATCTCAGAAACAGAAAAACAAATACCACATGTTCTCATTTATACGTGGGAGCTAAGTGATGGATATACATGGCCACAGAGTGATAAAATAGACTTTAGAGACTCAGAAGTGGGGAGGTTGGAAAGGAGGTAAGGAATCAAAAATTACTATTGAATACAATATATATTATTCAGGTGACAGTACACTAAAACCACTATACAATTCATCTGTATATCAAAAAACCACCTATACCCCCTAAATGAAGGAAAGAAGGAAAGGAAAAGGAAAAAGGAAAAAAAGGAGAAAGAAGTCATGGTCCCAAGCTTAAAAGGAGGTGGTACAAACTAAGCCATGCAGAGCATTTTGACTCTGTGAAGCAATGTTTGCTAGACATTTTCAGTCTCTTTTGTTTTGTTCTATAATCAGCATTTATTCCCATTCCTCTTCTTTACTCCCTCCTGTATCATAGGGCCAGATGCCTGGAACTACAGTTCCCAGATTCCCTGGCCTGCAGAGGGTTAGATGTGATTTATGTTGTCAATAAGATACATCCATGTAAGATTTGAAAGGAGGAAAAGAGACAGAGAAGCCATTTTCTTCTTCCTCCGGCAGTGGCACCAGATACATAGGCTTGTTGAAAAATGAGTTTTTCAACAACCTCTGCATTCCCCTGCCGTTCACTCAGCTCAGGATGTGAAGAAACTGTGAAGTCAGCAGCAATTTCCTGCAGATTCCTGACCCTCAGGTGACAGCACTCTGACTCTGGACCATAGGAGTCTGGCAAAATTGAAAACTGATGGCTGATCCCCTGACTTTCACTCCTCCGGGCTTGATAGTGGTTTGTAAACACCAAAGTCCCTGCTTAAAATTATATAAACTTCCATTTTCCTGACTGAACCCTTACTGATACAACTTATCCTTTCTAATCATTTACTTCTGGTTCTAAAAATAATACATGAAGTATAAGAAGTAAATTTAAAACAAGTATAACATACCTCTCAGATATTACCCATCTGTTGATGTATTTTATTCTACTCTCTTTTCTATACAACAGTGTTCCAGTTCAAATCCATGGCAATTACACTATACTGTGAATAGATGACTCCAACAACCTAAAGCATCTCCTCCAATGACTTTGTCCTCCACCTTATCTCAGCCACTCACTCCCATGATTATGTCCACAATGACCCTGTCATTACCAATAACTGCAACCCTTCCATAACCTCATTTTCATGCATCTCACTGCCTCACCACCATCCACAATTCCAGCGTACACCCTCTGGTACCCAGACTGCATCAATACTAAGACCCCAACAAGACCTCCAATTCATTGGTCCCATAAACTTTTCATTCTCTCTCATAAATTGATATCATTCCTCCTCCCTCTTTACCCACATTATTCTATGCTAAAAAATATAACCAATTTCTTCCCTTTTATACTTCCTCATCTCCCTTACCCATCTCTTACTTCATCACATTTGATGTGGTAAAACCATAACACTAAATAAATCCAACTTTGTACTATACCATGCCTGCTGCTGTGGAGCTGAATACAACTGGAGAAAAACACACAATCCGTGGAAACCAGACTTAACTTTAAAATCCATAGCATGAATTTCAACTAGGTTCTTAATGCTGCCCAACAGCCATACTTTATTTTCTTAGTGTATTCACTCATTTATAAACCTATGTGATTACTTCATATCTACTTTTCTTCTCTCAACCTCACACCCTACACACCCAACCCTCATTCTCAACCAATGACTCTGATGTCTATTTCATTAAGAAAAACCTCAGTATTTTACCCATCTACATGCACATAGTGTGCCTTCCTGCATGTTCCAAAGTTCAACTATTTATGAGCCTATCTTAAAAACCACTGCTACCCTCTCAAACCCAGTCATAGACATCATTCCAGCAGTTTTTGCCATTTTTTCTCACATCAGTTTTCCCACTCCAGTGGCTCTTTCCCATCAGAAATGTGTTTCATTTCTCCCATCTTGAAAAATCAAACCCTCTTTTGAACCCACTTCCCCTAATATCTCATGCAACAGTTATCTCCACTCTTTTGCAGCACAACTTCCCAAAAGAGTTGTCTATGCTTGTTTTCACAAATTCTTCTTCCCATTTTCAGTTCAATCCATTCAAATAAGATGTCTGTCCACATGACCGCTCCAAAACTGTCTGGTCAAGGTTACAGATGACTTCCATGATGCTAATTCCAGTGTCATCTCAGTCTTCATCTCTTTGATCAATCATTAGTATTTTACAGCGTTGATCATTTGTCTTCCTTGGTGTACTTTCTTCCCTTTACTTCCAGAGCACAATGCTCTACTAGATTTCCTCCTGCCTCACAAGTTCCACCTTCTTAGTTTCCTTGTAGGCTTCTCTTATCTCAGTCCTCTTAGTTTTGTAGTGGCCCCAGAACTCTTCTTTAGTTATCCATGCTCAATGGAAATTTTATCCAATCTGATGGCCTTAAATACCATCTATATGCCAACTTTTCTCAACTTTACACTCTAGCCTAGGCATCTCTTCAGACTGCCAGACTCATAGCTTCCTACTCAACTTGTCCACTTGGCGTCTGCTTGACATCTTAAACTCAAAAGGTTCAAAATTTAAATCCTAATGTTCCCCCTAGAAACCTACTCCAGGACAGTCTTCACCATCTCACTTGAGTGCCATTCAGTGCACACCTAGGTTTCATACTAACCATTCGGGCACATACCTATGGTTTCTTACTGCAAGCACCAAGACTCTTACCTGAAGGCTTTCCCTGGCCACAGAGGTGAATTCTGCTGCACACAGAATGGGCAAGAAGTGCTAAGGAGTTAACACCCTAGAGCAGTTCTCAATCAATGGCACATGGTGGTTAGTGGACAAATATCTCAGTTTCCTCCCCCTCCAGGTGGGATACCTCTAAGGCATGTTCTACACTGTCTTCACAGTTGCCCACAGTGATAAATTACTCACTAATGCACTCAGGATTGGCTTCTTTCCCTTTCTTGTCTCATTCCCCATTTCCTTACTAGTGTTCCCTGGGATTACCAACTAAACAACTCAAATCTTTGTCATAGTGTCTGTTTTTGGAGAGAACCCAAGCCAAGACAAGGCATTTGGATCCATGGTTGCCAAAACCCCCCTAAGTTTCCACAGAGGTGCTCAGGAGCCTACATAAAATAGTAGAGACCAAAGTGTAGGAATTCAGAAGCATCTCAAAAACCACCCAATGCAGTTTTATTTCTGTCTGTTTTATATATATTGTGCTTCTTCATAATATTTCTAGAAAATAAAACACAATATAATAAAGATTCCCCTGCAAATTATAAAACTTTGGAAAGTATGAGAATAGGTGATCACCAGTGATCACCAAGACCCTTTGTAGATATAATATTTGGTACATCTATCAACATTTTTGTGAGTGTTTAGAATCAAGGAAATTTTCCACATTCAGCTTTTGTTACAAGGTTTCTCATGGAGGTAATGGAAACTGTTCAAATTGGAAGGTTTCCCAGTAAATTAGAAATGTATCCATCTGGGCTCATTGTGGCATCCTCTCACCTGGCTGGGCGTCACAGCCTGGAGATGATCTCCTCCCTTCTAGAAAGTGGAGTGTCACTCACATCCACAGAACTTACTTTCTCCCCTCATCTCTTGCCTAACCCTGGGAGTCAATGATAACCTGGCTGAGGGATTAATGGCTTAAGAGGTAACTCTGCTCCCCTGCTTTTTCCCAAGTAGAAACAGGCCAAGAAGTTGACATTTTGCTGGGGAGTTAAACAGCTGGTGACATGCCATTGGGGAGTTGGCATTTCCAATAAGGTCTTATTGCGCAAGGGAGGGTTGCTTGTTTATAATAAACAAGACCATGTTTGACTTGGCTGCAGGGTATACCAATATAAACAAAAATATGTTAAAAATTGCACTCCCTACTCCCAAACACTCAGGGCCTCACTGCTGCTATCTGCTTGAATCTGCCAGCACTAATCTCATTAAGCTCTTTATCCCTGACTATATCAGTCACCATAAGAAGCCTGAGATTCCAAGACCACTCCTCGTTGCCTCCATTTTAATCTTCATTAGGGCTCTATATACTCCCTATTCCTTCCTCTTTTCCACCCCTCCCCAATTCCTGCACCCAATCTACTGTGCTGTCTGGAATTTAGTCAGTCATTAGCAAAGCCCCCTTTACTTATACTGCTGCCTCTCTGAGGGTCCTCTTGCTATCTTGTTCTAACTGAAACCTAGAATACTACTTCCCTAAAACCCTCTTGGTGGAGCCTGATTTTTCTCCCACAGCCATAAAGCTACTAGACCAAGGTATATAGTAAGTGTCCTCCTGGCTCTTCATTGCCACTGTTATTCTCCCTCCCTCTTCCCTAGAAATCTCCAGCTTTGAATATCAAGCCATCAGACGATATCACATACTACCCTTCATTCTTACTGTCACCCAGCAACCCCCAGCCAACTCCACCTCATTTCTCATTGATTTTAGATTTTGGTTCACTATTATTCTAATACTACTCCTGTTTTAATTTGGGGCAATTTCAACACACACATAAATGATCCTTCCAATACCCCAACCAATATATTCCTCAGTTTCTTATAATGCTCCCTATAATCTTGTCCTTCATCCTACCTCAGCCACTGACTCCCATGGTCATATGCTGGACCTTGTCATTACTGATTACTGAAAGACTCAGACCCCAACCAACCTTCTCTACCTTCCCACCTATTAAGAGAGATGAACATACTCCTATCTAAACTTAATCCCTAAAATTTCACACTAAATCCCACCCCCTAAGCCTATCCAAGGACTCCTCCAGAAATTTCCCCCTCGTCAATTTTTTAATCTCTACTGAATCTTTCCAATCAGAACAAAAACATGGCATTATTTTAAAGAAAAAGAAAAGCTCTATATTGACTCACTTTTTACACCAGGTGATAACACAATTTCTTTGCACCTCTTTGCAGTAAAACTCAAAAGTGTTCTATAACTTATGTCTCTAATTCCTCTCCTTCCACTTTCTCTTATACCCACTCAAATCAGCTCTTCATTGTCTATATCACTCCACCATAACTGCTCTTGGGTGGGTCACCAAAACCTCTATGTTGCTATATCTGTCAATTCTTACACTTCATCTTACTTGACTTATTAGCATTTGACACAGTTCATCGCTCTTTCTTTCTTGATACTTTCTTCACATGACTTCCAGGCTACCATAATCTCTTGATTCTTCTCCTACCACTCTGCTCCTTCCATCTCAATATCCTTTCCTGGCTGCTCCTTTTCTCCTTGAGCTGTTAATATTGGAGGGCCCCAGGGCTCACTCTTTGGTCAAAGTCCTTACCCCATTCTTATTTATTTGGTGATCATCAAAGTTACACAGGTTTTATACACCATCTTTCTGCCAATGGCACTCAAATGAATCTCCCTAATTTAAGATTAACTGATTAGTAATCTTAATTACATTTGTGAAATCCCTTTGCCACATAGCATAATATATTCACAGGCAAGATAACTCATTATATTTATAGTCCCAGGGTTAGGTCAAGAAATTGGGGAGAGCAGGACATTTTTAGAACTCTACCTACCACAAATCTAATTGACATCTCAAATTTGGTAGGTCCAAAAGCAAACTCCTGCTATTCTGCAACAAAACCTGCTTCATCCTCAACTTTTCCCGTCTCAGTTGCTTAAGTCAAACACTCTGACATCATCCTTGATGCTTCACTTTCTCACACTCCACATGAAATCTATCTGCAAATCCTGTTGACTCTATCCTCAAAATACCACCTCCACTGCTAATGCCTTTCAAACCATCATCATCTCTTGCTTGGATTTTGCAATAGCACCTTACTGGAATCCCTGATTCTGTCCTTCTTTCCCACTGTCTATGTACAACACAGAGGCTGCAGAGATGCTTTTGAAATCCAAGTCAAGTCATGTTTCTCCCAAGTTAGTTAGATTAAAAGCCAGAATCCTCACAATACTTAGAAGACTCCCATGATCCATGCCTCTTCCTTTTACCTCTTTGACCTCATTACTTACTATTCTCCCTCTCAGAAGTTCTGTTGCAGTCACTTAGAGTAAGGTTTCCTTACTCTACCTCAAACACGCCAGGCATGCTCCACCCTCAGGTCTTCACACTGGCTTCTCCCACTATCTAGAATGCTTTTCTTATAAGAAAATGTATAAAAACAGCAAACTCAGTAACCCCAAGTCTTTTCTACAATATCACCTGCTTACCACTTTCTCCTTTCCTTTTTCACAAAGCTAATTGCCTCCTCTTGATCCTAGCAAAACACCTGGTGACCAATCACCTTCACCATCACCATTCTCCTCTTGATCAAAGAAAAACACTTGGTGACCATCACTTTGCCTATCGCACCTGGCAACTTTTCATAGAAGCTGACATCTCATCCCATCCTGAAATCAGGCTGTGGCAGGGGGTAAAACGAAATGGTGGAAACCTAGAATGCTATTTTACTATAGAAGGCCCAGGTATCTCCAAGTTCTAGGCAATTCGTCACATTAAGAATAGTTTTTTATTTATAAAGTGGTACACATATATGCCATAGTTTATTCATTTAACAGCCCATTTATTCATTTAAGAAATATTTTTCCAAGTGTTTGGTCCATGCCAAGCACTATTTTGGGCATGGCAAACAGTTCCATGAGATATCATTCCTTCTTTACAAATGACTTTACTCAGGCTCAGAAAATCACATGATTCACCCAAGCTTACACCAAGGCATTTGATGGCAAAGCAAGGACTAGAACAACGGCTCCTAACTCATGGTTACATGTGCTATTATCTAAACTTTCTGCAAACTATTTGGTTTTTTTTACCAAAACTATTCAAAATTCGTTACTTTATTTGATAATAAAAGTTTACCCAGCTCTGGACTCCCAGCTACTGTTTCCTATACTCTATAGTTCCTGTATTATTTTTTTAAAGAAGTTCAAAAAAGAAAAAAAATAGCTAAATAGCTCAGCTCCAGTCAGTTGACACCAAGCTTAGAAAGAAAATAAAAAGTATGATCTCTTAATAAAAATTTTAAAAGAGAGGAAACTTAGAAGAGCCTGAACAGAGAACTAAGAAATACAAATGCCTTTGGCACCTTGAGAAAACAAGTCTCATTTGCTTCCTCTCCCAGCACAAAGATGATGTTGGCAGTGGCTTCCTGACAAGCCCTCTCCTCTTCCTACTAAAGTGTCCATTTTGTTTTATTTCACAAACACTTGAGAAATGCCAGGCACTGTTCTATTAATAAATGCTTTGTAAATATTATCTTAAGAAGTCACTAAATTGTTCAAGCATCATTTCAAACACATCATCCTACTCAGAAACCTCCAATGCTTCCAATTGCCTCTCACATTGGAACTCCTTATCAAGAGTCTCAAACACAGGAATGCATGAGAAACTTCTGTGCAAAGTATGAAATTCACTGTACGTGGAAGGGGTCAATGTCTCCACTGATTGAGTTGATATTTCCTTCTACTCCAGATTTTCTTCTCTGCTCTACACAAGTAAATACTTTTACTTCTCTTTTTTACCAAATTTCCCTCCTCTCATCTCAATGCATTCATATATGCTAATATTTCCTCATACTCTTTGAGCTCAGTAAGTTTCGAAGATCCTTCTTATGAGAGGATCATAACACATTTAAGAAACTGGGGCTCTTTGAGGTCATCTAGCCCAACTGTCTTAAAAATAAGGAAATTGTGGCATAGAAAATTAACACAATTTTCCCATGAATTAATGGAAGAGCTGGATACTGACTTCTAATCCTGGGCCATTTTAACAAAGAGAAAAATGAGCACATCCTGATGAACAAACAAGAAATCTAAAAAAAAGATGCATCTATATAACACAATTTTTTGATTAGGTCAAAATGGATTCATTGTCAAGTAAAAATCACTTTTTTGCTTTAATTTGTAATTTTCATTTTCTTTTGAAGAATTTCTACACTATGCTGTGTAGGAGTATTGATTTACATGCTGTATTTTGTATTGATCCAAAAGGGCACCGCCAAGGTCTGCTTTAATCTATAATTAAAGAAGAAAGTTTCCAAAGCCATTCCCCGAGAATTTAATTCCTTGCACCTGATGCACAGCGCGTTCACAAATACCTTACCACAGTTTAAGGATGTACTTTCCCGTTTTCACCATCGCCACTAAAAGAGAACCGTGTTTAAAATAAATGTCTAGTCATTTGAAATAACCTTTCACATTTATATGCCCTCAGGTTTTGCTTAAGAATATTGCTGGTTGACAAGAAAAAGGCAAGTTCATTATAAATCTTTCTTCTTCTTCTCTCTTCTGTTAGGCAAGCACTTCCTGGATTTTTTTTTTTTTTACAGC